>CM048847.1:72495834-73030834 GCA_026545225.1 Cornus controversa
TGACAATCCTGGCATGCCAAATATAATGCATAGATATCTTATTAGGTATTAGGCGTTCCCAATATGCCTTGGCAATCCCAACACGCCAAATATAATGCATAGATATCTTATTAGGTATTAGGCGATCCCAACACGCCTTGGCAATCCCAACACGCCAAATATAATGCATAGATACCTTATTAGGTATTAGGCGATCCTAACACGTCTGCATAATTAATATTTAAATAAAAATCTAACATACTTAAAAACATGCTAATTAATATCATGTAAATTCTATCGTCCCATTTATTAATTTAAACAAATAAAAAAAATCACAACATATTATGAACGTAAATGAGTTTAACATACTCCCACAAACTATTTTAAACATCATATAATTAATCAAGAACATTTATTCAAGCAAAAAAATAATTAAAGGGAATTAAACAATTTATTAAAAGAAATCCCTACAATAAAGCCAACACCTCAATTTAAACATCAAGTGTCTAAACCTAACTCTAATCCTATGTTTCTATGAAAAATCTATTTTTTTAAGTCTTAAATTATATTTCTAGAATTTTTAAAAAAAATTCAAAATAAAAGAAAATAAAAATCTAGTTTTGAGGCACACTTTTTATACTACTTTAACCACAAGGGAATCTCATTTTGACTTTAAATTTAAAACTCAAGTGCATTCTGCCCCCAAAAGATTATTTTAAATTTTTGGGAATTTTTTGGATACTAAAAAAATATTTCTAAAATAAAAGAAAATGAAAGTCAAATTTTGAGGCATATTTTTTATACTAATTTAACCACGAGGGAAACTCATTTTCACTTGAAATTTAAAACCCACGAGTATTTTGTCCCTAAAGGATTACATAAATTTTTTAAAATTTTTTTGGAATTTAAAAGTAATTTTAAAAATTATTTTCCCTATTTTTCCAATTTAAAATCAATTTGAAAAAAAATAAATATAAATATTAAAATATTCCAGATTGGGCCCAGTGGGTGGACTCGGTGAGTGGAACCTAACGGACCTTTTTCGATTGGCAGCGCACGTGCCCCCACGCACCGGTGGGTCACGTGGCCCTCTTTTTCTTTTCTTTTTTCCTTCTTCTTCCTTCTTTTTCTTCCTGCAACAGACTGTTGCATGCCCAACCATAGAGCCGCAAATTTTTAGGCCACTTTTTGACCACCTCTGGACCCCGAATCGCGCGTATGAATATACAATTGAACTCATATCGATATAAGCACCCAATTTCAAGTTTCGAAAATCTAAAATTTTAAACTCAATTTTTCGTCAATCTACCCAACGGTTCGCAACCAAACTTTCAAGGATTATTTGGAAAAGCAAGATCTACCTTTTAATTAGAACAAAAACTTCAAAAATGATGAATACAGTAAACCCAATTTCATGTTCATACACACACACACACACACACATATATATACACCCCCACCTACATAGACATATATATATGCATATACATATAGAAAAATACCCTATAACAGTACCAAATCTCCAGAATCTTCATGTTTAATTCACAGAATCATCCTTAGCATGCATAGTCATTTAATTTCATAATTAAATACACAAAAAAAAAATTCTAGCAACATGTATATATATATATATAGGAATATATATATATATATGTCTACAAATTCAAAAGGGAAGAGAAGAGTTTGAACTTTCCTTGTGATGTTGAGCAAAATCACGTTTTCTCCCTTTTCCTGGTGTCTGCTGTTTCTCCCTGTCTGTGTGTAGAAACTACTGAACCCTAATTCATTTTCTCTTATTTAATATTCCTAAAAAATTAAACTAATAAATATAAAATATTTAGCTCAACTATATATAAATATATATAGCCCAGCCCAGCAATCTAGCCTAACCTGATAATAATATAAATATAAAATATTTAGCTCAACTATATATAAATATATATAGCCCACCCCAGCAATTTAGCCCAACCTGATAATAATTAAAAATAAAAAAAAGGACACGCAGCCCAAACCCACATATTTTCATTTAAAAGAAATGAACTATATTTAAAACAAATATTTCACACACAATTAAACTCAATCAACACTTAGTAACAATTCAATCATCCACATTAAACACATAAAAATAAGCATTGACAAAATTAATTAAAATATTTAAATAATTAAAAACCCAATCAAATAAATAAAAACTCAATTTAAATATTCTCAAATTACAGGGTATTACAACATCTTAATGATTTCTTCCATACTTGGTTTGTTCTCTTCAGTACCTATGTGCTTCTAGAACTCCAATAACCTCAGAAATTAATTAGGTAGTCACCTTAATTTCTATCCCAAAATATTTCACCGTCATCCATAGCACACCACCACTATAAGCAAGCACATTACTATAGAAGTAACGAATGATGTCGGAAACACAATCCTTCACCTTGGACCGGTTCAGTTGGGCAAATTGGTCCGTTGATCAAGTTTGACCAGTTTTGCAATTTTCTGAAAAAAAATGCCTAAAAATTCCTAAAAAAATCATAAAAATTTGAAAAAATAGGAAAATATTTTAAGGTTTTTATTTATGTGAAAATAAAAAATATAACAATTATATAATCATTAAAACTAATTTTTCACATAAAATAACAATAAGTTCTAAAATTTTCAGAAAAAAGTTCAAAAGAATTCACAAACGCACAAATTTAAAACTCATAAATTTGCTAACAAAATTCATCATCAAATTCATTATCATGACACAACTTCCAATACACAACAATTTATAAAAATTTAGAAATTCATCTAATAAATCTATGTGTGTGTGTGCAATCCAACATCCTCAAAAATTAATCAAATTTTTTTAATTTATCTTCTAAAGCATATTAAATGTTAAGCAAATAAAACCACACATGATCAAATTATTTTTCATTGAATTTTATTTTTTTTTATTTCTAAGATGGTGGCTTTCATGCTTACGAGGCAACCAATTATTTTTTTAAAATAACTTCTTTAAAAGATACCTCATTAGAGATTTATGTCGTAGTGGTAGCTTTGAACACATCTCGATTATGGCCTTTTCTTTGTCTTAGATTTTCAACAATTAATTTTTTTTTCATTTTTTTTATTTTTCTTTTCATGTTGAACAAAAATAGAATCTTTTATTTTTATTTTTTTCATTGATCATTTAAGCCTTCAATGCTACTCATACAATATACTCTAGTCAACTTCACATTAGTTTTCAATCAATTATCGCAGAGTTGGATTAGTGCATAAATTGTATAGACTCGAAATATTCACCTCTAAAAAGAAATAAATATAGCACATTAGTCATCAATGCTTAGATCATAAACTCAAGTAATTCATTCATTGATAAATTAAGTGTCTCAATCATACATTCACAAATTAAAGTGAACTTAAACAGAAATATAGAAAATTCACATTATTTCATAGAAAAATATGATTTTCACATTCACATGATTATGATATAAAAATAAACAAAACTAACCTAATCTAAAAAATCTGGTCCAATGGAAAACAAATAATGAACATAAGTTCAATCGATGACCATAAAAGTCCTAATGACCTCAGTTAGGGGGTTTTGTAACCAAAGACCTATTAGGAATAAATCTCATAGTATCAACGGGCACAAACTTCTCCAAATATTCCTTTTTCATCCAAATTGTTTTGACATGCAACATATCAGAAAAATATTGTGGAGAAACAGAAACATTCTTCTTTTTATTTGAATTCTTTTTAACTTGAGAATTTTTGGATTTGTTCCAATTATATGGCTTTCTAGTATAGATCCTATTCTCAGCAAAAGAATTATGCATATGAAAATCAGAATTAGAATATTTTCTTTTCTTATAGCAATAGTGTTGACTATATTCATTCTTACCATAAAAAGTACAATGAAGTACATTGGACACAACATTAGCATGCAAAGACTCAACTTGAAGCTTAGGTTTAAGTGTAGACAAATTCAAGTTCTTGGGTTTAACAAAAATAGTTTGACCCTTAGCTGATGACTCAAACAAACTTTGTCCAGTCTTATCTCCTACAAGCTTACCAACACTAATCATGCTATCAAGCTTAATCTGCTCAGAAGTAAATGCAATCAATTTCTCTTACGATTTTTTAAATTCAGGTTCAAGAAAATTAATTCTAACAACAAAAATATCTCTAGCAGAAATAACTTGACTTACTTCACTTTCGAGAAACTTGACTTTACTTTGAAGATTTTGAATATTAGCTTTGTTTTCTTCAATCAACTTCAATTGCTTTTCATTCTCTTTCTTCAAAGTTTTTTTTTTTAATTTGCACTTGTTTCAGCTTCTCAGATTTCTTATTATAAGCCTTTAGTAATTTTTAAAAAAGTTTTTACAGCTTGCTCTCACATGGTTCTTCATCTGATTGCTTAACTTCTGAATCTTCAGACCTAATCTGACTGAGAGTTGTATATATCTCTGTTTCACCTACATCAGAATTCATTAGCAGTACCATTATCAATATGAGCAACAAAAGTAAAAGCATCATTTTTAATAGAAGAATCACTATCAGAACTAGATAATTCTGACTCAGAAATAATAACTTTCATAGCTTTCTTTTTATTTTTCAAAATTTTTTTTACACTAAAGCTATTCTTCTTAGGACTTGAACATTAAGTAGATATGTGAAATTTACCACCACATATCCAATAAGTGATTTTAAAATCCTTAGAGTCATCAACTTCTTTTTCCTTTCTATTCTTACATTTAGATGATGAGCTTTGACTACAAAATTTAAAAAGATTTCCTTTCCTTAGATTTCTATCATTTTCATATATAAGGATCTTTCTAAATTTTCTAGCAAGGAGTGTAACATCATTATTTGAATTATATTAAAATTTTCAACCTTTTCAATTTCAAAATTTGAAGAACTTGAAATATTTGACTGTATTACCCCGCTCCAGCACATGGTATGATATTGTCCGCTTTGAACCTGAGCCCACACGGTTTTGCTCTTGGGTTTTACCCCAAAAGGCTTCATACCATTTGAAGAGAACATACTACATATAAGCACATCCCCTTTTTCCACACCCAGGCGATCTGGGATTGAGCACCATGTACCCAGTCAATGTGGAGCTCAGTCCAGTGTTTGTCTTCACACTAGCCCACTCACACCCGTCCACAAGGGTTACTACAATCCACCCCCCTACGAGGCCTGACGTCCTCGTTGGCACACTTCCGACTGGGTTCAGACTCTGATACCAACTGTAATATCCCGCTCCAACACATGGTATGATATTGTCTGCTTTGGGCCTGAGCTCGCATGGTTTTGCTCTTGAATTTTACCCCAAAAGGCCTTATACCATTTGAAGAGAACATACGACATATAAGCACATCCCATTTTTCCACACCCAGGCGATGTGGGATTGAGCACCTTGTACCCTGTCAGTGTGGTAGCTCAGCCCAGTGTCTGTCTTCGCACCCGCCCACTCACACCCGTCCACAAGGGTTACTACATTGACAAACTTGAAGACTTGGAAGTCTTTAAGGTTTTTAAAACCAAATTTTTTTATTTTTAAAGTTTTAGATATTTCATCCCAAAAGTTTGAATCGATCCAACTAATTCTGCCACTTCCATTGAATCAACATCTCTACTATTATCTAAGGCTTTCAACTTGGCTTGGAACCTATCAGATAATGACCTCATGACTTTTCTAATAACCTAAAAAGATGAAATTTTCTCACCAAGGTTAGCACTACTGTGAACAATATCATTAAGCCTAGAATAAAAATTAAAAAAAATCTCATCTTCATCCATTATAATTGTTTCAAATTTAATTGCTAGCATTTGTAACTTTGATTTTCTTACCTTGGTGGTACTCTCATGAGTTACTTGTAAAATATCACATACTTCTTTTGAAGTGGAACAAGCAGAGATTTTAGCAAATTCAGAAAAAATAACATAATTAAATATAGCATATAAACCCTTGTTGTTATTATTAACATCTTCATGTTTAACATTAGACCATGTTGCTTTATCCTTATCTACAGTCACAGCTATATCACCAGTAACAGTGGTAGTGGTAGGAATTATATACCCATTCTTAACAGCCATCCAAACTCTCTCACCTTGAGATTTGAGAACGACTTTCATGCGAGACTTCCAAAAAGTATAATTTGAACGATCAAACAAATGAGTTCGCTGAATTGATTCACCCTTTTTCATACTAGATTCTATGATGATTTTTGAAAACAAAAAAAAAATTTGATTTTAAAAATACTTCGCAAGGAACTACTCACAAATTAGAAACATTGTTCTAATACCAATTGTGAGTTGCGCGGTGCGAAAGCGGCTGCGAAAGTTAGATTTAAAGCCTACAAGGGGTGATTAGGTTTACTTGTTTTTTGCCTAATCTTTCAAATTATCCAATTTTAAGTCCAATTAAAATTCTAAGAATCCCACAAAGCAAGTAAATAAAATAAAGTGCAGTAAAGTAAAGAATGCACCAGATATATGTGAAAAATTCAGATCGAAAAAAAATCACATGTGAGGCTTTATAGCTCCGGAGAAGAAAATCCACTATCACCAAAGCAAAGTACAACAGATTTTATCCCAGACTCACACCCACTCCACTCTGACAAGAACTTTGATGCAGAACACCTCAGGCTTACTCTTGAGACTACCTCGTCCTACTGATGCAAATTCCCAGCTAACGTCAAAATCTTCTTAGAAGGGTAATTGGAAGAACACGAACACTCAGCAAGTATTTTATCCCCTTCCTAGCTCGATCTTCTTTTCATTCCTCACCAACGAACAGTTGTCGAATAAACTAATCCAGTAACTTGATCATAAAGAAATCTTCAATGCAGTCTTCAAACTATTGATCAATCAAATATAGACACCCTAAATCATTCAATGAATATGCGTGTACTCCCAAAAATATAAACAAAGAATTTGAGAAAAAATAATTTGCTAGAAAAATATCTTAATGTTTTTTCTTTCTAGAATATGAATTTTTGGTCTATGAAAAGTGCTGTTGAAAGCACAATGAAAGAGAAATCAGATGAAATTTTTATAGAGATTAAAATCCTAATTTTTCTTGAAAAATAAGTTAAAAATTAATAGGAAACAAGTCCCAATGTTTTAAGAAAGTTCTGGGTGAAATCTGGTCAAAACAGGACTCTACAAAACAAAATTCACCAGAGCAGAAAAATGGACCAGTCCAGCCTATTCTTGGACTTGTCCAAACTTTTGTCTACCCTAAATTAAGATCTCGAGACCTCTTGGACTGGTCCAAGTTTGAGCTGAATCGATCCAACCTTAAAAATTATCCAAATTTGTTTTAAAATCCCTCTTTTCAAGGTCGGAATCTCCCGGATTGAAATATATGTGTTCTTACTACTTTACCAAGATTACGTGACTTTCATACATGATCAACGATGTCCTCATGCACTCGGAATCATCTCAAAACTTTAATCGATCGAATCCTTGTTCAAAACATTGATGGGTTTGACACCGAAGATTGCCAATTACAAAAATATACGTCACAATCTCTACACTCGCTTAGTAACTGTCATAAATTTTTGTGTTTACATCTTATTGGCATGATTAGATTCTCATATTGATGTAGCTTGTGCCTATCTACTTCGTTCTGATCCTCTTCTTGATGTCCTAAAAACTTATGCTATAATTTGTGAGGAGGATATCTGCTTGAAAACTATGTGAAGTGAAGAAAAAGCTAGTGGCAGTGATTTAACTACATGTAAAAGAAAATGAGGTAGTTCATATAAGTCATCTAAACATTCCTTCAAATCTAGCTAAAGATGAACGCAAGTGTATTCATTATGATAAGAATAATCATATTGTGGACAAATGTTAGACTATTCATGGTCGACCTGATTGGGCAGATAAACTTATTACTAAAAAATTAGGAAGCAGAACATCCCTTGCTACTACTTCAACCACTGAGAATGGAAATGAGGCCAAGTCAGGTATTTTTAGTTATATTTTATATACTTCTACTTCTGCTTGTGATAGTGTATGGATAGTTGACACTGGAGCAACAGATAATATGACTAATAACCCTAATAAATTCACTACCTTCATTGAAAATTGCTCAAAATATGTTGTTAGAACTCTCAATGGTTAGTTAACCTCTGTTACTGGTATTGGTACCATTCAGTTTACACCCAACATAACATTGTCCAATGTTCTTCTGGTTCCCACTTTAGAGAATGATTTGTTATATGTCTTTAAACTTATGACGGCATATTCTTGTCATTTTTTTTCCCAGATCATTGTAGTTTTCAGGATCCTCATACTCAAGAGAAGATGGGACGTGGTTTTAAGAGAGGGGACTTGTGGTACTTTCATGGCTTGAAGTTAAATATTGCAGCAAACCAGACCAGTAAGAGCCCATTGGAGAATCATAAGTTGATTTGGTTATGACATCAACGCTTGGGACATCCATCTTTTGGCTATTTAAAGCATATTTTACCTAATTTATTTGAATCTTATAATAATGAGTTCAAATGTTCTACTTATGAGACTTGTGTTTTAGCTAAAAGCCACTGTACTATTTTTCCATTAAGTAATCATAAAGCATCAGTGCCATTTACTTTGATTCATTTGGATGTATGGGGTCCTTCTCAACATTCTACTTCTGGTGGTATACAATGGTTTATTACCCTTATTGATAACTGCACTTGGATTACCTAGAGTTATTTACTTAAGTACAAGAGTGATGTGAATAGTGTAGTTAAACAATTCTGCACTATTGTCCAAACTCAATTTTCTACAACTATCAAAGTACTGCGTTCAAACAATGGAGGTAAATATCTCACAAATGACCTTGCTGTTTTCTTTCGGTCACAGGGCATCATTCACCAAACATCTTATACTAATACACCACAGCATAATGGTGTTGTCAGCGCCGCAATCGTCAACTTCTAGAGGTTACTCGAGCTTTTTTATTTGATAAAAATGTTTTTAAGTATTTGTGGGGTGATGTTTTGCTATCTGTTGTGTATGTCATTAGCCGAGTTCCTTCTAGTGTTCTTGTATTTCAAACTCCACTTCAGGTCCTTACTGCAAAAATAAAGAATATACCCCATGTCTCAAATCTCTCCCCTAAAGTATTTGGGTGTGTTGTTTATGTCCATGTTCACTCTCATCAACATGGAAAAATATCACCTCTGGTTGTCAAATGTGTTTTTGTGGATATGCTTCTCATCAAAAGGGATATCGTTGTTATCACCTAACTACTCAAAAGATGTATGTCACTATGGATGTTACATTCAATGAGGATTTGGCCTATTTCATTACTGATGTCTCTCCTCTTCAGAGGGAGATGACTGGTGTTTTTGAAGAAAATAGCCATAATGACAATATCCTTATTGTTACTACATCTCTTCCCACTGATTAAAGACATGATATTCTAAATACCGAGAACTTTTTGGAAGGAGACGATAGCTCAACAACACAAAATAGCTTGACAACATGTCCAAATATTGCTTCTGATAGTTCCCCTCTTTTTCCACAACACGTTCAATATACTCCTGAGGCTTTGAATGAGGTACTTTTTGAACCTGATAATACTCTGAATGAAACCATTGATATTTTGAATACTATACATGAACCTAAATCTAAACCACCAAAATATCAATTACCAGCCTGTATAAATCATGGTAAATCCAAACCCCAATATACTGTATATTTAAATATTAAATCCAAGTACCCCATTAGTAATCATATGTCAACCCATAGAGTTTCCAAGTCATATGAGTCGTTTCTATGTCAAATATTTACTGTGTCTTTTCCAAGACAGTTGCAAGATCCATTAGTAAATACTAAATGGACCGAAGCTATGGCTGAATAAATGAGAGTATTACAAAAGAATTGCACTTGGGATGTGGTTCCCTTGCTTCCAGGAAAGAAGACTGTTGGGTGCAGATGAATTTTCACTATTAAACACAAAGTTGATGGCTCGGTAGATGGGTACAAGGCGAGATTGGTTGCAAAAGGATACACTCAAAAAGCAGGAGCTAGTCCCGTTGTTGTTGTGCTTTCATGGGGAGAGTACATAAGAATCGTTCCAACCTCTTTCAATCGGTTGGTATCAAAGGATCGAAAGAGGTCTGGCTAATCAATTGGTCGAGAACGGGGTCCCACTGTACAACCAGGGTTCTTTCCCTTCCCCATCGTTCTCCCCTTCCCGTTCATCTAGAAGGAAGAGGAAATCGACCCCCAGCAATTGGTCATCATTCCTGGCCGGCTGGTGTTTTTCCCTCCCTTTCATAAGCTTAGTTAGCAAAGTACGATTCTCATTGGCCACCAGCTCAGCCTTCATCTACGAGCATTCATCTCTATAGCCCTTTTTCTTTAGCAATACAGGCCGATTGACCGAGGTCGAGTTTTTCCCTCTCTATGGCTGCTAATCAAAATTGGTCATTGTTGCATTATGATGTGAAGAATGATTTTCTTTATGGTGAACTTCAAGAAAAGGTATACATGGATCTTCCACCAGGTGTTTCAGAGAAGACAGGAATGGTGTACAAGTTAAGATGGGCATTATATGGGCTAAAACAATCTCCACGAACTTGGTTTGGAAGATTTGCATAGCAATGAGGAACTTTGGGTACAAACAAAGTAACTCAGATCACACATTATTTCTAAAGCACAAAAAGGATAAGATGACTGCTCTACTTATTTGTGTGGATGATATAATATTGACAAGAAGTGATGTGTTTAAGATTGAAAAATTGAATAAATATTTATCAAATGAATTTGAGATGAAAAAACTTGACGAATTAAAGTATTTTCTTGGCATAGAAGTGGTTCGATCAAATCAAGGCATATTTCTTTCCCAAAGAAAAATATGTACTGGATTTATTAGCTGATACATAAATGTTGGACTGTAAACCAGTTGAAACTTCAATGGAACAGAAGCATAGGCTACATTAAAACCCAAGTGATGTTCCCGCCAACAAGGAGAGATATCAACGTCTTGTGGGAAGGTTGATTTATTTGTCTCATACCAGACCTGATACAGCCCATGCTATTAGTGTTGTCAGTCAATTTATGCATGCTCCCAGTGAAAGGCATATGAATGCTGTGAATCGAATTTTACGATACTTGAAGAGTGCTCCGGGGAAAGGGATTAGGTTCACCAAGAATGATCACTTGGATATTAAGGGATATACTGATGCTGATTACACAAGAGATAATACTAATAGGCACTCTACTATTGGTTATTTCACATTTGTTGGTGGTAATCTTGTTACTTGGAGGAGTAAAAAGTAAAAGGTTATATCTAGATCAAGCACTGAAGTTGAGTATAGGGCGACGGTTCAAAGTATATGTGAGTTACTATGGGTGAAGTATGTAATGAGAGACTTAGGTTTTAAACCTACAAGTGTTATTCTTTTATATTGTGACAATAAAGCTGCAATTGATATAACTTATAACCCCGTACAACATGATCGGACCAAGCACGTGGAAGTGGATGAACATTTCATTAAAGAAAAGTTGGAAGCTCAGATTATTGAAGTTTCATTTGTGAAATCTGGAGACCAATTAGATGATATTTTGACCAAAATAGTTTCAAGTGGTGTGTTTTTCAACTCACTTGACAAGTTGGGCATATAAGATAACTATACACCAATTTGAGGAGAAATGTTGGCATGAGTTGGCGGTGTTAATTCTAGGAAATTTGGTGTATCATATAATTATGTTAATTATAGGAAAGATTTCTAGAATTTTCTAATTGATATTGTAATTATTTTTTCTATGTAATAGCTGTAATTAGATAAATTAATTTATTTCTTTTCTAACTAACTTCTAGAGAGATGAATATTCTGAAAAAAATTCTCAACTATTATTTTTATTTGTCAAAGAGTAATATTATAATGTTCGATTAAAATTTTTGTGCGTAAGAATAACATTTTTTTCTTTTTTAATGAATGTCACATCAGATAGTAAAATAATTAATACGTACTTTTATCATTTTCGGGTAGAGAAAGGCCAAAAAAAAAACTGACCATTCAAGAGTGGGATAATGGGGTCCTGTGTACCATTGCGTGACTGTTTATAACACTTCTCTTCGACCTAATGACCAAACTCTGCCTCTCAATACACAGTAACAATACAATAACAATGACTTTGCAGAAAATCTGAAAACAAAAACAACAGAGAGAATCACATATATTCACACATGGAGTGACATAGGGCATACACAGAAAGTCCATTCATATACTGCCACGTGACAAGTTCACGTGAATTTGTCGTTCCATGTCAGCCGCCCAATTGGTGATTTCTGGTTCTGACAGTGACACGTACCCATCATCCACAAGGGTAATTCCAGGACCACCCGCTTCAACATTTTTCTTTTGTTTGGTAACCACCCACTTCTACATTTGCCTATGACTTTATTTTATTCAATTAATCAAAGCCTAAAGCAGATGCTTTCAGCAATCAGTAACTCTCTCTCTCTCTCTCTCTCTCTCTCTATATATATATATATATATATATATATCTTTTATTTTTTAAATATATTTCGAGATGTAACAAAATATATAAAAGGGACTTTATCCTTCAGGATTATTCGGCAATTGAGTTATATTTAGTACTTAATATTTTCTCAAGCTATATCAAAAATTTTGGTCTTTTTTTATTTTTGGATGTATTTTTTTAAATTAACTATATGAACTTTTAAATGCATATCTTTTTAAAAAATTAGTATAAGAAAGAAAGACAACCATTTGTAGGGGAAAAAAAGCCTAGAATTTTTTTTTTTTGATGTATTTTCTTCAATTAACTATATGAACTTTTAAATGCATATCTTTTTTAAAAAATTAGTATAAGAAAGAAAGACAAGCATTTGTAGGGAGAAAAAAAAAAGACGAGAATTTTGTAACGGAGATATTAGTAAACATTTAACATTGTTTTCACAAAAGTGAGTTTTTCACAAAAATAAAATAAAATAAAATAATAATAATAATAATAATCTGCCTTATTAGTCAATACTGTTACTCAATGGGGCCTACGTTAATGTACTATGTTAATGCACTGGTCGTTGATGTTTCTAGTTGTGGATAATCAAACACTAGTACAATGTTGTCGTTGTACTAGAGATACACACAAGTCAAATCTCAGTCTCGTTTTTCCTTTTACTATTTTTTATTTTTACTTTTATTTTTTTTCTTTGGTAAGAATGTATTCTAAATCCATCCAACACAAAACCAAGTTAGTTACTTCACCGGATAATGGATATAATAACATACAATTGCATTTCAACTAGGAGTACTAATATGGTATTATGTATCCACACATCTGACTACTGTGAAACCCATGACCGAAAACAGACAGACTCAAAGTCTTGCTTTTATATAATTATTTCTTCTATCTATCTATAGTTCCTCAAATTCATTGGTATGCTCAAGGTTTCTCTGGTTGCCGATCCATGCCCTGCAATTTTGATGGTCAGTCACACACTTACATCCATGTCTTATTGATATATTTTAATAAATGTTATTTTGGAATTTTGTCTGCAGAAATATGAATATCTATTTTGAGTTTTAAGCAAACTTCATCTCTCTTTCAAGTTGAAAGAATATTTCTACAATATGAGTTGTTCTGTGTGATTGGTCTCTGAAAAGTTTGCATTTTTTTTATTTTTTTATCTCATCTGAGTTTCCTCTGGGGTTTGTTACCTGTGTAATTGTTTTGGAGAATTCAGACTGCGGTAATAAGGAGAACTCTCTTTAGAGATGTTCCAGGGGAATCCATTTGTGGTGATCCTTCTCTTTCCTTTTCTTTGGTGGCTTTTTGGATTGAGAATCAGAGCATGAGGTGGGTGTGAATCAATACCTTTATTCAAGCCTTTTACGGTTTCATGAGCACTGGAAAGAAAAAGGGGTTTTGAAAAATAAATAAATAGATTAGTATGATAAAGGGGTTTGATTCTTATCAGTATGTACGTTCAATGTACATGGCAGTGGGAATCACTTTTTTTTTTTTTTTATCCTTTTCATGATGTCCCATTGAATGTGGTACATTCTTTTTTTTTTATCAAAGGAGCTAAATTTAGCTGGATTTTGGATTTGGTATTGGGTTATTCTGTGAGTTGTTTGGTATAGAGCACATCTTTGGGGATTCCATGCTGGAGGGTTTGAATTTCACTTTAATGGTGTCATAGGAATCCTTTGTCATGGATTGGATTGATTGAAGAATCTATTGGAGGGCTAATAACTAATAAGAAGAAAAGGAGGATTTGAAGAGGAAGGTTGGTTGAGATGTCATCCAAATCGACGAACAAGACTAATAGTTCCTGTAGCACCTCTGCTCGATTGAAGCACAATGCTCGTGTGGTTGCACAGACCCCCATTGATGCAAAGCTTCAGGTGGACTTTGACGAGTCTGATAGGTTATTCGATTACTCTAATATATCAAATTCTACTAGCAATGTTCCCTCCTCTACTGTATCAGCTTATCTGCAGAAGATGCAAAGGGGAAGTCAGATTCAGCCGTTCGGTTGCATGATTGCCATCGACGAGAACTTCACTATCCTTGCCTACAGCGAAAATGCCCCAGAAATGTTGGATTTAGCCCCACACGCAGTTCCAAACATTGAGCAGAAAGAAGCTTTGGCTTTCGGAACAGATGTCCGGACACTCTTTCGATCCCCAGGTGCTGCTGCACTGCAGAAAGCGGTGAATTTTGGGGAAGTTAGTCTCCTCAACCCTATATTAGTACATTGTAGTAATTCTGGCAAGCCCTTTTATGCAATTTTGCATCAAATTGATGTGGGGTTGGTTATAGATCTGGAGCCTGTGAATCCAGCTGATGTGCCAGTGACAGCTGCTGGGGCATTAAAATCATATAAGCTTGCTGCTAAAGCCATCTCAAGATTACAATCTTTGCCAAGTGGGAATATATCACTATTATGTGATGTGTTAGTTCGTGAAGTGAGTGATTTGACGGGTTATGATCGGGCAATGGTGTATAAATTTCATGAAGATGAGCACGGTGAAGTTGTTGCTGAGTGCCGCAGACCCGAATTGGAAGCTTATCTCGGTTTGCATTACCCGGCTACTGATATACCACAAGCTTCTAGATTTCTCTTCATGAAAAATAAGGTTAGGATGATCTGTGATTGTTTAGCCCCGCCAGTTAAAGTAATTCAAGACAAGAAATTGGCTCAACCAGTGAGTCTTGGGGGATCAACTTTAAGATCTCCGCATGGGTGTCATGCACAGTATATGACAAATATGGCTTCTATTGCTTCTCTTGTGATGTCAGTGACTATCCATGAGGAAGATAACGAAACGGAGACTGATCAGCAAAAGGGAAGAAAATTGTGGGGTTTGGTGGTTTGCCACCACACAAGCCCTAGGTTCATTCCATTTCCTTTAAGGTATGCCTGTGAGTTCTTGATTCAAGTTTTTGGTGTTCAGATTAACAAGGAAGTGGAATTGGCAGCTCAACTAAGGGAGAAGCATATTTTGCGGACTCAAACAGTGCTTTGTGACATGCTCCTAAGAGACAGCCCTGTGGGAATCGTCACTCAATCCCCAAACGTGATGGATCTTGTCAAGTGTGATGGAGCTGCACTGTACTACAAGAACAAAATTTGGTTGCTCAGTGTAACCCCTACAGAGGCACAAATCAGAGATATAGCTGAATGGCTTCTTGAGTACCACAGTAGTAGTACGGGGTTAACTACTGATAGCCTTGCAGAAGCTGGCTATCCAGGTGTCTCCATTCTTGGTGATGCAGTATGTGGAATGGCTGCTATTAAGATTACTTCAAGAGATTTCCTCTTTTGGTTCCGGTCTCACTCAGCAAAGGAGATCAAGTGGGGTGGTGCAAAACATGATTCTGATGACAAAGGTGACAGAAGAAAAATGCAGCCCAGATCGTCATTCAAGGCTTTTCTGGAGGTGGTCAAGGGGCGGAGCCTACCATGGGAAGATGTGGAAATGGATGCAATCTATTCCTTGCAGCTAATATTGAGAGAATCTTTGCAAGATGATATCATGGCTGATTCCAAAATGATCGTGAATGTTCCACCAGTCGACACCAGTATACAAAGGGTTGATGAGCTGCGTTCAGTGACGAACGAAATGGTTCACCTTATTGAAACAGCTTCAGTCCCTATCTTGGCTGTTGATGCCTCTGGTAATATTAATGGGTGGAATACTAAAGTAGCTGAGCTAACGGGATTAGTTTTGGAGCAAGCCATGGGCATGGCCTTATTGAATCTTGTTGTGGATGATTCAATCGATGTAGTGAAAAGCATGCTTTCCTTGGCTTTGAAAGGTGATATTTTGCTTTATCTTTCAACTTCTTATTAATTGCATATCTAAATATTTCTGGAGAGCTTTGTGTTTTCTACAAATAAAGTCATTTGTCAGTGGTAAACAATTTGTTGATTATGTACCTCTTACTAGTTTTTAGATTTGAGAATGGTAAGGATAACCAGCATGATACTGTGTTGAACTCCTATAAATTTTTTTACATTTTTGTGCAGATACAAAGAAATATATGGCTATGGAATACTAGAATATTATGTTCTTGTAATTATTTCTATGATTCATCCTTTTATTTGCACCCATGCTTTAGTTTATCAATTGGAAAAGGATATCATATATTTTCTATTCATTAAGTTTATGCGGAGAAGCCACTTTGTACAAATTAATAATGTCAAATGTAAGGTCTATATCAAATCCATCTGCACCCTTGATTAATGAGACTACACTGGGTAATTACCCTTTTAAAGTGTATGCTATTCTAAATATCTCATAAGTTGGAGCTAGAAATAAGTTGATTTTGTTTGCTGTTGAGTTCCATATCTCCCATTCTCTTGGGCAACTTGGTCTTTTGTATTCCTTTATTCTTACAAGATGTTAAAATGGCAGGTAAGGAAGAGCGGAATGTGGAAATCAAACTAAAAACATATGGTCCTCTGGAAAACAATGGTCCTGTTATCTTGGTTGTCAATGCGTGTTGTAATCGAGACATAAAAGAACATATTGTAGGGGTTAGCTTTGTGGGGCAAGATGTTACCGGGCAAAAGATGATTATGGACAAATACACCCAAATCCAAGGAGATTTTGTGGGGATCATGCGGAGCCCTTGTGCCCTTATTCCTCCAATATTTATGATGGACATGCATGGTCGATGCTTGGAGTGGAATGATGCAATGCAAAAATTGTCTGGCTTGAAGAGGGAAGAAGCCACTGATCGGATGCTTCTGGGAGAGGTCTTTACAGTTGACAAATTTGGTTGTCGGGTCAAAGACCAAGACACATTAACTAAGCTCAGGATATTACTGAATGGGGTAATTGCAGGCGAGGATGCAGATAAATTGCTATTTGGGTTCTTTGATCAGCGGGGTAATTATGTCGAAGCATTACTTTCTGCAAACAGAAGAACTGATACAGAGGGAAGCATTACTGGGGTTTTGTGTTTTTTGCATGTGGCTAGCCCAGAACTTCAGTACGCAATGCAGGTGCAAAGAATATCAGAACAGGCCGCGACAAATAGCCTCACAAAATTGTCTTATATTCGTCATGGAATCAGAAACCCTTTAAATGGAATAAAGTGTGTACAGAATCTAATGGAATCTTCTGATTTAAGCAAAGAGCAGAGGCAGCTTCTGAAGGTGAGCACATCGTGTCGGGAACAAATTGCCAAGGTTGTCGATGATACTGATATCGAGAGTATTGAGGAATGGTATGATTTTTTATCGGCATTTAAAGTATTCAACCCTTGAGTCTTTTATGTGCTTTTATTTACTTCATTTATTATTATAGGAACTAGGAAGTTTCTAAGTAATGGCTATAAGTCTAGTGGTCGAGTACTTCTACAATGCACCTGGTGCATCAGTTGTGTATGTACAACACGCGCAGTGGGTCCCAAGGCGCATGTTGTACACACACGGACTAAATTCACCCGGTGTATTTACACATGGTGTATAGTAGATCTTCTCCTAGTAGTCATGGTTTAAAAAGTTTAAAAAATTTAGCCTTATGGATTACTTCCATTATGAAGTCTAAGAGTCATGTGATTGTGGGTGGAAACTACAATTCCATTATGACACAAGTCTTAGAGTGTTACATTTATGGGTAAGAACTACTACAAATAGGGGTGTAATCTTTATTTTATCCATGATGATTAACCAAAGGGCCTCTAGCCCAATGGTATTACCTCCTTACCCTCAAAGAGGAGGGGAGGGTTTCAAGCCTCGGCGTGGGCAATGTGTGTGTGAGTACTTAATGATCCCAAAAAAAAAAAAATTAAGCTCTATACCCTATATATTTTTTTTGTTAGTGAATTCACAAGCTTTGATGGTTTGAAAACCTTCTCTAGTGATGCCTAGGCTCACGCTCATTATCCTCTTTCTCTAATTTTAAACCCTGGATTCCCACAATCTGATTCTAAATTCCAGTTGCGTGAGATCTTAACTTTCATTCACCAAAACCTTCAACTCTCAGCGACTTGAGGCTTTACTTAAAGTCCTACATCAAGGCGAAGCTGAAGGAAGCCAGAGTGATAAGTAGGAACTCTGATGAACACTTATTTGGGATCCATCTATGTCATAATTGTCCTTAGAACTGAGATCACCTAGATTTGAAGACCAGAATGTATTAACAGTTGGTCAAGATCAAAATGCATATTGGATCATTTGAAAATAGGTAATTGTGTATAGACATAGAAGTAGGAATGCTGGCAAAATATTTTGCAGGAAGGGTGAAATAGCTGTAAAAGATAATATTTAACGAGGCTTCCTCAGAGTAGCCTGCACAGGAAATAAAAATGTGGAAGCATGAGCTTGACCAGACTTGTTAAACAAATTGTCAGTTGCGACACCATTGAGAAGACATGGCATTGCTAGTAGAAACTCTAGTCGGGGAGACTAGTGTTAGAGGAACGTAACGATGATTTTTTTTTCTTTGACAGGATGGATGCATTGACAAGGATTCTTGTTGGCAGCCCCTGATGATTGGATGAGGCATTACGATATTGATAATATTAAAATCTGTAGTATATTTCATTCCTAGGTCCTGTTTGCTTCTTAGTAAGCAATCCTTCTTCACCTTAAAAAGAATAATGTGGGTTGTTGTAGTCTTCATGATGATGATGAAGATTATGATCTGATGTGATCTCAGTACAAACAGTATCCAATACAATGACTAAGAGAAAAGAGATGGTTATAAAGAAAACCTAAGATGAAAAAGGAAATGAGAGCAAAAGAAGGTGAGATCGTCATTCAGTGATAACCATAAAGACATTAGTAGCTCGATTAGATTTAAATGTAATTTTCGTCATTTCATTTGTGCATTCTTGTCTAGGTGGTTCATCAAATCTTTTTATTTGTTTCTTTTTTCTCCTTATAGAAAAGAAATTGTTGCAGTTGGTTTATCATGGTCCTCCAATCATGACGCAGGACAACCTAGAGTTCTTGTATTCTATGGCTGAATTGGAGGGAAAGGTGATGCCTCAAGTCATCAATATATAGGGAATAGGGTTAGCATTTGTGTCTTGGGTGCGTGTCTTACCTAAAAAAAGAGGAACTGAGCCTACTTCACAAGGTTTTGTTTGAGATGCAGATCCAAACTACTAGAGTTGTTCTATTCTCTGCTCTTTTGACCAAGAAAAACTATTCATTCAACTCTAATCTCGTTTTACAGCAAAAGGCCTTGTTTATAGATTCCCTAAAGACTTGCATAGACCTTCAAAAACTTAGGTGACTCGATATTGTAACCAAAGTGGACCCATTTTCCATCAAAATATAAAGTTTCCAAGCTTCTTATGGTTGGATTAGAACCCAAAAAATATAGTTTTTTACAGTCAAAGTAGAAATCTTACAATAGAGGAAGTCTAACAAAAAAAATCAATTTTATAGTGTGGAAACTTGTAAAAAAACCTTTTCAGCAAATAAATACTTCCAAAATTCTATAATAATTGAACTGATCTTAATCAAATGTAAGAAATAACAAGAACCATAACCAAATAAAACTGCCTAAAATGTAAAATTACTATAACATCCCTATACTAAAAACCAACAATAGGTGTAATTGTTTAGGGCTTGCTTCCCTTTTCCTGTTAGTATTGCATCCAGCCAAAGAATTGCTTTTCATGGCATATTTTTTTCCTTGCGCTATTGTTATGGCTTCTTGCTTCACGCCCGCCACTTTCCTTGTTATTCAATTTGTTGATTTATAGGACCTATTGTAGATTTTTTTGTTATTGTTGATTATATATGAGCATTATGATATATGAATTTAAATGTGAACCAGTTCTCCCTCTATTTATTACTATTGTGTTTTGCGACATTCTGTATGCATCATGGAAATTTGCCTTTCCTGGATTGTTTAGTAGTAGTTTATATCTTTATGTCTGGATATTTTGGGACAACTTTTGATCTTCGTGGAAATCATTTTCAGCTATATGGAAATGAACACTAGTGAATTTAATCTCAAGGAAGCTCTGGAAGTGGTTATAAATCAGGTTATGATTCTGAGTCGTGAACGTGAGGTGCAGGTCAATATTGATTCTCCTGCTGAAGTGTCTTCTATGTACTTGTATGGTGACAACTTGAGGCTTCAGCAAGTCCTTTCAGAGTTTCTGACAAATGCTATCCTCTTTACTCCTGCGATTGAAGGATCGTCAGTGCAGCTCAGGTTAATCCCAAGAAAGGAACGTATAGGAGCGAAGATACATGTTGTTCATCTTGAGTTTCGGTAATTTTTGTTCTTACTTATTTTATTTTATTTTTGATATGCTATTCTTGATCATAACTATCAGTATGTTTTCGGTCAGAGGTCTATAAAATTGGATGTGCCATCAATGTGAGGAAAAATTACTCATCAGAAAACCACGAAAATTGTGTCCAGTGAAGCATGAGTACACCAGGCATGGGATGGAGATACACAAAAATTCATGGAAAGCATAAGATATAAAAATGGCAGGGTCAGATAACATATGCACACTCACACAAACACATGGAATAGTTGCTTATCATGATATATATATATATATATATATATATATATATATGTATCATGATCATCATTATCCTTGCCTTAATTCCATATGAATAGACTCGGTCATATAACTTCTCTTTTTCCATTCTTTTCTATTACAAGTCATCTCTCCTACAATATTTAACTTTTTGAAATCAATTCTAATAATTTCATCCCATGTTAATTACGGTCTCTCTCTCTATCTCCTACCTTCTATGCAAATAAGTCTTCCTATTTTGATTAGTGCATCTATAAGTCTTTTTTCTATTTATTCATATCACCTAAGTTCTCTTATTTTGTGTCACTTCTAATTTCTCTCTCATATTTTAGTTAGTAACCTTATCTCTACTAGCTGTTCCTATCATTTATTTTAACATCCTCATTTCTGCCACTTGAACTCATTGTTCTTGTTTCTTTTTTTAAAGTCCAGCACTCTGCACCATATAAGATAGTTGGCTTAATAACTGTTCTATAAAAAATTTCTTTAATTTATTTGTTATTCTTGAAAATTCTAAAAAAGAGTGTGTGTGGCAGGGATGCAGAAAACATGTAGGTGTTTTTTCATGTAATAATTGTTTATCGTGATGCGTATATATGTAACATACTATATGCTACTGAATCATTTTTATGATTAATACATATTCTAAACAGTTTAAAGATTCATATTGGAAAAGTGAGGATTATGTTTGCATGGACGTGGGCTTAAGATCAGATTCAACATGATTTACTGTTATGATATCTCACTTCTGGAATAAATTGTCCAAAAGTTTTAAACTCTTGCCATTTCTTTCCCCTTTTGTTACAATAATTGTTGAACTCTTCACTAGAAATGCTGTATATCAGTGTTTGACAGGTGTTGACCACACATCTAGAACACTTGTTCAAAACTAAAAGAATTTTTTTTAAATTATGGATCCATGTCGGGATTAGTAGAGACATAAACAGAAGTATCGGTATCCAATATGGGTACATCTTTCTTCTATGAAGTACTTGTACTACTTTGATAGGAGCAGAATGATACAAAAGAGTTGTTTGTCAACCAATTTGGTTTAGATTTGCTAGGGATGTCCCCAGCCCCAAATTTAGTTGCCGAGTCTTTTTAAAAATGTCGACACTACACTACTTGTGACTTATAATAAATAAAAGACTATATTTCATAATTAGGATTGTGAACTATGTTTCTCTGTACTGTATGTCTAAGATATAAAACAGATAAAGGGTATACAGCATTGTTATCTTACAGGTGCTGTCATGGGAAGAAAGGCTAACCAAGTTAAGTTTCTGTTACCTGGGTTAGAATCAATTTTTTGATGAAATTATTAAAAATTACTAAACCCCAAATACAGTCGAAGTATATAAAAATTAGTCACAAAGAAAGAATAAAAATTCAACAGAATGTGTCCTACTTCCTGCAATAGAGCTCCAAAGAAAAAGATATCTTGACAAAATGGCAACTTATGACAGCTAGATCTCGTCTTCATAAACTATTAAATTCCTCCCCTTCCATATATTCCAAATGACAGCATGCAGGGCAACACTCCAAACCTCTCTCTCCTTCATATCTTCTACTGCAACCCACCACTCATAAAGCAACTTAAGAATCATTTAAGGCACTCATTCTAAAAATGTAGTTGTAAACATCCAGTCCCAAGCCAAGTTTTTACGCAGATAAAGGTGATCAACCGACTTTGCAGCTGCTTTGCCCATTATGCATCTTTGTGGAATAAACCAATTTCTACTAATCAAATAATAAAGGCACTCATTGTAATACCTCGCTCCAACACATAGTATGATATTGTCTGCTTTGGGCCTGAACCCACACGGTTTTGCTCTTAGGTTTTACCCCAAAAGGTCTCGTACCATTTGAAGAGAACACACTACATATAAGCACATCCCCTTCTCCACACTTAGGCGATGTGGGATTGAGCACCCTGTACCTTGTCAGTGTGGTAGCTCAGCCCAGTGTCTGTCTTCGCACACGCCCACTCACACCGGTCCACAAGGGTTACTACAATCGACCCCCCTACGAGGTCTGACGTCCTCGTTGACACACTTCCGGCTGGGTTCAGGCTGTGATACCAACTGTAATACCCCGCTCCAACACATGGTATGATATTGTCCGCTTTGGGCCTAAGCCCGCACGGTTTTGCTCTTGGGTTTTATCCCAAAAGGCCTCATACCATTTGAAGAAAACACACTACATATAAGCACATCCCCTTCTCCACACCTAGGCGATGTGGGATTGAGCACCCTGTATCATGTCAGTGTGGTAGCTCAGTCCAGTGTCTGTCTTCGCACCCGCCCACTCACACTCGTCTACAAGGGTTATTACACTCATTCTTAATAGCCAGCCAAGTAAAGTGAGCTTTGAAGGAACCCAAGGCACCAACATCCTTCTTGAGGGCAAGGCCACCTTATGATCACTTCTTATTGGAACTGAAATACCCATCTTTCTGAATGATGAGAGGCAGACTCCATTGTTGTTCCACAGTATTGGTAATCACACAAGTAATAAATCCAGAAAAGCACTAGGGTGTGATGTAAAAAAAACTCCATTGTTGTCCCCCAGTATCGGTAATCACTAAGGTAATAAATCCAGAAAAGCACTAGGATGTGATGTGAAAAGATTTGCATGGGAAACAACCTGTAAAAATCTTGCTGTGAGGAAATCATGCTCATAGTAAGGGTTGAGTGATTTATTAAACGAGAACAGAAACGAAACTTGGGAAAAACATGCAAAAGAACTGATTGAATCCTTTTTTTATTTATTATTATTTTTTTTCTGTTTAACATCTGCGGTGATTTTAATACTTTGACATGATACTGTTCTCTCAATTGCTGGTATCATTCTCTCTGATGATTCTTTTTCTTTGAACAATGATGTTCATTCTTCCACACATTGCAATGTTACAGAGTTGTATGGAAAACTGCTATGCATTTTATAGACTGATCTAAATTGTATGAAAGAAAAATATAATGCAATGCATTGAAATTTGTAATGTGCTTTATGTGGCAGGATCATCCACCCAGCACCTGGCATTCCAGAAGAATTAATTCAAGAGATGTTTCACCATAAACAAAATCTCTCAAGGGAAGGTCTTGGCCTATATATTAGTCAAAAGCTTGTGAAGATCATGAACGGCACTGTACAATATCTTAGAGAGGCGGAGAGATCTTCCTTTGTTATTCTCATAGAATTTCCATTAGCTCACCAGATAAACCTTCGGGAACCAAAAAGTCAAAAGAGATACTAAAGAATAGGGAATAATCTTCATGGCCACCTCACAGATCCAAGTAAGTGGCATGTTTACAAGTCAGGTATTTGTAGCAGAATGCTTGCAGTGTTTTAGCGTGAAGATTCACAATAAGTTCAGCAGAACGCTTTCATGGCCTTGAGCCTTTGTATCTTTTTCCACCTCTTTGTATAATCAATTTCCCTTCTCTCTGCCCTTATAGCCTTTTGGGTTGGAATTGTCTCTTCCTTTGGACTTAAAGGAAACTGTTTGAGGCAAAAATTGTACAGGAAAACCAAACATTCAACACACGGCCTAACTCTAGTTTAGTTATTGAGGAGGTTGTTTGCGCAGTCAAATGGGACTGTCCAGATTGTTGTCTTATTTGGAATTGAAAATCTTGAAGATATCATGGTGTCCATGGATTAAGGATTGATTAACCAAATAACACCTGAAGTATATCATGCTGGATCTCAACAACTGCCATTGATGCTCAATAACAGTAACAAGTGTTAAACATTCACCATTCGATACGACTACACCAGCAAGAACTTGGAATCTTGTCGTTAAGTGTTGACATTAGTGAATTCTGTTCCATATATTTAACTACTAGGGCATCTCACATTAAGCTTGAGATTTGAAACTCTGTCAAACTTCTAAAAGGAAAGAACTGCTGGCGTTGAGTTAGTCCCTTGAAAGGACAAAGTTAAATGGAATTCAATGTACTTTATGTTGGTCCATTGTTAATGGGGGACAAAAATTATTGTACTAAATGTAAATGGGAAACAGGTTAAGTTTGTTGAAGTCCTGCCTCCCACCCACCCGGCCTGGCTGGCTAACTGATTTATGTTGCTAAACATGCCTGGAAACAAAAATAGAGGATCTTTGAATCTAGGTTGATGTTGTTGTGAGTTGCGAGGTGCAGAAGTGATTGTGAAAAGTACTTTAAAATCTAGAGGGGAGTAAATAAGTTCACTTGTTTGTTTACTTAATTTTTCAAACTAATTCACTTTTAAGTCTAATTAATAGTTAATCAAACAATTAATGTAAGTAAATAATTTAAAATGCAAGTAAAGTAAAGAATACACCGGATATAGGTGAAAAATCAAGATCGGAAAAAAACCACGGGGGAGGCGGAAAGCCTTAGAAAACCAATCCACTATAATGAAACAGAGTACAACAGATTCTGTCTCATACTCACACCCATCTTCACTCTGTCAAGAATATAATGCGGAACACCTTAGGCTTACTATTGTGACCTCCGGTCCAACTGCTGCAGACTTCCGACTAACGTCACGATTCTTATACAAAGGTTGCTGGAAGAACAAAAATATTCAGCAAGTATTTTGTTCCCTTCGTAATGCAATATGGTCACCTTTCTTCTTCAGCAAGTAAGAGAAGAATCACGAATCTAATGCTCTGATTAGCGAATAATTTGATGCAGTCTCTAAACAACTAATCAGTTGTACAACACCATCCTAAATATCACTCATCAAATATAGATGTGTGCTCTTAAAATTATCATGTCCTAATTATACTGTATATACTTTCTCTCTCTAAAAATAATAATATTCCAGACATAATTGTAGAGAAAATATAGATACATATATACAGTCAAGGGAGTCCTAATTCTACTTGAAAAAGAAGTTATAAACCAAAATATAACTCTCCTAGAAGTTTTAAACCAAATAAGAATCAGGATTTTTGTCAAAGTTGTTTCCTATTTTGAACAAGCTAAGTGGGACCGGTGCCCAAATAATAGGACCGGTGGGACTTTTAAAAAAAAAACCTGCAGAAATTAAAAATACCGAGAAAAGTTGGACCAATCATAAATATTAGAGATCGGTCCTACTTTGAAAAATCTTAAATTTTTCATTAAACCCTAGTTTTTCAAAATAGGCGCGAAAATATAAAGTGCAGAGTATACTCACCATACTTACCTGTAATATATGGTGTTCATACTAATTAAATTGTTTTCATGCACTCGGATGTTAGCTCGAAGCGCTAATGATCAATACAATGAATAATTGGAAAATTACCACTCAATCAATCAAGTTTTGATCATCGAAATATATCAATTACAATTATATATCTTACAATATCCCCTTTTGGCAATGTCGTGACAAAACCACCTAGACAATTTATAACATAACCCATTGAAAAAATTAGATTACAATGTTGCCCAAAAATACACAGAAACAAAGAGCTGATCAACAGAAGCTTCACTTGTATGTTCAAGACGGATTAGAAGAAAAACTTGTACCTGCACATTCCTTAAACAGCACAACCTGTGAAAAGCTTAATAAAGAAATATAAACACAAATTTGTAATGCTCCCCCTTAAATAGAAATATCTGAAAAATACTTCTCCCCCTTTTTGTAACAAATTAATAAAGAAACGCCAAAGAGAGACATATAAACAGATAATTAAGTAAGCACATAGAGAGAATAAGACAATAATGAAGCAAAAATAATCATCATTACTGATCAAATAAATATCCAAAACATATCAGTTGATAGAATAAACATGAAAAAAATAAATAATCTAGACATCAGGGGTAAAGAAGTCAAAGCTAGTCTAGAATAATAAAAACACGACCTAAAGTTTAATCATCCTCTGCATCATCATCAGCCTCATAAGAGATAGCCAGGTCAAGCTTGTCTATCCGAGCATGCAATCTATCAAACCCTTGCTATATGAACCTAAGGATTTGGTTCATCTAATTGGCCGTCACTGGCGTGTCAGTCGCAGGAAGTTGGAAGACTTTACAACATCCAGACACAGCTTATCCAGCTCATTGACTGAGCTCATAAGCCTTCCTATCCTTCTCCTTCTTGTTTACTGACCGAGTAATTGATCTGGCATCAATTATCCCTTTCGGTTTCTCAATATCAATTCTTTCAGGAATACGGACCCTAGCAACCCTCGGAATAACCATAACTATCTATAGAAAAGGTAATGTAAAGGAAGACCGAGAGTGTCGAGTAGCTAAGATCATGGTACGCATGATTATTGGGGGAAGATTGATAGGATCTCCTCGAACAATGTGATATAGAAGCTCAGCTCGACTTTTGATTAAATTACTTTTGTGGTCATGAGGATCTAAGTTGTATGAAACTATCAAATTCAATGTCGAGACCTCATCTATAAGATAGAGTGAAGGCAATTTATCAATGAGCCGTAGGGCTTTGGGTATACACAACTCTCCAATCATGTCATCCATGTTAGGTCTGTTTGGATCCTCTACTTGATAAGGCAAAACTATGCCATCTCCATTCTCCGCAACACCCAAAATATTGGCAATTGTGTCCTTAGTGACCTCAATACGAATGTCATAACATTTAGTCACAAAAGTTAGGTCGTCCAAGTTTGATGTAATCATATTGCTATAGATATATTGAATCATGTCGGGCCTCACAATCTTTCTAAGATCACAAATAGATTCCCAACCATTATCCTCAAAGTATTTCATAAAATTCATCTCCTATTTACGCTTGATTACCACAAGATTAATTCGTCGTTCTATTCTAATTGCCCGACACCCAATGACATTGACAAAATTATTTAAATTTAATTCATCTTCAAACATGTCTAGAGTGAACACAATACGATTTTTATCACTGGTAGACGCCTCAGTACGTCCCCTCTTACGTGTCATAAGTACCACCACAAAAGGAACAATAAATCAAGTCAAAAGTTTCATTGAGTCAATTAATCGAACACCTAGTGTGCAAGTCTAAAATTCCCAACTTTCAAATATATTTATTTGCACAATATCACCACAATCAATCATAAACTCCAAATATATAATTTCAATCCTCCAATATCACCAATTCACACAAGAAAAATAGAGAAGAGATACGTATGTGAGAGTTGTAGAGTGTGTTCGAATGTAATGAGTGCTTGAGAGATATGAGAGTGATAAGATAAGAGTGTGTGAGTGTGAGAGATGGGAGAATTAAAATTCCAAAGCGCGTGCGTAGATTTTAAAAAATCTGGACATTCATTAAGTGCAACTAGTCCTAATATTTGGGGGTCGGTCCAACTTATCTCGGTTCCTCAAAACCTGTAGAAGTGTGCCCGGTGCTCAAAATTGGGGACCAGTCCAACTTTGTGAATTCTGAAATATTACACTTTGGACCTCTAATTCACCAAATACATCTCATTTCAACCTAATTTGACATTTGATCACTTAAAGTGTTAAAAATAAACACAGAATAACTAAATGACACAAAAAAATATTTTTGGAATTTTGAATTTGTGAAGACAAAATAACAATAAACAAAAATAATTTGAAACATGAATAATCCATGAGAATAATCACAACGCATTTTTCAGAGAATATCATGAGTTTTAAAATTTCAAACATTTATAAATGTAGAATTTTAAAACTCATAATTTGTTTATAAAATTCATCCTCAAATTCATGATCATGACACAACTTCCAACACACAAATATTTATAAAAATTTAAAAATTCATCTAATAAATTTATGTGTGTGTGGGCAATCCAACTTTATAAAAAATTAATCAAATTCTTTTGATTCATCTTCTAAAACATATTGAATGATAAGCAAATATAATTATACATGATCAACCTTTTTTTTCATTGAATTTCATCATTTTTTTTTATTTCTAAGATAGTGGCTTTCATGCTTATGGGCAGCCAGCTATTTTCCTCAAAACAATTTTTTTTTTTTAAAAGATATCTCATTGGAGATTTATATTGTAGTAGAAGCTTTGAACACATCTCAAATGTAGCATTTTCCTTTTTGTCTTAGATATTCAGTAATTTTTATTTTTATTTTTCTTTTCATGCTGAACAGAAAATTTTCTTTTCATTTTTTTTATTGATCATTTAAGCTTTCAATGCTACTCATACAATACATTCTAATCAACTTTTCATTAGTTTTCAATTAATTTTTTTAGAGTTAGACTAGTGCACAAATTGTATGGACTCAAAAGATTCACTTCTAAAAATAAATAAAAATAGCACATTAGTCATCAATGTCTAGATCATAAAATCAAGTACTTCATTTGTTGACAAATTAAGTGTCTCAATTATGCATTCACAAACTAAAGTAAAATTAAAAAGAAATACATATAATTCACATTATTTCTCAAAAAAATATGATTCTCATAATCTCATATGAGTATCACTTAAAAATAAACAAATCTAACCTATACTAGAAGATATGGTCCAATGGAAAACAGATAATGAACATAAGCTCATTCCATGACCATAAAAATCCTAATGACCTAGTTAGGGGGTTTTGTGCCCAAAGACCTATTAGGAATAAATCTCATAGTATTAATAGGCACAAACTTCTCTAAATCTTCCTTTTTCATCCATATTGTTTCAACATATAATTTATCAGGAACGTATTGTGGAGAAACAAAAACATTATTCTTTTTATTTGAATTCTTTTAACTTGAGAATTTTTGGGTTTGTTCCAATAATGTGACATTTTAGCATGAACCATATTCTTAACAAAAGAATTATGTACATAAAAATCAGAATGAAAATGTCTTCTTTTCTTATAGCAATAGTGTTGACTATTCTCATTCTTACCACAAAAAGTACAATAAAGCACACTTGACACAACTTTAACATGTAAAGACTCAACTTGAGGCTTAGGTTTGGGTTCAAACACATTCAAGTTCTTGGGTTTAACAAAAATAATTTTTTCTTTAGATGATGACCCAACAAAACCTAATCCAATCTTATCTCCTACAGGCTTACGAGCGCTAATCATGCTATCAAACTTAATCTACCCAGAAGTAAAAGTAATTAATTTCTGTTGTGATTTTTTCAATTTAGGCTCAAGAAAATTAATTCTAACAATAAGAGAATTTTTGGCAGAAATAATTTGATTTACCTCGCTTCAAGAAACTTAACTTTACCTTGAAGATTCAGAATTTCTGTTTTATTCTCTTCAATCTTTTTCTGGATCTTCTCAGTTTTTTCCATTAGAGATTCTTTTTCACTTTCTACCATCTCCAACTGGAATTTCTGTTTTATTCTCTTCAATCTTTTTCTGGATCTTCTCAATTTTTTTCATTAGAGATTCTTTTTCACTTTCTACCATCTCCAACTGCTTGTTTTGCTTTTGTAGGCTCTTTTGACCTTCATAGTTTCTGTAAGCAATTCTTCAAAAGTCTTGGACAGTTCTTCCTTGGTTGGTTCTTCTTTGTCTTCATCTTCTTAATCATCATACTCAACTTGGTTTAGAGTTGTATACTTCTCTGTTTCACCTACATCAGAAGAATGATTATCAACAGTATCAACATTCACTAAAGCAACAAAAGTAAGAGAATCATTTTTAACAGAAAAATCACTATCAGAGTTAGAAGATTCAGACTCAGAAATAATAGCTTTCATGACTTTCTTTTTAGTGTTTGAACTTTTCTTTGATCTAAGGCTATTTTTCTTAGGACTTGGACATTGATTAGATGTATAACCTTTACCACCACATGTCCAACAAATGACCTCAGTATCCCTAGAGTCATCTTCTTTCTCTTTCCTTTCCTTACCTTTGGATGATGAGCTTTGATTCCGAAATTCAGAAGGATTTCCTTTTCCAAAATTTCTATCTTTTTCATATTTAAGAATCTTTCTAAATTTTCTAGCAAGGAGAGCAACATCATGATTTGAATCATATTCAAAACTTTCAACTTTTTCAACTTCAGATTTTAAAGAATTTAAAACATTTGACAAACTTGAAGACTTAGAAGTCTTTGAGGTTTTTAAGGCTAAATTTTTTTATTTTTGAAGCTTTGGATATTTCATCTCAAAAGTTTGAATTGATCCAACTAACTCAGCCACCTCCATTAAATCTACATCTCTGCTTTCATCTTAGGCTTCCAACTTAGCTTGGAACCTATTAGGAAATGATCTTATGATTTTTCTGATAATCTGAAAAGATGAAATTTTCTCACCAAGGTTAGCACTACTTTGAACAATATCATTCAGTTTAGAATATAAATCAGAAAACATTTCATCTTCATTCATTCTAATTGTTTTAAATTTAGTGGCAAACATTTGTAAGTTAGATTTCCTTACCTTGGTGGTACCCTCATGAGTTACCTGTAAAATATTTCATGCTTCTTTCAAAGTGGAACATACAAAAATTATAGCAAATTTAGAAGGAATAACAGAATTAAATATAACATATAAACCATTGTTGTTATTGTTAGTATCTTTATGCTCAGCATTAGACCATGTTGCTCTATCCTTCTCTACAGTCACAGTAGCATCATCATCACCAGTGGTAGTTGTAGGAATTTTATAGCCATTCTCTATAGCCATCCAAACTCTCTTTCCTAGAGATTTTAAAAAGGCTTTCATGCGAGACTTTCAGAAAGTATAATTTGAATCATCAAACAAAGGAGTTCGTTGAATCAATCCACCATTTTTCATACTAGATTCCATAACAATTTTTGAAAATAAAATAAATTTTGATTTTAAAAATACTTCGCAAGGAACTACTCACAAATTAGAGAACATTGCTCTGACACCAATTGTGAGTTGCGCAGTGCAAAAGTGGTTGCGAAAAGTACTTTAAAACCTAAAAGGGGGTGAATAGATTCACTTGCTTGTTTGCTTAATTTTCCAAACTAATTCACTTTAAGTCTAATTAACAATTAATGTAAGTAAATAACTTAAAATGCAAGTAAAGTAAAGAATGCACTGGATATAGGTGAAAAATCAAGATCGAAAAAAAATCACGGGGGAGGCGAAAAGCCTTAGGAAACCAATCCACTATAAAGTAGAGTACAACAGACTATGTTTCATACTCACACTCATCTTCACTCTGTCAAGAATCTAATACGGAACACCTTAGGCTTACTATTGTGACCTCCGGTCCAACTACTGCAGACTTTCGACTAATGTCACGATTCTTATACAAAGGTTGTTGGAAGAACAAAAATACTCAGCAAGTATTTTGTTCCCTTCGTAATACAATATGGTCACCTTTCTTCTTCATCAAATAAGAGAAGAACCACGAATCCAATGCTCTGATCAGCGAATAATTTGATGCGGTCTCTGAACAACTAATCAGTTGTACAACACCATCCTAAATATCACTCGTCAAATATAGATGTGTGCTCTTAAAAATATCATGTCCTAATTATACTGTATATACTTTCTCTCTCTAAAAATAATAATATTCCAAACATAATTGTAAAAAAAATATAGATACATATATACAGTCAAGGGAGTCCTAATTCTACTTGAAAAAAAAGTTATATACCAAAATAGAACTCTCCTAGAAGTTTCAAACCCAATAAGAATCAGGATTTTTGTCAAAGTTGTTTCCTATTTGGAACAAGCTAAGTAGGACCGATGTCCAAATAATAGGACTGGTGGGACTTTTAAAAAAAACCTGCAGAAATTAAAATTACTGAGAAAAGTTGGACCGATCGTAAATATTAGGGACCGGTCCTACTTTGAAAAATCCTAAATTTTTCATTAAACTCTAGTTTTTCAAAATACGCTCAGAAATATAAAGTGCAGAGTGTCCTCACAATACTTACCTGTACTATATGGTGTTCATAATGATTAAACTATTTTCATGCACTCGAATGTCAGCTTGAAGCGTTGATAATCGATACAAAGAATAATTTAAAAATTATAACTTAATCAATCAAATTTAATCACCAAAATATGTCAATTACAATTATATATCTCAGAGTTGTGTGTTCGTCTCGTAGAACACCTCAATGTGGTTAGAAAATAGTATCTGATTGCCATATGTTACACTCTATTTGTGCCTTTGTTGATGTGGGTGCGAATCAATGAATGTGCTCTCTCTCTCTCTCTCTCGCGTGTGAATGAATAGACTTCTTATTATCTTCTTGTGTGTGAAAAGGGGAGGGATAATTACGGGCCCGTTTGGTAACTGTTATGTTTAGTGTTTATTGTTTATCAAAACAAATTTTTACGATAAACATGTTTAATAATTTTTGTTTTGTTTATAAATTGTCAAAACGTTTTTAAAACAACACTGTAACTAAGCCTTCAAATCATAAACACCAAAATGATGTTTATTGTTTATGTTTATTAAAAAAAAACTTTTTTTTTCTTTTTTTTTTTATCTAAAATGGTGATTATATTATTTTAATTAAAAATTGAAACTAAAAGTGAGAAAATGAAAAGAAAAAAAAAATTATAACAGGCTATTGTTTGATACAACAATAAAAATATTAGAATTATCAAGTGTGGACAGAATTAAAGAGTATCAATTGCCTTGAGAAAAAAATATTGGGTACAATATGAATAATTACTAATATACTTGATAATAAGAAATAGTTACTTAGGGGCACCCATGCTAAAAAAAAAAAAAAAACCTATTTGAGGAAAAAACAAAGAAGTCTCAACTATCTCCTTGTCAAAGAAATAAGAATGGTAGAAATAAAAAAAAATGAAAAAGAAAGTAGTAATGTAAGAAGTTCAAGAGAAAAGAGTATGCCCTCCAAATCCCTCTTCTCACTCCATACAAATTAGACCGAACCGAACCGTTCACTACGGTTCCAGTTCCGGCTCTAAATTTTAGGAACTGTTCACTACGATTCTGGTTCCAAGTCTTGGAACTGGAACCGTTGAATATATATATATTTATAATAACATTTTGTTATGTAAAAAATTTTAAACAATGAAGTTATTATAACTATTATAAGGTTAAATACAACTCCTATAATAACCAAATTGAACCGAACTCATTTATTTCGGTTTCAAAATTAAAGAACCGTTGGGAACAATTATGGTTCTGGTTCTTCCAATACCGTAAAGAATCGAATTGTGTGCATCCCCCTACTTGTTAGGGTCTTCTGAATTGTGGGTCATTCTATTTTTATAGTATCATTTGCTGTGTAGATATATATGTAATTCAATATTATTTATTTCTTTTTTATCCATATTTCTTGATATGTTATTGCTGTATATATTTGTTGTAGCATAAACTTGACTTTTCATGCAATTTATTGTGTTGATTTAAAAAAAAAAAATAGTTTAAAGTTAACAAACATGTTTTTTTGTTTATGATTTTTAAAATAAGTCAAACGTTTTTTCGTTATCAAACACCACTCATGTTTATAAATAAACAAAAGCGTAATATAAACACTGTTTATATAAACACTTAAACACTAAACATAAACGGTTATGAAACGAACCCGTATACTTGTTTATGTCAATTGTCTTGCTGTGGAAGACCCCAAGTCAAGTAGGTATTTTCTTGGCAGCTGCTTCATTTGAAAGTGAGAAATTTTCAAGGACCAAATAGATGGCAAAGCACATGCATAAAGGAATACAAAGTCCATTGACAAACAATCAATCAAATACTAACATATAATATATGGAGAAAAGTACATCAATTACTGTATAAACTAACTCCAATTGGAGTTGAAATTTTGTTTAAGCACCCAATTTAACAATGCTGAGATTCTGAGTTGATTCTTCAATATTTTGTTAAATTAAAACTGACTCTTGATATTGAAGTTTGTCATATGATATTAGGCGAATAGTTTCAACCAAAAGGTGGGGACACCTCCTAGTCAACAAAAACGGCATCACTTAAAGCCTCATTTCAGTAATGAAATGATAGAAGCATCTTTTGGGTTTGGACAAACAGACTAGATCATATGGATTTAAATCATGACATCCGATTTTTGGTGGATTCAAGATATCATTAAGCCAAGAAATGGTTAAAGGTGGGTTTTTTTTTACTTTGTATCAGTCAGGTTCTGTTGGAATCATTTTACTTTGTATCAGTCAGGTTCTGTTGGAATCATTTTGCAGGGTCTCTTTAGATGGTCACTACATCTACACTAGCTTATTGAATGTAGGAGCAGGACAAACAAATCATAGGAAACACATTTCAGCTAAATTAAAAATGTAAAAGAAATTTTGCAAAGGAAATATTAACTCCAGAAAAGGATACAAGGGAAGTAAATTAGAAGACAAAAGTGTACAAGCTTTTTGTCACAGACATCAAATTATGATCAGTTGTTGTTGGCCCTCCATTTTGATTCCTTCTTTCATCTTCTTTATAAAATCATCACATTTCTTGTTTAATTCCTCTGTACTCCACAGCCCACTTCCTTCTTCTTCTTTATAAACAAGAAATTCAACATCACATTTCTTGTTTAATTCCTCTGTACTCCACAACCCATTTCCTTGTAATTCTTCCTCATCTTCATAAACAAGAAATTCAACTTCATCTTCTTCATTTTCAATAGTGAAGAGCCCATTTTCACCACTTCCTACTGCAACCAGAATCCCATTTCCTTTCCCTTGTTCTTCCTCTTCCCTTCCATAACCACTGCTTTTGTCTCTGACAATTGGAGCACTGCTCTCTGAGTGTCACTAATATTCTTTTCGACATGATCATCATCGTCTTTAAAATCCGTACCCAGCGGAGATTTAGTGATCAAACCAGAGTTTGTGATGAGAATGACTAGAATTCCATTACAAAGGAGGAATATGTAGTTCCTGTCAGTGGTGCAGCTGAAGAGTTTGATGGAAAATGTAGAAAAGCAGTGGTTGAGAGAATGGATTGAGAAAGGAAGTAATGAAGAGTAGGGAAAGAGGAAGGAAAATACATAGACTGAAAGTAGAAGTTGGATAGCTTTCTCTGGGAAGTGAAATTGGCTGCATTGACTGTGACTTTGAAGGTCATGTTTTTTTATCTGAGCCATATGTTCTTTCTACTGTATTTGGCAACAAGGAAAAAAAAACCTCTCTTGCTAATGGGAGAGAATGTTAAGAGAGAGAGGGAGAGGGAGAGGGAGAGAGAGAGAGAGAGAGTAGTGAAAGGGATTGAGAGTAGTGAAGGGTATTTATAGTCCTTGGGTTAACAAGGCAATCAGGGCCCATACACAACCTATACCCTTTTTTTATTACTAGAAAAGAGGTATTTGAAATTTTGGGTCAGCCGAAAACCTTTTCAAGATTAAAACACGACCAAAGTTGGGCTTCCTTTCCTTCCTTTTCTTTTCATTTGTTTTGTTGTAAAATATTTTCTTAAAAAATATTTCTAAAAATTTTCAATATTTGATAGTTATTCAATATTTTACGGATTAATTGTATCAATCAAACATTTTTATATAAAAATATTTTATGGGTATAACATTTTTCTTCTTAAAATATGTAATCAAATACTGAAAATTTTGTAAAATATTTTATGTCGAAACAAACGGAGTTTTTTTTTTTTCTTTTTGTTGACAAATTAAAACGAATCAAGTTAACTTCTTAGCTGTGATTAGCCTATAATACTAGTTGAGTAAGCTTCATTAGCCTTTTATATGAGGAACCTAGTGCAATAAGGCATGAACTGGGTTTCATTTTGTTAATTGGATATTCAAATCAATTTATCTATTAATTCAATTTCGGAACATGATCAAACAAATTTGTTAGGGATTGACTAATAATTGTGACTTGTGACTGCGTCTTAGGAAATGATATATTGGTTGAACTGAACTTGAAATAATTTAAAGCATCAAACAACAACAAAAAAAATAAATAAATAAATAATCTAAGAATTTACCTAATTAAAAAAATCGAAAATCACAACATGAAACATTTTAAATCATTTCAAGCTAGGTTTTTCATTACAAACTATTGTTTGTTAAATGCTACAGTATGTAATTTCTAATATGTATCAACATGACCGCATTATATGTAGTATACTTACAAAATATATTAGGCTCCAGTTTGGATATAAGCAAGAAAATTGAAGGAAAAGAAAAGCAAAATGCTTAAAACTGGGTTCAACTGTAAAATGTACTTCTAAAGATTTTTTTTTTTTCATATCTGTGGAAGAGTTTAACTATAGGGAATTGGGTTGGGTCCGGATGCTTAATGCATGAACCCAAGTGCAGTCAACACAAGCACAAGTACAGGTTCTGATTTTAAGCCCAATCCATATTCTACCTAGAAAAACTTTAGCCCAAGCTGATACGCTAGTCGGATCGAGCCTCTGTCTATATTACATTACCATTTGAAAAGTCGATTGACCTCATTTTTTCTTTTATTTTTTTACCTCATTTATATTAGAGGTGACTGCAGTTTGGATCGGATTGAATTAGACATTAAATCTAATCTAAGCTGTTGATAAAAATAAAAACCAATTCGAACCATGAAAAAAAAATTAATCCGAACCGAACTAATCCATGAAACAACGGATTAAATCGGTTTGTATTTACAAATTGGACTTGTTATAGCTACTCTAATATTATTATTTTTAAACCATGACACAATATCAACTTAATAAAGTAATAAAGTGGATAGGTTTATATTTTATAATGTTTTATTGGTTAGACTCTAGGGTTAAAATATATATAATAAATATTTGTATATAAAATATAACAGGTTGTCATGGTCCGGTTTGATTTTTTGAGGGCCCAAACTGTGGTTTATGAATTTTTTATTTTTAAATTTATAACCGAACCGTGAAAATAAATATTGGAAGCAAGTCATACAGATTAGATTGAATTAGTTTGAATTGACAATTTTAAAATGAACACCCTAATTTTTAGGGTGTAAAGGTAAGGATGATAATTATAGTGATTATAAATTGTTTAATTTCTATTTTCACGGATATCAACTGCGAGATGATTAGACAAAGCACCTTTCTTTTGAACCAATCGAAGGAAGAAAAGCTATTTCTCAAACTTGTGTTTTTAAAGCACCTCTCTTTTGAATCTATCGAAGGAAGAAAAAGTAGTTCTCAAACTTGTTTTTATTAATAAAAAAATTAATCTTAAACATATTTAAAATAACTTTTTAGTAAAATCAAGTGTAGACAAGTTGTTAATAACCACAAATTTTCACAACTTTATAGTTAAATTTTAAGTTGTTAATAACCACAAATTTTCACAACTTTATAGTTAAATTTTAAGATTATCTTGAAAAAGAATGAGAAGAAAAATGCTTTAACTAATAAAATAATTCTACAACTTTTTTAGATTTGCCAGAATAGTTCCTACCATGTGCATAGATTTTAGTCGTTATAAGACTCTTTCGTCTATTTATAAATAGGAGAGTTCATTCGACTTGGGAACGAATATCATTCTACGTAGGTAACCGAGGAAATATTATTTTAACAAAAATGCCAAAGTAACTTTTAACAAAAGTAAATGTTAAAGGCAAGAAGACGAATAATTAGAGCATCTCCTGCGGCATCGTCGAAGTTCTCGCGATGTAAACTCAAATAAGGTTTACAATGGCTTGGTCAAAAAATAGTTTAGAAAACTTAGCATGTTTCGCAGATACAAGTGTGTGGACCCACATCTAAAAAGAATTTTTTATCAAAATATTTTCTCATTCTTTATGCGCATATATATATATATATATATATATATATTGTATTTTCTTTACTTAAACTTACATAATTTTTATTATTAATTGAAATAGAATTTCAAAAGCTTCAATTTAAGTAGCACTTAGGTCATGTTCGGACTTAAATTTTTTTTAAATAAGGAGGGTATAGTCAATTAGAATTTTAAAGGATTTTGAAATAAATATTTGAAGTGACAGATTCATGTTAATTTATGAATTTTTATAAACTTCTATTACAAACTTTCATTGATTTGTATAAACTTTTATTAGATACTTTTATGGGATTTTATAAACTTGTATTGATTTCTTCAACATTTTTTTTATTTTTATCCTTGAATTCTATTTTTGCGTACAATTAATTAAACCAATGGCTCAATGATAGATATAATGCAAAGGACAATCTATCATATGATATATTGTCTAAAAATTATTGTGTAATATAAATATATCATAAAAGAGCAGGGATAATAAAGTAATTCACTTGATGAATACAAATTATATATTAACTATTTCTCATATTTTAATCGTACATTATAAAAAAAAGAAAAAAAAGACAGACTTTACTTATAAGATATTTATACTTTGGGAAGAGAGAATCAGAGAAGCGAAAAAGAAAAAAACCAAGAGAGAAAAAATTGGTGTAACTTGAAATAGAGAAAGGTTGTTCGTATTCTGCAGAAAAAGAAAAAAAAAAAAAAAGAATCAACTAAAATCTATGGGAGAAAGACTGGATTTGTGATAAGATTCGATATTTATATGTTAGGTAAACCTCATTGACACCCCTAAGGTTTAAGGTATTATTAGATGGTTACAACTTTGCGTAATTTTGTTACCAACACCCCTTATCAGAAATTTTAATTTTTTAATAAGTGAAATGTCCTAATTGCCCCTGATTATTTAAATAAATTTTAATATAAAAATATTAGAATTGTAAAATGATAAAACTACTCTCGTGATTATATGCCCACTGTTTCTCTCTCTACCTTCTTTAACCACCACGGCCACCAACCACAATCATAACCACCACTGCCACCAACCAACCGCCACTGCCACCAACCACAACCACAACCACCACTACAGCCACAACCACCACCACCGCTTCTTTCTCTCTCATCTCCTCCTCTAACCACCACCGCCACCAACCACAACCACCACTACCACAGCCACAACCACCACCACCGCTCTTTCTCTCTCATCTCCTCCTCTAACCACCACCGCCACTAATCATAACCACACCACCACCATAGCCACAACAACCACCACTGCTTCTTTCTCTCTCATCTCCTCCTCCAAGCACCACCGCCACTAACCACAACCACCATCACCACTGCCACCAACCACAACCACCACCACTAGTTAACCAGAGCCACCATCACTGCTTCTCTCTTTCACATCTCCTCCTCCAACCACCACCACCACCAACCACAAACCACCATCACCAATTAACCATAGCCGCAAGCCAAACCTCAAACCAATTTTATCGATCGTATTGATTTTTCGATGAGCAATCTGTCCCTTTGGTCGATCTCGTCGTTGTCAATTTCTGATACATCATTGTATACCTCATTGTTTGCTTCGTCGACGAACTCCAGCTTCTGCTCCTCTCCATCCAGCAGTTTCTTCCACTGATCTACTTCGCCGACGCGTATCAATCTTCATGGATTCGCGTCTACATCACCATTGGTTTGATTCTCGATTGACAGATCCAAATCTCTCAACCGTCTTATGACCGGCACTCCGTAAGATCAGATCGTCCGAAATGGTAGTGGTAGTTGCGGTTGGTGGCGGTGGTGGTGCTCCGCATATATATATATATATATATAATGTAATAACAGTGGGTATGTAATAATAGGGCATAGTTGGGGGCATTTGGGTCCATTAGGCAGTGCTAAATAGGTAATTTTAGTATTCAAAAAGGTTAGGTGAAAAGTCAAAGGGTAGCATAATCTTTTCGCCATAAAAAATAATCTGACATGGCCTACTTTTGATAAAAGGAGGTGTATGTAATACACGGCACAAACGTCAGGGGGTGTTGGTGATAAAATTACACAAAATTGTAGCCACATGACAATACTTCAAACATCAGGGGGTGTCAATGAAGTTTACCCTTACACTTTTCACCCTCAAATTCACCACTTTAAAAAAATCTAGGTGTATTCAAAAAATTAACATCCTAATTGAATATCGTCAAGTTTGTATGAATTCTTTAAAAGTCTAAAAAATTATGAATTGAATATACCTAGATTTTTAAAGTCTTTTAAAATCCTAATTGAATATACCTTTCTAATATTTATTTAAGGGTAAATTACACTGATCTCCCTTGAAATTTAATTAATAAACATTGACCTCCCCTCTTATTTGTTAAATTCCACTAACCTCCCTTGTCAGAGTTATTAGGTAAACGTCGTTAACGAAATAACAAAATTACTTTTTTATCCTCTTTTTTTAAATATTATTTTAGTTCATAAACAAAGCAAAACGAAAGGAAAAAATTACTTAATTATATTTCAACGTCTTCTCACCATTCTCCTTTCGCTCCACCACTATTAACGATACCAGTGAGCTCAACAGTTCATTTAGAAAATAAAATCTAAAATTGATGAAAAATAAATATTTTTGACAACTTAAACCCAATTGTAGTTTAAATAAATAAGTCAAGAGTTTACTATTCACAAATTTAACAAACAAATCCATGAATTGCAATGGGTTTGTATTTATGTATATAACCAAGGAACAACAATAATTTTTTAGAGATGTGGCCGTGAATTGAAAATCATAAATGGGTTGGCTAGCTACTAATTTTTATATATGAGTTGGTTACTTGGCTCCATAATTTTATATACTAGTGTGTGTGTGTATTTATGTATGTAATCAAAATAACGAACTTTTGTACTGTAACTTTTAAAAACATTAAAAAAGAAAAAAAATTATTACATAAATTGAACCTAGAATCTGAATCTCCAATTCAATAATTTAACCCTAATTCTTCTAAACCTAATTCTGAAACTACATATATGTTCAATTGAAGCCAAGCCGCACAATTAAATTATCTAATTTCACGATCCTAATTTTTGATTTAATTAAGTGAAAAGAGAGAAAGTAGGGAGAAAGTGATAATGAAAAGAACAAAAATATTTTATCATTTCTCTCTTTTGCCACTAAAATTATTACCGGCAACCTCTGATGGAGATTAATTTTTAATTTTTTGAAATAACAAGAAGAAGAGGGGGATAATTTTATCAACTTTATTCAGTTAAAAATAGTATCTAAGTATTTCATGTAATTTCATAGGGATAATTACATATTTACATGTTTTTCAAGGGTAGAACTGAAATTTAAAATATACAAATTGATGACATCATAATTTTTCATCTTTGATCACTAACGGAAAAAAAGTTTGTATTTTTTTTTATTCAAACCTTAAGGGAGGTTAGTGTAGTATGACAAATAAGAAAAGAGGTGAGCGTATATTGACTAAACTTTAGAAAAAGTCAGTGTATTTTATCTTTTATTAAAATATTATTATTTTTAACTAGCCAAATCAAAATAAATTTCGGTAAAACAAAAGCATGATCAGCTAAAATAATAAGATAATTAGTTAAAACGATGACACGGTGCACTGCACAAAAATTAAATCTGCAAAAAGAAAGAGTTGGTCTTAGAAATGAAATTGGAGTAGCGAAACAATTGAAAAGCATATTCTGAAAGGCAAATACGCGGGTGGGCCAGATTATATAAGCATATAGAATATAATATAATATAAAATAAGTAGCTCTAGGCTTTGCCTGGTCTGAGCGGAACTACTTTCCATTGTACTTGTATTCCTCTGGTTCGTCGTTTCTCTCTTTATTTTATCTGGTTGCAAGTGGAAGAGAGAGTTGTACTTTGCTAAGAAAACAAAACAAAAATAAAAATAAAAAATAAGGAAGAAAGTAAAGTAACGAATCCTATTGTAAAAGAGAATCCCTGATTAGACATGAGCATGCCAATATGTTCCCCAGTCAAACAAGTACGGCTCTCTTCCCACCACTTTCTTCTTTGCTTCTACTATTCCTTATTACATACATTACTCTCTCTCTCTCTCTCTCTCTCTCTCTCATTTGAGTGGCTTCACAGTTCACACATTACTCTTCTTTCTTGTGGTCCAAACGAAGATACAACTAAATCTGCACCCATTCAGTTTTCCTTTCGATTCAGGTGCTGACTTATCCTGATCAAAAGTGATCTTTTGATTTTTATTTATTTATTTTTTCTCATGTCTTGAAATTAGTACGAAGTACTACAAATATTACAAAAACAAACTCAATGCATACATACATTATGCTTTTTAACTTTTGAAATAAAGTTCAAAATACTTGGATAGATAAAATATATAATAAGAATATCAATCCAAAATGACATGATAAAAGTATTTTATTTTTTAAAAGTACAATGGGGTATTATGTGAAATGATAGGAAATTGGCGTGCTATTAATACGAAGAAATTATTACTAAAATTAAGTTGTGTTTGTAATTACTCCATATAGCATTAGAAGTATAATATTAAGTATTAATGCAGTTACTTACCAAAAAAAGAAGTATTAATTATAATAAAAAGCGCATTTTGGTGACATAAAGTTGAGCACGCATTAAAAGTTGGATTTAGTTAATTAATTTACTTTGGGTAGAATGAAGTTGACATTGACCCAAACTTTTGAAACTCGAATCAATGGTTGCTTGGTCCTACTCACTAATATGGTGTGGAGAGAGAGAGAGAGAGAGATTATCCTTCTTCTTCCTTCCACAGGGATAGGGATAGGGATAGATTATCATTAATTGCATTCAAAAAAAGCCATTATTTGATAACATTTTTGTCTCCATCATTTGCACAAAAAATCGTGAATGCTTACTAATAATAATCCAAAGTGCAATCTGTTGCCTCTTCAGGGCACAGGTTGAGCAGCCTCCACCTCACGCTTCCTTTCTTTTCACGCATATACAACTCTCTTTCAAATTCTTTAATTTAGGTTAGCTAACATCTTTAGCTACGTGAATGCATATACTGATATACAGATGCAGAGATGCCATGTAAATAACTCGAGGTGACACCAAGAATAACATAACGGAATTGGATATTGGGTTCGTAAATTTTTATTTTGCTTTCCCTTCCATACAGCACTGTGCTATATAAATAACTCGAGGTGACACAGAGAATAACATAATGAAATTGAGTATTGCGGTGGTGAAATTTGCACCCTTATCTCAATTCAACATCAGTAGGAACAAAATGTCTTTTTGGGATGCGTTTTTATTTTTTTCTCTTTTCGTTTTGATGGATAACTTGAAACAAAACATATTTGGCATTACTCTATCTATTTTAAATAGTGTCAAAACATATTTAGTATTTTTATTATATTTCCCCTATTGTAACAATTCAAATAAAAATAAATAAACTTAAAAACAAATTTTCATTACTAAACATGCTTTTCATTACTATTCAAAACATTCTAGAGCATTTTTATTGTTTCTGTTTTAAACTAAAACACAAATACAAACATTTTGACATGCTAAACGGGTCCAAAGTCATAGGAAAATTAGAGATTCATTAGAACAATTCACATAAAGTATACAAGTGAGCATGATGTTATTGATATGACCAATCGATAAAAATATGCATCACATCGTCTTCTTGTCGGCATTTTTAAACGTATGACAACTTTATGACCAAACAATAAAAATACGTACCACATCATCTTCTTGTCAACATTTTTAAATGTATGACAATTTCATTTTTCAACTAAAAGTAAGTGCTTGCAAAAAATACTAGAGGTGACAATTTGAGTTTGCGGATCATATTCGTGTCATGTCGACTTAATAGTGTTATATATGTTATAAATTTCAATTCGAACACGATCCAATTAATAATGGTGTCAGAAACATTTGACACAAACACGATCCGTTTGTTAAACATAAAACACGACACAACCTGTTTAATAAATGGGTCATTTGACTTTCAACAAGACATGGCCTATTTAATAACCCATTTAACCTGTTTAAATTAAATGAATTTTGTATTCAATTTATTAACTTAGTATGAAATGTAAAAAAGAGAGTAAAGAAATGACATAATGAATGACTAAAATTATAAAAATGAGGATAATTAAGATAATATAATAGCAATAAAAAGGATAAATATAACATTTATATTGGGTTTTTATTAAATAAGAAATATGTTGACACTAATTCACTTAAAATATGTGTTATCAGTTCAACGAGTTGAACTGACATAATTAATTAAAAGACTCGTAGTTTGCTTCAAAACATAAACACATACTATTAATTAAATATATTAAATAAGTTAACTCAGTTATCACAAGAACATTGTTAAGGTAACACAATTCCGTTAATTTTGTGTTTTGTTCTAGTCTTAAACTCTCTCTTAAAAGACACCGATAAGAATATGGTCATGCGTTTCATTGAGCGGGGCATACCACGGCCCACCCAATAACTCGTCGACTCCAACAGTTCACTCTCTACCATGAATGCTCCAAATTACCAAACAGCCCCTACACACACTCTCTCTGTCTCTGTCTCTGTCTCTCAGCTATAAGCAAATCGATGACACTTGACAGATAAGAAACAGACATGTACACCTGAAAAAACCATTGGTAATTTGAAAAAACCTTCGTCTTATGTCTATCGCTTTGAGCCGTCTTTGCAGAGCAAGAAAAGCTCAAAAAAAAAAAAAAAACTATTTTATATAAAGTTGTTATGTACTTTGAATGTATGTATCAAAGTTAAAAAAATAATAATAACAATTGTATAAATGTAACATATATATATATATATACACACACAACTATGTAAGTGTTAACACTCGCACTGTTTTGGGTCCCCCTCTGGCCTTTTTATATCTCTCACTCTCACCCTTTTCTGTTTCCCTTTTTTGTCTCTAATATCGATTCTCTTCCTTCCGTTAATATATACACACACACAAGGGATGTCGTCTTCTTCTTCATCACAGGATCCTGAAGGAGGAGACGGTGGAAACGGCGGCGGAGGAAGAGGTGGTGGTGGTGACTTCGAAGGTCCGTCGTCGTCTCGCCGGCGCTTCGGCAACGCTGTCTGGCCAGAGCCTTTCGTCGAAGCTCTCGCTTCTCAAGTCGCTACTGATGTGTTTCGCTCCATTGACCGCCTCGCTGCCGCCCCCGCCCTCTTCAATCTCTTTCAGGTTCGCGCTCTCTCTCTCTCTCTGTGTATATATATATATGTATGCATATATCTATATACTTGTGGCAATAGATATAACATGTTCTCTCTGATTCTGGAGATAATTCTGTGAATTTGCTCATATTATTTTTATTTAGATATAGTTCGCCAGGGTGATTTTGCAATATTTTCAGATTATTATCCTAATCACAATGTATCACTCTGTTTGCATATACATTCAAAAAAACTGTACAATATATATGCATACCATATCAATATAAGACAGGGATATATTTACTATTTTATATGCAGGTATAGTGTGATACCTTGATTTGATGCAGTTGAGCATCCAAGGAGAGGAACTCCTTGTGAGGGGGACTTCCTTTTGATGTCTCTTTTCTCTAACCAAAAATAAGAAAATGACACATATTTTTATATGGTTATTTATTTATTTTCTGTCTTGGGTAATATCACTTATCTTCTTTTTGCTTTTAGAAATGTCCATATTTGGACCCTTGTTTTGTTGATACATGTCATTTTGAGATAAAAAAAGGTTTCTTTTGGTTTTGAATTCTTTTCCCTTTTTCTGCATTATCCTTTTTCAAGCTCTAGAAATAACATACTTTTTGACTGAACTTTCTTAGCACTGTACCTCTTTCTCCGTTGAGACAGTTATTATTACTCTAAAATGTAGATTGGGACCTATGGTCATCACCTGAGTCTCACCTCCTTTAACTTAGGTAGAAGCTTAATTTAAGGAGAGAGAGAGAGAGAGAGAGAGAGAGGGAGGGGCTCATATAAATACATGTTGCTTAGTTTGCTTCAATATGGCAATAAATTATAGAATACTACTATATATTATTATGTACTTAATTTAGATTGCTTTTCATGAACATAAACTTTATATGGAAAGGTACACTGCACCATACTTCCTAATATATAAAATTTGGTTCATCTAGAAGAGCTGCTTGATGTTTGGTTCTTTTTTTTTTTGAATTTTTTTTATTTGTACTCTATTTATGCCACGTTTTATTTGTACTCTATTTAAGGTTAAATGTAGTAGATGAACGACATGTAATAAAAAAAGATTAGATTGAAGAGATTATTCAAGTGACAAATCTCGATCTCATTCATGTGGGATTGTGGAAGGATGATGAGGATGATCTTTTACTTTCTCCACCAAGTGAGAGGAACAAGTGATTTCACATTAATTCATTGTCTTAAATATTGATTAACATAGTAAGCTACAGTACTGAATAAAAAGCATAGAATATGAACAGTCTTAGTAAGTTAATTAAGGAACTTACTGGCATTGAAAGAGGTACAGAATAAGACTCCTATATAGTTAGTATATAGTTTTTAACTTGGAACCTTGAGCTGAGAGAATATTGTCGGGGTCCTTCATTGTTTGTTAATTTCAACAGTTCAACCATAGGGACAGAAAATGTAATAGAATAGTGAAACCCTAAATATTGTTTGTTAATTTCAACAGTTCAACAATAGGGACAGAAAATGTAATAGAATAGTGAAACCCTAAATATTGTTTGTTAATTTCAACAGTTCAACCATAGGGACAGAAAATGTAATAGAATAGTGAAGCCCTAAATAAATAAATAAAAGGTAGAGAGATTGAAAAATTGCTCTAATTAATTTGACAACTTAAAAAATGACTAGTTAATTTAAAAGAAGTAAATCCGATGGTGCATATATTGTAGTTATTAGCCTGACATATTTTTGGAGTTTTTTAATTGCATGATCAAACAATTCAAAGAAACTAGTAGAGCATAATTTGTCTTGCATACATGAAATAGAAATAGAAATAGAAATAGGTAGTAAATGATGATATGATGGATGGGGTTTTGGTTCTTTGTTTATGATTGAAATGTCAGTGGAATATGGTGAGTCAAACTCGGGGCCTGGGCTAAAGAAGTACGCACATGGACATGGAACGCAGTGCTGGTTTTTAAATCCGATTTCTCCTTGTCACTTCCAAGTTGATAAGAAGATAAGGTCTTTCTTATTGCAAAACTCAGAAGCTCAGACCTGAGTTGGTTTAATTGTGTCCACTTTTCTCCTTTTCTGGCCGGTCTACAAGAAAAGAACCTGCAACTCACTTTTTGTCATCCTTCTTTAATTTGTCTTCTTAATTTATCATTTCATTTCTTTGTATTTTTCCTTACGGAGTACTCAGTATTTGTTTTTGGTAATTAGATCCAACAAAACCCCATCGATCGTACTGATGCATGCCCATGCCCACATTAAATGATACCACCACTGAATCGAACATGATCTGAGAGACTATAGACCTGTTGCGATCTAGATCAACTTAGACTCTCAGATTTAGGAGTTTATTTTCAGAAATTAGAGATAGTAAAAAGAAAGAGGAGGAGAGAGAATAGTTATGGGAGGGAGGGAGAGAGGGAGAGGTGTAGGGGTTGAAGATTTGCTTCTTTTAACGAGACAGTCCTTTGGCAACCCTTTCTTGGAAATGAAAGAGAGAGGAAGACGGGTCACAAAGTAGGCATGTAGTCCAATGTTTACTTGAGCTTTTTGGAGACACCTACTGTGTATATATATACATATATATATATATATATGTATGTATGTATATGTATATGTATACACACACACAAACATATATATATATATTATATATTTACACACAAACATATATATATTTGTCTTATTTGCTCCCTCATTGCTCAACCTTCTAGCTGCTATACTAAATTACTAGCTAATAATATATGTCCCGCTTTTTCACGTTTCCGAAAGTATCGTTTTCTTGAGCTTGGGAAGTCTCGTTTTCTTGAGCTTGGGACACATTTCGCTCTTATCCGCTAACCCAGTCTCCTTTGTCCGTTCTTGCTTGTGTTGTATATTCCATCAGTTACACATATAAACATGTACATATATATATATATATATAATATATACATATAGATGAGTATTCATATACAACATGCAAATGTGATGGTGTAGTCAAAAGTAGTGTAATCTCTGGATACTTTCGTACTGGACAGCTTATCTTCTAATGTGAATGTCAGTCTAAGTCCCTGATGGTGGGGATAATGATGAGGTGTTTGTACAATGACAAGTGCTAAAAATTAGTAGTCCGTGTATATATGCACACACATACTAGCCCTAGCCCTAGCCCTAGCCCTGGCCTACTAGGGAGTACACTAGCTACAAGAGTAACAAGACAAGTTGGTTTGGTCTACGTCTACTTTATTTACAGCTCCTGACTACTTTCTGGGTTTCTTTGATGGATATGCTCCTCGCTCACATCGATCTCTCTACCTACACCACGCAGCTGCACTGTTTTCTAAGTCTCTAGTCTCTCCTGCTTACCTGCCTGCCATGCCTCAGTGTTTCATAAATAAAAGTTTGTTTTTTTCTTCTTTTTATAACTGTCTCATGAATAATTTTTTATACCCATACCCATACCCATACCTATACCCATACCATACCCTCCCAATCTAGTTTCGACTCTTCCCTCAACTTTCTAATTTTTACTTATTATTTTCGGTAACCTGCAAATAAAAATTCTCTTTTTTCAAATAACTCATTCAATTACAAATTATTCCCTTAAATTAATTATTTGTTACCATTAAAAGCATATTCATCCTAAAAGACAGTTTTATATATTCTCATTAAATTTGTTCTTTATTATTAAATTATCTTTTGGCTTATAAAATATTAATTATGTTATTTATCTTAATTTTATTATTGGTATTAATTTATCATATCAATGATTTTTTTTTTAAATAATTAACTTATTATTAAAATTTTACTATTTATAATAAAACTTATTATACTCTGTCTAAACTTTTTTATGGTAAAAAAAATATACTTTTCTATACCATATATTCATGAAAAATTAAAAAATTACTTGAATAAAAAATATATTCTTTTTCAAACAGTTTAGTCATGAAAAATTAAGAAATTATTATTATTTTTTTTTTTAAAAAATACTTAATATTATGATAGTTGAGGGAATAAGATGTATAAAATATAGTTTAGGAATTTTTTTTTTTTTTCACTTTACCCTATTATTTTAGTAAGAGCAGGGATAGGCAGTGAGCGCTAAGGTCATGCTTGGTTTACTTTTTCTAGCAGTTTTCTTTTTAAATAGAACTGAAAATTGGAAAACAGAAATAAGTCTAGAGCTCTTATAGTCCTCTAGAGGGCTTTTTTTTTTTTGTGTGTGTGTGTTTGTGTTCAGAATTCGGACCTCAAATTATGGGATGGTAATATTTGGACCTGATAAAGGAGAATATTTTAAAAAGAAAATGCTTAAGATGCAATAAATAGATTTATCTCAAATATTACAAAAAATTTAAATAAAAATAAGTAATTGGCTAAATGATGGTCATATATATGTATATATAGATTATGTTGTAGAGTTCATCTATATTTATTATTATTATTATTATTATTATTAACATAGGTTAGGTCGGGTGTCTGACCAATTTGATAATTTGAAAATTAATGATTGAAACTAGGATGTGATAGAGGTAGTCTGGCTGATTGATCTAATTAATTAGTTTAACAATTTTTTCGCACCTAATCTTTTATTTATTTATCAAGTGTAACCTTGGCACAGAAGAAGTTTGTCCCCATGATTGTCTTGTTATAATTGCTTGTTGGTCTTTCCTCTATCATGGAAAGTTCTAAAAAAGAGAGGGACAGCCGAACAGAAATGGAGAGGGAGGCTTTTTCAATACTTTTGGTCGACGTTTAAGCTTTTAGCTAAAAAGGTGAAGACCCAAATCTAAGATTATATAAATTGTTTAGGGTTTGAGAGAAATGGAAGGAAAAGAAAGAAATTAAAAAAATTATCCTGTTTTTGTTATAAAAAATAAAAAATATAAAGGAGTACAGAGAGAAGAATTTTTAGTTAATCCTAAGACATTTTTTTTTTTAAAAATAAAATGAAAGTAAAGGATATTAGGTTCATAAAAAATTCACTATTAAAAAGAAAATACTACTAATATATATATATTTTTTATAGAAAATAGTTAGGTTATCTTTTAAAATCGTATATTTGGTGCAGGTATGTTCTACGTGGCGAGCCGTCTCTCGCTCCGACCTCCTATGGCAGAACCTCACATCTCGTATTTGGAACCGCCACCAGCTCCTCCACGGCACGTGGCGTGAGGAGTACATTTACCGCCACCGCACAGCCCGCAACTTCCGCGTACGGCGGTACATACACTCCACCCTCCACTTCCTCCCCGCTGACAACGACGACGACAACAACCATGGCCTCTCCTGCCGCCGCCTCGCCCTCTCCGACAACTTCCTCGCTGCCGGCTTCTCCGATGGCTCCGTCCGCCTGTTCCACCTCCCCACCAGGCACCACCTCTCCACCTTCGGACCCCTCCAACGTGACCGGCTCGGCCTCTTCTCTCCCGCCATCTCCGGGATCATCCTCTCCGACACGCAGCTCGTCTTTGCCTCGCTTGACGGGGACATCCACGTGGCAACCATCAACATTGGACCTCCAGCGCGGAGAACACACTTGGGTGACGTGGTCAACGATGGGCCTTTGGTCGACTTTACTGGCTGTGCCCGTTGGTGGGTTGGCCTCTACGCAGGTGCATGAAATTAGTTACGTGATATATGCATACGTATATAGAATATGATTTTATATATGTAGAATATGATTTTATATATGGATATGCACACACAAATATTGTATATACGTAATGTTTGGAAAATTATTCGGACAAGAATTTACGTATACTAAGTTCACAGCTATTCGGACAAGTATTTATGTATACTAATATTCGGACAGTTTTTTGTAATTTTATAGAATTATTTAGAAATTATTTTAAAAACCAAACCGTAAGAGTTCAATAAGTTTCACGTGCTCAGGAGTCGACTTGTGTCTGTTTTTCAAAAGCTGGGTCCACAAGTATGATGAACTAAGTTCACAGATGAATGTGTTGACCTGAACAATCTCTCGTCCTTGGATTGGTATGGTCTATTTGCAGATTTCCAATTCTATATATATATATATATATATTGAGTGTGCATGTGATATGGCTTTGGTTTGCAGGTGTTCCAGGTCGTGCCTTCCACGTGTGGGATGGTGCCACTGAGGAGCTCCTCTTCATTGGCGGGACGTTGACCGACCTGGAGGCGGTAATGGGTTGGCATCTACTCAACGAGCTGCCCGAGTTAATTGGCCGGATCCGAGTCACGAGTCAGGAATCGGCGGTGGCATGTACGAGGCTTAGGGTAATCGTATTTGACCTAGAAAATCAAGGCATTATCTTTGGGGAGGAAGAGTTCCAGAGGGAGCTCATCGTCGGCTCGGTTGACGCTAACAACGAGGCGTTCGTTATGGTCGACAGTCGTGGTGTGGCTAGCGTGCGCCGGGCGGGCACCCTAGAGGAGGTGTGTAGGTTTACAGTGAGGGGTGCCTCTCAGAATGTTCTGGGGTGCATGAACGGTGGATATGCACTAATGTGCGCCGGGGGCGTAATCAGAGTGTGGGCGGTGGAGCACGAGCACGGAGAGTACCTGTACAGGTTTAGAGAGACTATTGGTGAAGCAAATGCTCTGATTGCGGATGAAAGATACGTGGCAGCTTCATGTAGTGATACAACCATACACTTGTGGGACTTCGGAGCACAGTAGATGTTCATATATATATATATATATATATATATGAGGTGACAGGTACTTTTATGACTCGACAAAAAGCAAGCATTGTGGGTCAAAAGAGGAGTGGAACTAGTAACTGACCTAACAAAAGTGTACTTGATTGATGTGATCGGAATGAGATGTGGACGGGCAAGTGATACTCTATTTGGGCTCTTTTTTAGGTCTGAGAAGTTGACACTATGTTGATCTTTGACTGGATTGACTAAGCAAAGACAAACCCTTTCCTTTCCTTTGTTTTTTTATTTGTACGGTACTGATTCTGTGATTTGTTGGACGAGACTAGGTTAGTGGGTTGGCTGTGACGTAGCTAGGGCTTTACTGTACTCTAATTTGCTTTGTATTTCATTGGGTACTTAGAAGTGGGGGCTTAAATTGTAGGGTGGTTAATTTAGGTAATTGTTTTATGACAAGTACTGTTATGAATTCGATTATGAGCTGGTTCTAATTATGGACCAATTTCAGGTCCAACTCATTCCAGTTTCACGGCAGGATTTATGTTCATTCATTCACTAAAAGAATGTTTGATTCAAATTAAGTTCCACAGCCTTTATTTTTAGGGCTTAAAGTATGTTTTTAAATTGGGTAATGCTACTCAGACAGAATTCGTAGGCAAAAACATTTACATCCATTGGATGTATGTGGTGAGACCTACTACATGTATCTAATAGATATAAATGTTACTGCCTTCGAATTCTGCCTAAATATTCTGTTTGAGTAGCATTATCTTTTTAAATTTTTCAGCATTTGCATTGTAGAGCATGATTTTATTTTTATTTTGGGTAAGAATTACAATTGTACAGAATATATGAATTATGTTAGATATCATTTGCGCTTCTTACTAATTGCTCGCTTAAAAGAAAATTTTAAATTCTTATATTTTCAGAGTAAAATTAATTCATATATATAAAATATTAGGTGGTTTAGTTAAAGTGATGCGACTTTCTTCTTCTTTTTTTTTTTTCTCTCTCTCTATACCATGTATCTACTTGTATTACTAAGTTCATTAATATTATACCATCCCTTTATGTGAGCTGTGTCTTGTTTACACGAATTTTATGTTTTTATTTCACTCTTCGTTGACCATAACATTACTCTATTTATGTCTTGTGTTCAATTCTTGGTGAGTCCATTTTTTCATTTCAAATGATTGTTTTGTGAGTCCTCCTCTTGCATAGTTTAGTTAAAACTGATTTATGTTTCTTAACTAAATACAAAAATGTAGTAATTGGAGTCACTTAAATAGATATATATTTTTTTACTTATGTGACAAGATATGATTGGTTGATGACAAAGATGATATAGTGCTCCCGATGCAAGGAAGATTTTTTCATAAGTGGGATCCAACACACGTCATTTTACAAAAGGAATACATTTCTCATAAACAGTCAACCTCTTGATTTGTGAAAGAACCAAGTTGGCTCGAAATGGAGCGGTCATTACACCTAAAAACTAGCCAATTCTAGTTCAAAGGTAAATTTGAAATGAGACTTGATAACAGAATCCTAGGATTTCACCGTAAAGCAACCGATTTGCCAAATCATGAGGTTAGCAAATGGATACGAACTAACCCTACAAATGATAGCCATTTTGGGTGTGGAATTGACCATTATGATAGTGCTATCATAGCTAACTTGGAAGTACAAACTCATGTTTCTTTGTAATATTTATTAAACTCTTATGTGTCATCATTTCTTAATTAGAGAGTTTTGATTAGACTGAACCACATGATCCAAATCAAGGTACACAAACGCAGTGTAACAGACTCAAGCCCATATCAGTGTAATATAACAGAATCGGTTATCGCAATCGTAATTTTTTTTCAACCTCGTACTTAATGACCAAACTGCATTGAAACACGATTTTTTACAAGATAATTCAATAAAGATGGGCTTTTGGTGAATTTTATTGATTTTTTAAAGATCATTTAGTACAAGTAGTGACCTATTAATGCATTCTAAGTTGTCGTCATTATTAGAAATGCTTAGTATTATAATTTTTATGAAATTAGTGAATAAAAATAAATTTAATTATGAAATAAATGAATACTCATCATAGAACACATAATTTAGTTTTAAAATTAATATCAACAATTTAGAGAACAATGCATAATTTACTACCAAAATGAATGGCGTGGTGGATCTTGTTGTTCTGGTTGGGCGTATTGGGAGAATTTTCAATTTTGAGCTCGATCTGCATTGGTTGGAGGTAAAGCATTGAATGTTTGATTCATCTCGGTGTAATGTAATAGAATCAGATATCTATATAACAATATAATTCAGTAAAAATGAGTTTTGGGTGAATTTTAGTAATTCTTATTGAATTTTTAAGGACAAATTAACACCATTTATGAATTTTAAGTCGTATTTGAAACAAAAAGTCTTAGTAATTAAATTTTTTATTAAATTAAAAAAAATAGATTTTTAAGTATAAAATAAATGAAAATCCATACCATATTCAATATATGAGAGTTGAAAAACAGAAAAAAAAAAAAAAAAACTAAAATAAAATATATATATATAATATAATACAAGACACAAGTACCAAAAAATTATGAATCATGACAGATGTAACACATATATCACAAAAAGATACAATTTATGGGTGAAAATTTAATAAATAAAAATTTGAGAGTGTCTGTAACTTGTTTATTTGTTGAAAATAAATATTTTGTTCACATAATGTATTATTATATTAAATTGATTATTTATTATTTCATTATAGTTAAAACTATGAGGTTTATATAGTCATTATGTAAACAAAATATAATATAAATAAAAAATTATCCTTATTGCCATTAAGAGCTCTGTTGGTGGAAGCACAACTGTTATTTTGAAAGGTCCCAGGCATCAAGCATGGTCCTACGTCTTTGCTTATTTTAAATGGTGTTATCTTCTTTTAATCATTGAGAAACTGGGTTTTGCTAAAGGCTGGTTGCAATTGATCAAAACATGCCTTTCTACTCTTAGTTTTTCAGTGTTATTAAATGGTATCCCACATTGGTATGATTATCCCATCTAGGAGTTTGAGGCAAGGGGATCGTTATCCCCTTATCTCTTCCTCTTATGTACTCAAGAGTCAAGACTTTCACATGTTTTGCACTCTCAATCTGTAAGGCAGAAAATAAAGAAGTTCAAAGATTGGCTGCCATTTTGAAAAACTATGAATTGGCATCTGAGCAAGCTATCAATATGGATAAATGAGCTTTATTCTTAAGTGGTAACACTCCTCTCTTTGATAGAGAACACATCAAGTCTAGAGAAGGAATGAATGAAAAGTATTTTGGTCTTCCATCGATGGTGGGGAGATCTAAATTTAAGATTTTTCGGTATACTGAAAGGAAGATTTCTTCAAAAGTAATAGGGTGGCAAGGGAAATTCCTATCAACTGAAGGTAAGGAAATAATGGTGAAGAGTGTGTTGCAAACCCGCAATACCAGCTTATACTATGTCTTGCTTCAAGTTGCGTCTCAAAATTTGTAATTTGCTCAAGAAGAACATTTCTCAATTTTGGTGGAATGATAACTTGGAGAAACAGACAACTCACTGGATTAGGTCCAAGGAAGATGACTGACAGCATCACATGTAAAGTGATTTGGCAACCTTCTATATATGCTTCGATTGGATTGTGAAGAGAAGATGGCTGACAGCATCACATGTAAATTGATTTGGCAACTTTCTATGCTTCGATAGGATTGTTAGGAAGTGCATCGATTGGATTGTGAGGAAGCGAGTAATGGTCAATGAGATAGATGGTGGAGATCAAAGATGGAAATATGTAAGGAGGCTAATGAAGAGCAAATGCAGTTAGAGCTGTTGTCCAGTTAATGTTCAAAGTGCGATGAACTGTGGTTACTAGTTGATTATGCATTGAACTATCATTTGCCTTTGCTGTATGTAGTGTTGTAACTTGGGATCCACATCCATGGTTTGCTGCTGCTTGAAATAATTTCAACTATGCCCCTCGTTTTCCTTGGTATAATAAATAAGCTCATTCACGTTGTCTCTACAACTATCATTGAGAATTTGAGAGGAAGGCGTAACATAAATTATCTAATTATAAATTGTTATTAATAGTGCGTTCAGTAATCACTATCACCCCTTTTGGTCGGTAAAACAAAATATTTGCAAATTTGACATTGTACAAAATGTTCTTAATTTATAGATTTAACTTTGTAATAATTGAAGCAGAAAAGCAATCCTATAGATACAACAACATTATAGATCCCCAAGCTCGAGCTCCATGATCTACCGCTCATCTTCCCTCCTGGCAGTAAACATCAACTTTAAGCTCTACAGTTCTTGGGCATTGACAGAGGAGGATGCTAACCTCTCTTGTTACTGCTCTATGACAATAGATACATACCTACAGTATGCAATTACCAAATGAGTGCAACTTTCGCTTGAGAAAACCAAGGTTCAGGAGCTTTTTGGAAAAAATGAAGGTGATGATGTCTGGTCACGGTTGGGCAATCCCCTTCTTCATTAGCACATCGTAAATTCTATCCAACTTGCTTGGGTCAACCTTGAATAGAGCATGGGTGTCTGATTTCTTAGTAATGTTGCCATTCAAAATACCTACTGACATACTCTGCAGCATACTAAGATAATGTGATGGTAGAATCTTGATCTCGCTACAAAGCTGTTTCTCCTGATATAAAATATCACAACAGAAAAGTCAGAATCTCGAAAAAGGCAGTCAAAAAGAAAAATATTACTCCTATTAAATAATTTCCTTGTTTGGTTACCAGGACAAATAGGAGAGAAATGAAAATATGAGAAAAAGCAGTTCTCAAGATCTCAGAAAATAGTCGGGGATTAAGAAATTTTGCATTTTTAATTTAAGCAGGAGGAATGAAAATTCGAGGAAAGTCTTTTTTCCCTTCACTTTTTCTTCACCTCAAGTGTCATGGTCATTCATGATATTGGGTATTGGAAGACATCATTCAATGTATAAGCAAGAGAATTTCAAGAAAGTCCCGAAGGAGCCAAGTTTTTATGTTTCAGATTAATAGGGACCAGAACAGCATTCTTACAGTTTCAGAGAGTAAATCAGCTCCAACAAATCCAGTGATGTCCCAATCATCTAAGGAGCTTGATATTGATTGTCCAGCAGTTGTTGAAGAAGAGTCCTTGCCACTAGATTCTAAACCTGTGGATCCCCTTACACCTCCTGTAGGGCTGCCATCAACTTCACCTTTAAGATGATTCGCCCTTTGCAAGAATTTACCACTGGGACTAACCTGGGTGTTCTCCTTCACTCTACGAGCACTTTCTTCAGTTTCCTTCTTCCTCTTCTGTGCAATATATCTTTCAGCCTCGGCTGATGTCCGGCAGCCAGCAGCCCGAGCTTCCTGCACAATTATTTTAATCTGAATAATAAGGAACTTTATACACAGTAAATATAAGATTTTGTTGAGAAACAGGCCCCAATCACGAACCACCAAATATTACGATGTGATGACAAGTAAACAAGCATAAAAAAAATTGCAAGAACACACCAAGAATTATACGTGGTTCGGCTAAACAAGCCTACGTCCAAGGAGAGCCCGATTTCACTATATACATTGTAACAATACAAGTTGAAGAATTGTATCAAGAGTACGCTCAACTCTCAACCTTTATACACCCAATCTCACTCAAAAGAAAATCACAAATTTTAAACAAGAATTCTCTCTCTAAGTGTCCTCTCAATAACAATGAGAGTATTACCTCTACGCAAGAGTTGCCCTCTTAAAACAATGAGAGTAATCTCTCAAATACAATGAGTATTGCCTCTCTTATTCTCACTTATCTCAACCTATAACATAAGTAACTATTTATAGAGTCCAAAACTCAATTCCTTAGAGCCCAAGACTTGCCTAACAAGTACTTTCCTTCTTGAGACAAAACTTGCCTTCTAAGAAATTACCTAATAAGACAACTCTATAATAGGGACCTAATCCCAATAAGAATTTGAGCTAACCTAACAGATTTTATAATGCAAAAATTATATATCTGTCACACTTGTATAGGGTGAATGAAATGTGCTTGAGCCTGCCCAAATATGTGTAAGAAATAATAGCCTTGGATCGATATGAAGCTAAGTAGGCTTTCTTTCCGCAGGCAAAGGACTGTGAGGATGATGTTTCTTCGAAAATAACCCAAAAAGCTAGTAACACGTTACGAGTCATTTTCTTTATTGGAACAATAAGCCTGCTTTAGCTAGCTAGTCACCAAATTTGTTGACAACGAGAATCCAACTTCGTGTTAATATGTAAACATGTAACCTACTAAGTAGAGATTGGTCAAATGGGACAGGCGTAAAGGCATCAATTACTGGTCCTATGATATGGAGTCCCGAAATATTTGAATTCAATAATCAACTGCTTTATTGAAAAAATAAGAACTGACGGAGTTGAGCCATGCACAAGGTTAATTAAGTTTAGCTGTATAGTCTTCTGACCTCTAGCTACCTGTAAGTGTTGGAACAAAGTTATGTATGGATAAGCATGCTAAACCTTGGGTATTCTAAAAACTAACACCTTCACTATAATTTAGTAGTTGACTATAATCTCCCTAATTCACAAAGTATATTGAGGTCAAGAGACAGGCATGCATCAAACCTGAAGTTCTTGAATTCTTTTCAGAATACGATGTTCCTCGATAATACTCTTAAGCAATTCCTCGTGCTCTTCTTTTGAATGGAATCGCATGAAGACCTTATATCGCCGACATATATCCCTCTCTTCAAGTGAGAGGTTCTTCTCAAAAGGGTCAGGGTAAAGTAAGTTTCTTTCCAGTATAAAATCCTTTCTGCGTTTCCTCTCATCAAGCCTGCCAAACAACCGTAATACATTTGAATCATAACAAAATGGAAGAAATTGAACAGCAAAAGTTATAGGAGTATCAAAAGAAAATATTTGGCGTCTTATTTGGGACATATAGTGCTCCCTATTTTGTACCAATTAGTCAAAATGTGATCCAAATCTTAATCATAATTGAATAACTAGAAGAACTAAAAGCAGTAGTTGCTGATTCTATCAATAAATGAGAGCTCAGCACATTATTGATTAGCATTTTTTCATTAAAAGTCAGTAAATACTAACCACATGGGTTGAGACCATGTCAATAGGGCATGGGTCAAATTTGTCCCCTCCCCCCTCCTTCCTCGGGGTAAGTTTTTGGTTTTCTAATAATAGCTTATATAACAATATCATAATAAGATAAACAATGCTTTGCCATTAGCAAATTGTAAAAAATTCTTGCTGATAAAATTAACCTATAACCTTAACTTTAACAACCACATGGACAATAAAATAATAGCACACTGACAAATGAATCAAATCGAGAGAAAGCACCACTTTGTTAAGGAGATTTCCTCAGGGACTTGACGCAAACAATCATTTTATTTTATTGCACCCTCTCTTTATAACATGTAAAATTTGGACTCTTCCATACCCCAGCTAATTCGTGATTCTCCATATAAAACTACATTCATAGAAGCAAATAAGTTTCTACACAAAGCAAAAGGAAACACGAGTGTAAACCTTTTGGAGTAAATATGCAAAACTCGCAGTTTCAGTTCACGGTCAGCATCAGTGTCTGTATCCTTGAATTCCATGTCTGCTAGTAACTGCTCCGCATCATTATCATATTCATATTCAAACTCTTGCCTCTTGGAATTATAGCCACTCAACTCTGTCATAGAAGGCCCCTCATCCCCTGAATTCCTAGGTTTTTTCTCTCCAATGCTTCTGTCTGCATGAGAATCTGCTGACAACATTGTACAAGAAAAAATTAAGCATGTATCTTGTAAAACAGACTACGAACGGCTTCTACATCAGCTATATATATACATATTGATTTTTATACACAAACTGAAAGCCATAAAAATCATGAAAACTTAGCCTTTATTGAAATTTTAAAACCAGAATCTTTCATGTTGCACAGGTTAATAATAGAGAAGATTCACTTCTTACATCCATCCAGAAAGGAAATCTCCATAAGCAGAAGATAGAAATCAGAAAAACTTGGAAATAAATTAGAAACCAAGAATCACCCAATATTGTATAGAATTCAGGGCAATAAGTTGTAGAACCAATAATAGTCACATTGAAAGCCAGTCCAAACAAAAGGCACTTAAAAGAGTGTTAAGAGTAGCTAACCCTTACGGATTAGGGATTCAAGCATTCTACAAAAAGAATCAAGAAACACTACCTTCCATTTTAATGCCATCGCGACCATCTTTAATCTGGGTTACACTAGATACCCTCTTAACTACACCTGTGGCTGTGTTACTGCTGCTAAGACCCACACCAGAGCCAACATCTGAAGTATGAGACAAATTATATCAATACATACACTATGTACTCGATATACTCATTTCCATAAACATTTGAGAGAGAGCCTGCTGAATGACAAACTTGTCCCAAGAGAAATTAAATTAGATGAGGATTGACCTGCTGGACCTTCCTTTCTTTGATCTTCAACCCTGTCAGAATGGGTCAAGATGAAGTTAGTAAAAGAGGATAAAAAACTGCATTGAAGGATACATAATGGAAAAGTCAAATATACTTGACTCTTGCCGAGAATGGACTCTCTTCTTTCATAGTGAGTTCCCCAAGCATAGGAATTCCTGAGGTAATTCAAAGCAGGAAAAAATAAATGAGTTCTACATGAAAACTTTAGTAATATATTTTTTGGCACCCAGAAACAAGGAAAGCAAATTAAATAATTTAAAGAGCATATACACATGGTACATAAATCATCATGCAAACGTGGAAATTAGAGTAAGAAAACATTACTTTTTATCTTTTAGAATGAAACAAAAACCAAGCAACTACAAGTATAAAAATAATAGCAAGCAAGAAACATGGCATTCATTGTTCCTTTCCTTCATTTGAAATCACCTACAACAAAAGCCCAAATAAGCATGCACCATAAAGGTGGACCACAAATTTAGCATGAGTTTGTTTCCCACAAACTAATTAGTGTCATATCTTTTTTGTATGCCTTATGCAAACGAATCAAATTTCAATATAAAACAACCTCCAACTAGATGTGCAACAAATAATGGAATCACTGGCAAGCTAACCTTTCTTAACTTCACCATGCTCCTTGGCCATAGCAAGCAGTTCCTCCCTATTTTTTCCCATAACATGAGACATGTCCTAGAGAGATATAGCATGAACATTATAAGTTTCAGCTTGTGCCTTTAGAAAAGGAAAAAGATCAAATTAAACTTAATGCCATACCGGAAGTGGAAAGCAAGGGGAGTGCATGTATATAGTATTATAGTGGTCAATACACTGTGATTTACTTTTTGTTCCAACGTGCTCTGCAACTTCAGTCCAGTTCCCCAATCCATACATTTCGATACCCTATATAAAAGGCAGTATAAACTTTTAGGATAAGGTCGCGCAGATACAATCATCTCTAAATATCAAATGTGATACTCAGAAAACAAATATATATAAATATCAAATGTGCTAAAATGCAGATTAACAAGGCCTATCTTACCAGTAGATTAACTACATGTCATAAAAATAAAATGACAAGTTTAATTAAATATATAGGAATACCTCAAGGAGTAATATCTCCTCATCTGCATTCCAGTCATGACATATTAGTGGGAATGACAAATTATCCTGCAGAAAGGGAAACCTCAAAAGGTACATCAATCAAAAATCAAGACTGAAAAGAGCCGACGAGAAAGTAATAAAGGCAATACTATAAGCGAGATTTACTTTCAACAATAAAAACAAAAGTCATTTCAAGAGCAACAATGATGAAAAAAGAAAAAGAAAAGAAGAAGGAACAATACACAAATTAATGTTTAACATATCAAAATCAAATTCTTAAGAGGAAAGGGGGAAAAAAGAAAGAAAGAGTCATCCATGGACAACATATGACTAAAAGCTTAAACTCAGGATAATGAACTCCAATCTTTCACAATTAAGGTTGCTGACATGAAGACTTTATTTTACCAACATGCTCTATCTGGGACTTCAAAGCTTGATACACTAATTTACATTTCCTTGTCCTTGTAGTGCCATCATCCAAACCAAACTACCTATTGACATAGAACTTTATCTCTATCAAATGTGACCAAACTGTCTCAAAAAGTCCATATTGTCATTCTCAATTGCTCTACCTTTATCATTTCAAGGATGCATTCATTTTATTATTGGTGCTCTTGTCTTGCCTTAAATGTATCTTAACAACTCATTTTAGCTATAAGGAATGCTAAAGACGATAAACGGAAGTATTTTTAACTCCAAAGGAAAAAATCTGATATGTAATCATGAACTGTGAGGAATTTGAAACATCAAACAAGTACAAGAAGTATAGAGAGAGATTCTCACAGGAAATGACAAAAGTCAAATGATGAACAAAGTTAACTGACTTCATAACTGTTAGAAACATTACAAGTACAGCCACGTAACTACCCAATCAAATGCATCTTATCTCATTAAATCATGGTAAAGCGCACTTAAAAAGTGGAACACATAAAAGGGCTAGCCCAGTGCATGAGGCTCCCGCCACGGTAGGGTCTGGAGAGGGCCAGATTATGCCGTTTTACCTGCGCATGCAGAAAGGTTGTTTCCCATTTAGAACCTGTGACCTAAAGGTCACAATGGAGCAACCTTACAGTAGTGCCAAGGCCTACCCTTAAAAAAATGGAACACATCTGACCAATAAAACTAAGAATAGATAAACAAGTTCCTCTGAGCACTCATATAAAGTACATCTATAAGAATCATGAATTCAGCTACAGTAAAGCAAGGTAGTTGTTTAACACTTATCACTGAACATTCAAGAATATGATGAATACTAGATAAGTTGTCTAACAAGAGAAGAAAGTAACAGGAATAAAGTCACTAACCATAACCCTATAAGGATGATTGCTTTTGTGAGGCGACACCTCAGCTCCAACAGAAAAGCACTCCACACAAAGGTCAAAATCAGGGCACATTACACACTTAATGCGGATCTTACCCGAAATATCTTTGTTACAATAATTACAGTGGTACAAAGCCTTTTTCCCGTCGCTCATTCCTTGTCCTACCCCATGGGGAAAATGGAGACACCAGAGAAGATGAGAGACAGAAAACAAATAATTTATTACTCTTAAATTACAAATTAGTATTTAACGCTTAAAGGGAAAAGAAAAGCATAAGCAACACTAGGACTCAAAATCTATCAACAACACACAACCCTCGGTAATGCATCATGGATAGAAATTAATGTGTTGGAGAAATATTTTCTCCGTACTCTTCATGATTGAGTAGAAGAAGGGACAAATAACCTGAAAGTATAGAGACCTAATTGTCATGCTAAACATCACTTTTTCAAGTCCAACAAAATGTATTTGGGCTATAGAGGAGTCATGTTAGTGTTGATTCTTCTCTCCCCCACCCCCAACCCTGACAGGGTGACTGTATTTTTCTTTTCTTTTTTTTTCCCTTTTTTGGTAGGTAACTTTATTTAGTGAGACAATACCTGTAGCTGCTGCCTCTAAATTCTCGACATTTGAAGCAGTCCTTTTTCTCTTGGATCGACTGAATATTATAAAGAAAAGAAAATTATCGATGTCAAATGAGACTACAAAGATTAAATAAAGTAAAGCAAAGCAGACCCGCCACTATAAAGCATAGATGGCTAAATATTTCATAACAGGCTAAAGCAAAAAAAAAAAATACACAGAAAACTATAAAAAATAACCAAAAGGGCACATACTAAGTAAGAGTTTTTGGAGAAAAGTAGATAAAAGAACTGAGTGAACAAAAAAGCGGAATGCAAATGCAAAATAGATACTGAGAAAACACTAAAAGATAACTTGTAAAACTCAGTACCAAATTTAAACAAATTGGAGCAATTTATAGAGATACAGATGGATATCTAGTATAGGGGGAGAGAGAGAGATAGTTAAAATTTGTAAAATCATTTATACAAATCAGAAATGTTATGCAATTGAATGAGTTAGTAAAAGTTAACAATATCAAACAGCATGGATCATAAAGTAAACACACAATAATAAAATTTATGTGAACAAAATTCTGTCTTTGCGCACAATGAAAGGGTTATCATAAAACAGGGGCATGCAGATAAATCATGGTACAACAGCTATGAGGGTATCCTAAACAAATGATTTTGAACAATTTCACTCAACTTGAGAGACAATTGTACCATCACATACAACGCATTCTATAATGATAGAAAATCAAAATACATCAGTCTATGGTACACACAATCTTGCTGATAAGTTCAGTGATAATCACTGTCAATCTAAAAAAAATATTTGAACCCCCAATCCGTAAAGCACAATAGCCAACTTCGAAATTCAGCAACCCACAGTAAAATGCTAAGAACGTATCAAATATGCTCACAATCAACAAAAAACACAATTTCGCTACACACCGGGATGACACCACTAACAGTATACGAAGACTAATGCAGCTCAAAAAACAGAAAAAATAGCCAGAAAAGAGTTAAATCGGCAGCATTGTGTATGTGTCTCTACATACACACGTGTGTGTTTGTGTGTGTGTGTGTATATATATATATATATATATATATATATAGAGAGAGAGAGAGAGAGGGAGGATAAATTTGTACGGACCTTTGAGTGGGATCCTCATCGGCGGAGTGTTGGACTGCCCGAGAACGACCCATCGATGCGAACTATACCTGATTAGGGCTCGAATTTGAAACCCTAGAAATTTCTTCACAACAACGGTTAGATACTTATCCAACACGAACTCATTAAAGTCCTTCCCAGAAATGGAAAATCAATCGAATTCGATGTGTTTGGGCATGTATGGACAGCTCTTTCTAAGTATTAATTTATGAAGGTAACTAGGCAAGGAATGAAGATGAATCTGTGTCAGCCAAACAGGGTGTTCCGACAGAGCACCTCAAATGGGCTTTTTTATACACTTGGTCTTGCTTGGCTGATTTCACACTGGTGTTGTGTTGGGGCTCCTAGTCCTCAACGTAAATGGCCCGCAACTCGTTGTAACGTTACTAACCTAGGAGAGGTTATTAGGTAGTTCTACAATCATGTCCCCACCCAATAGTCAACATATCACACGTTTGTCTCCACTCTTCTTGTGTGGCGTGTTTCTATTCATTCCAAACAAGTTAACCTAATAATTTCTCTTTATGCTGCATGTTTCTGTTAATTCGAAACAAGCGAACCCCAATTGTGTTGAACGGAGAAACGGCAGTTTTTTAAATCCATCTAGGGGTCTTCGCCAAGGTGACCCCCTTTCCCCTTATTTATTTTTGATGTGAGCAGAAGGCCTATCTTTGCTCCTTTCAGAGGCTCAGCGCAGAGGTCAAGCTAACGGCATCAGAATGGGTCGTAACGTTAATCCTGTCAACCACTTACTCTTCGCAGATGATGCTGTCCTTTTTGGTAAAGCAAAATTTTCTGAAGCACTGGCTCTAAAAACAAGTCTGGATCATTATGCCACACTCTCAGGGCAACTTATCAATTATGGTAAATCCTCTTTGTTGTTTAGCCCATGCGTTAATCCAGCCGATAAAATACAGTTGAAAAGCATTTTAGGAATTTCTTCATCAGTATGGATCAATTTTTATCTTGGCCTTCCATCCTTTCTATCCAGAAGCAAGTGCTCTTCCTTTCAATTCCTTGTGGACAAAGTCTCATCTCGAATCAAACTCCTGAAGGGCGAAATGCTGTCCAAGGCAGGCCGTGAAGTGTTACTTAAATCAGTTTTGGCTTCCCTTCCTTTATATTGCCTACAAAGTTTTAAGGTCCCTATCACTGTTCTTGACTCTATTCGCAGCAAATTTCTTAATTTTTGGTGGAGTGGCTCTGAAGATAAAGGAAAAATCAAATAGATTAGCTGGGATTCCATGTGTAAGCCCAAAAAGTGTGGAGGCATTGGGTTTCGTGATCTAGCGGCTCTAAATCTGGCTTTGTTAGCAAAGGTGGCGTGGCGATTGGAAATGGGACAGGAAATGGGGGAGATTTATTTATTTCTGTCATCCTTCAAGGCGAAGTATTTTCCCAATACCCATTTCCTTGAGTCCTCGTGTGGTAGAAGTGCTTCTTGGGTGTGGCGTAGTATCCATGCAGCTAAAGAAGTGCTTAAGAAAGGTTTAAAATGGGAAATCTCTTCAGGGTCATCCATTGATGTTTGGAAGGATGGTTGGTTACCAGACCAAACCTACCCTTTTATCACTACCCCTGCTAACCCATCAGTTTCAACAGTGGCTGATCTTATGAACCACCAGTCTAAGACATGGAGGGAGGATCTTATCAGAAATATTTTCAACCCTAGGGACTGCAATCTCATTCTCCAATCCCCTATCAGAGACAGTTCCATCATTGATCGGAGAGTGTGGGGTCCTTCACCTTCAAGAAATTTTTCTGTGAATAGTGCATATCAGATCGCATATTGTGTTTTGAATGGGCCTACTGAATGTCGTGCAATTGGGTCTAGCTTGCCCCAGGAAACTCTTTCAACTTGGACAGGAATTTAGCGGATCAAAGTCCCTCGTAAGCTACAGTTCTTTCTATGGCAATGCTTCCATGACAGAGTCCCAATTATGCAGAATTTGTTTGAAAGAGGGGTTGTGGCTGAGCCCACTTGCCCAATCTGCGGAACTAAACCTGAATCTCTTTTTCATGCCATTTTTGGTTGTCATCGAGCCTGTATGGTATGGAACATATCCCCACTTCGTATTGTTATCGAGCCTCTCACTAGTAGATCTTGGCAGTCCCAATGGAATTATTTGGCGGAGGAATGGCACAAGGACAATAACGAGGAAGATTTGCGCAGTATGGGAGTGTTCCTAGTATGGCAAATCTGGAAAAGCCGAAATGATACGACTTTCAATCAGCATCAGTGGACTCCTTTCTCTATTTCCACTAGTGCTGTTGAAAATTTTCTAGAATTCAAGGAAGTTAAATGCCAGGAGAAGATGCTTTCTCCTTCCCCTCCATCCCCTTCTCCCCACACTCATAGATGGGTTCCTCCATGTGCAGGCAGCTTTAAACTTAATGTTGATGCTGCTTATTCCCATATTGGGAAGTGTTGTGGTGGAGGGCTGGTTGTTCGTGATCACGAGGGCCGAGTTCTTAAGCTTGAGACTGTCTTCTTCCCAAATGTTCTGAGCGCTGAAATGGCAGAAGCCATGGTGCTTCGGTTTGGGCTTCATCTTCTCCATGGGTGGGGTCTCACCTCGATTTTTGTTGAAGGAGATTGTCAGTCGGTTTTCTCTCTTAAGCCCAATTTTCCAACTACAAGGGTTGTCACTGAGGATATCAAATTCTGGTGTGAGCGATTGCAACAGGTTTCGTTATCTTGGATTCCTCGTCTTGCTAATGGTGTTGCTCACGCTGTGGCGAGATGGACTCTCCAGTGCAAGGGTGGTCTCCGTCTCTCAAGACCCTCTTGGTTGTGTCAGGCTTTGGCTAAGGATTGCAACTCTTTGGGCGTGAATTGTAATTCTTTTGACTGTAACTCTCTTTTCCTTTAATCCAATTGATCCTTTTCGAAGAAAAAAAAAAAAAAAAAAACCCCAACAACCTAATAATTTCGGGTATAGTTGTACGTTATAATAATATAAATAATAAAACCAACAGTTTCTTTTTTTATTTTAGATATAGCAAAGAAATGTTCAGGCTTTTACTATTATTCTTTTTTTACATATTTTAAATTCAATCATAACTCACAAATGCCTACCACATGGTGGTTTGCAGGAAGTTCCTCCCTGCTCTGTGAAGGCAAGTATTGCTCTCATTTAATACAATACAATGCAAGATTTTTGTAATTTCTTTGTTTATGTAGTGTGTGCTTGTTAAGCTGACAACATCAAATCATAATCTATCGTCAATATTTTATGATAATATTAATGTTTGTCAAGGGTAAGTATGATAATTCTGTCTAATTATCATTCTTTTTTCATGATTTATGCAAAAAAAAAAATATCCTCTCAACTATTGCCATTTTAGAAATAATTTTCCTAAACTACAAAATTTTAAGGGAGTCAATACTCGCAACTCCACTTTTCTAGATTTACACTCCACTTGTTTTTTTTTATGAATGACAACAAAATTTCTAAACTCATTGATACATCATTCCTTATTTTATAATATCATTACTACCATTTATACTATAAACTTCAACTCTTTTTTTCACCTTCTTTATAAATATCTTTTTTCTTAGGTCATTATTTTTGTAGGCACTTTTTTTTTTGTCTTGTCAAAAGATATAATTTATTCAATAGAAATAACCTTTTTTTGTTACTTTTTTTTTGTCATATCAAAAGAGATAATTTAATCAACAAAGATAACTGTAAAAAATATATATATACTTTATTTAACAGATATAACTTTTTTTTATATATTTTTTTAGTCTTGTCAAAAGAGAATTTATTCAACAGAGATATTTTTTTTGGTCCCTACTTTTTTTCTTTTTTTTTTTTTGCATACCATCATTTTTTTATGATCAAAGAATGTATTTTATTCAACGGAAATAACTTTTTTTGGAAGGGTCATGTCAAAAAAGATAATATACTCTACAAAGATAAGATTTTTTTTTGGTCCTTTTTTTTTGCGTAGTATACTTTTCTTCTTTTTGTTCATGTCAAAATAAATAATTTATTTAATAAAAATAACTTTTTTTTGGGTCTTTTCTTTTTTTAAGTTCTTGTAAAAAAGATAATTTTTTCAACAGAGATAACTTTTTTTTTTATCCTATCAAAAGAAATATCTTATTTTACATAGTTTTTTTTTTTGGTGTGGTCATGTCAAAAAAAGACAACTTTTTTGGATTTTTTTTTTTTGAATCATGTCAAAGAGACCGAAAACATTAAAGATTGGAGGCAAGGAGGATATTTGAAAGGGCAGTTATATAATTTGAAAAAATATAATCATTAACTTGTAAAATAAAGTTAGAAGTGTCATTTCTTTCAATATGAGAGTACAAATGTAGAAAAGGAGAGTGTGAATATGGACTTTGATATTAATTATACCATTTACCTTACTTTTATTAAAGGTATTAATTTATCATAACAATAGAAAAAATATACTAAGTTGTAACTACCATCAATTTAGCCATTTTCTAAAATGATTAACTTTTTTTTTTTATCTAAAATGATCAACTTATTATTAAAACTTTACTATTTATAATAAAATTTACTATACCCAGTTTAAACTTGTATAACGTAAAAAAAAATACCTTTTTTCATACAATATATTCATGAAAATTTGAGAAATTACTTAAATAAAAAAATATGTTCTTTTTCATGCAACATATTCATGAAAAATTAAGAAATTACTTAAATTGCTTTAAAATTTTCTACTTAAGATTTTTATTAAAATAATTAATTTCAAGAATTAAAGGTAAATTTATGCAACTATGATGGAGAATATGTCATCAAAATAGTATGAATTTTTTTCAAAAGTTATTTTAATAAGAAAAATGGATTAAGTGTAATTCAATAAATAAAAAAAGGGCATTATGGTCATTTAATGAAAAATAGTCCATCACAATGGGGGCATTTTGTTACAAAATGTAGTTCAAGTGGGTTATTTGCAGAACTTTGGACATACTTCAGAGATTTTTTTTTGCGCTTTACCCTCTCTTTGTTCAATAACCATTTTTTATGTGTTTTTTCAGCTACAAAAACAGAGTTTAACTAATAACTTTTTTCTCAGGTTGCTTGTGCTGTACAAGCATCCCAAGAGTTGTAAAACTTTAAGCTCCTGAATTTTGAAAAATAATTATATCATTTTTCTTAATTTAAGAGAGGCAAAAGGGCCAAAAAAAATCTTGTGCTTTAAAAAAAGTGCAATAAACCCCCATATGCTATATTTTGGACCATATCACACCCTCACAATTGCAAAAGTGAGAAAATTATCCTCTTTTGCACATATTATCATTTTCTATGACCATTTTATCATTTTCATTAGTATAAAAAATAAAAAAAACTATAAAGAAAATAGAGTTTTTTTTTACCTTAATAAAAAAAAAAAGAGGAGTTTTTTTTTCCGAAAAGAAAAAACTCAAAAATGCACAATTACATAATAAAAATTTTCGGATTTTTTTTTGTTTTCAAGAAAATTTTCCATTAAAAAGAATGGTTTTTTTATATCAAGTTAAAAGAATGGTTTTTTTATATCAAGTTTTTTTTTTTACTTTAATAAAAAAAAAAGGAGGAGTTTTTTTCTGGGAAAAAAATTTCGAAAATAATTTCCGGGGAAATAACTAAGGGTTTACTTTGTTTGTATTTATGAAAACAGAAGATAATCAAAACATAAAATAATATCCATAAAATAATATCCAATTTTTTTTGTTTAAAATTCCGCTTGGTTGGTAAAACTATAAAATAGTTTTCAGAGAACAAAAACTCATAAATCTACTTAGTTGTATCTATTGATCAGTTTTCAGAGAACAATTTTTACTTTATTTTTCTTAAATCTAATAATGTTAGAGGTGATTGAAGATGACCAACTCAATATAAGTCCCAGCTGGAAAAAAAATTCATTCAAACTATAAGTGAAGGAATTAATTTTATTTCCTTTCCAAACAAATGATGCATGACCATGCACAATATGAAGCATTCCCAAGCAACAAACATCCTATCTAATCCTTACAAATTGACCCATAACCCAAATTATATATATTATATATAACTGGTTTTTTTCTTTTTCTTTTTGGTTGTGATAATAGTGACTACCAAATAAAAAAAATTCCCCCAACCATGTTCCCTGTGGCATGATAACTTGGCAACAAATGCAAAAACAAAAAGACCCTAATTCATGCCCACCATTTATATTTTTATATATATCATTGTCAAATCCAACTTTATATATACCATTTTTCTAGGGATTCCAAAATTTCCATTTCGTTTTTTTTGTCCTCTGTTCAAAGGTGTTCACCAGCAAAGAGCGAAAATGGGTTCGTTGTTTGTGCATCGAAGGGCACAAACAATCGGCCTCTAATTGGTGTCGTGTTCGAGCCCTTCGAAGAAGTGAAGAAGGAGCTCATACTCGTGCCTACGGTCCCTTAAGCTACTCTTGCTCGCCAAAAATTTTGTGATGAAAGCGAGGCCACTTTACCTGAACAGAGAAAAATCTTGAAGATGTGTAGATCTGTGAGAGAGACGTTGCAGAGAGAGAGATGTTGTAGAAGGAGAGAGAGCAAAGAAATTTTGTGATGAAAGCGAGGCCACTTTACCTGAACAGAGAGTCGTTGAAAGAACTTGAAGAGGGAGTTCCATTGTGCAGCTGAAAGAAATGTTATAAATGATAGGATTGTTTCGTATTTTTTAAGTGAGCCCTTTTGTTCTCCGTGTTTTCACCCATACACTCCGTCTTCTCAAAAATGAGCCAAAACTACTTTTTGTAGTTCTTTAAAATTTATAATTATTGTAACTCAATTTTTTAAAAACTATTTTCATAAAATAGATTCAAGTAGACTCAAAACTCTTTTTTTTTTGTTTTCATTACTCCCAAAACATAAAATTGTGTTCATAAATACAAACCAAGTAAGCCCTAAATATGCACAATTACTTAATAAAAGATTTTGATTTTTTTTTTGTTTTTCTGAAATTGTTTCTAGAACTTTTTCCATTAAAAAGAGAGAATTTATGAAAATAAAACAATTTTCAGAAGAAAAAAAATCTAGAATTATTATTATTATGCATATTTAGTTTTTTTCCCGAAAATAATTTTCAAAATTTTTTTTCCCGAAAAAAACTCCTCTTTTTTTATTAAGGTAAAGAAAAACTTAATATAAAAAAACCCCTTTCTTTCTAATAGAAAATTTTTCGTAAAACAAAAAATAAATAAATAATTTTTATTCTGTAATTGTGCATTTTTTTTCTTCCAAAAATTGATATAACTTGGTATAAAAAAAACTCCCTTCTCTCAATTGTTCTTTATTTTTTATAATAATAGAAAGGGTAAAATGATCATTGTAAATGATAATATGTGCAAGGGGGGGTAATTTGCTCACTTTTGCAAATGTGAGGATGTGTTATGGTACAAAATATAGCATAGGAGGGTTTCTTACACCTTTTTAAAAGCACACGAGGGTTTCTGTCCATTTTGCCCTTAAGAGATCAAGCGAGTGTACAAAAGAGTGAAGCCCCAAAATATATCATGGAACTCTTACACACACTACAATAAGAGAATAACATACTAACATTTCTTGCACACTTAATTTATTTATTTATTTTCTTGAATTTTTATTACAAACTTTTAATTAAACCGCTGACGAAAATATCAATACTGTGTTCAACTTTTTATGTTTACTACTTACATAAATTCAAATTGTTTTTAAAAGAAGAAACTTGGCATAACAATTCCAAATGATACCTAGCATAAAATGCTGAACTAAATAGCAAATTTTTTTTTCCAGGCAAGTAAACTAAATAGCATCTCTTATTAACAAAACTCCAACAGCTATACTCAAGATTCTACAAATAATATCGTCTATAAATTAAGTGTTAACACAATAACAGGAGCCCAGAAACCCCTAATGGAGCTTCAGCTACCCTCACTTCCTCTCTAGTCTCTTCTTTACTTTCCTCTTTTTCTTGTCCATCATTGTGAAGCATTGGAAGGAATCCAAAGCCAAAAGTCCCATCCAAATACTGGCTCCAGGGCCATGGAAGCTGCCTGTCATCAGTAACTTACTTGCACCAGTTAATTGGCTCACTAGCTGCATCACCGCTCTCAAGAGATTTGGCCAAGAAATTAATATGGACCCATCACGCACCTACAACTTGGTGAGGCTTCTCTTCTCTTCTCTTCTCTTCATTTCATCGCCAGAAGCAGCCAAAGAAGTGATAAAGACCCATGACTTTATATTTGCAACCAGGCCAGAGGTTCTCTCTTGCAAGATTGTCAAGATATTGCATTTGCTCCCAATGGCCAGTATTGGAGACAATTTCGAAAAATATGCATATTGGAGCTCTTAAGTGCAAAGCCTGTTCAGTCTTTTAGATTGCTAAGAGAAAAGGAGGCACATAATCTTATTGATTATTCCATTTCCTCATCACCAGGATTTCCCATCAATCTTAGTGAAAAGATCTCCTCAATGACTAATGGCGTATATAACTGCAAGGCCAGCCTTTGGTAAGAAGTGCAAAGATCAAGATGAACTCGTATCGGTGGTCAAGGACGTTATAACGTTAGCGGGAGGGTTTGATGTGCATCATATATTCCTATCCCTCAAGTTTCTTTACTTGATTAGCGGAGTGAAGCCTGCTCTGGAAAATTTTCACCAACCATTTTGGATAATATCATCAATGAACATAAAGTGGAAAGGAAAACCACAACCATTGGTGGCAGTGAGGAAGATCTAGTAGACGTGTTTCTGAATCTTCAGAAGGGCGGTGACCTTGAATTTCCTATCACAACCAACAACATCAAAGCTGTCATTCTGGTATGTCTCGGCAGATATTTACAATACTTCATCTAAACTCAAAGAATCAATAACAGCCGCATTTAGTTAAATACATGACTTCCAAGTGATGTTTAAGAAAACTTACAATGCTTACATTACTCTGAGCTCAGGAACAAAATTTCTAATCCTCTGAAGGATGGAAAATAGCTTCTTTTACCATTTGGAAAACCAGTTTGGAGGAATACGCTTGTGTGTATAATATATAATTCAACAATGCAACATTTGCATCACAATAATAATAGGCCTTATCAGCTTGATGTTTTCCTTCTACACAACTTCAATTGGAAACTCTCAAATGGAATCAAACCAGAAGATTTTGACATAAAGGAAACCTTTGGAGCATCTGTTAGGAGAAAAAATGACTTGCACTTAGTTGGCACCGCTTATATTCCATCAATTCAGGAGAACCATAAAATGGCTGGGACAAATAATTAATCATTGTACTAATTCTAAGTCACCGCACAACATTGTGTCAGTTTGGATTGTATGAGTATAACAATAGATCCTAAAAAAATTGAATGATGAAAAGGATATCAATAAATATACATTGTCAATAATAAGGTAAAGTGTCGAGTTATGAACTAAGTAATTACGCCAACTCCTAATAGATAAAGGGGGAAGAGAGAGAGAGAGGGGGGAGCTTCTCCACAAACAAATTAGAACAAACCTAAGTTAAAGACACTTTCTTGGACTCCTGAGGAAAGTTTAAGATCCCCACTAAAAAAGAAACCCAGCTTCAGACAAACTAAAACCTCCAAAAAAGAAAACATTAACTTAAAACCAGAGTAAAAAAAGAGAGTAGAAGAAGAAAATACATAGCCTATATAGTATAGTAGTCGGCTTAACCAAAACGTAACATAAAATTAGGATTATGAATTGAATCTTAAGTAGGGGGCTTTGACCACCAACCTACTAATCAAAGAGGCTGAGAGTAAGCATAAGCTCACCAGTAAGCTCAAAGAGTTTTCGCCGCCAAAGAGTGTATAGAAGGGGAGAAGCGAAACATTAATGTGTACATGAACTATCAACTTAAAACAGATTCAACACACAAAGGGGACAGGGTGATAGGCATAGAGTCCAGTCAAACATTCTCAGCCTAGAAATAACTCCAGTGGATTTCCAGGTGCTCCCTTGTAAGAAAGTCAAAGGGGAAGAGTTAACCCAAGTCTCCTCTTATAGATAAATAAGTTAAGGAAACAGATTCCTACACAGAATGGAGGATCTATTGTACAGCTGAGCTGAACTTCACTGCAACATTATGCTTAATGAAATTGCAAATGAAATAAATTTACTGAGAAGGCAAGTTCCTTCTACTATCAGTTTAAAAGTATTTTTCTAGCTTGTAAAAATAAAAAAAAAAGTTACTTCAAATTTTGTTCTCAAGAATTAAAAAAGGAATAAAAGAAAAGAAATAGAAGGGGAGGAAAATGAATGAAAAACAAAATCAAAATGTTAAGCAGATACTATGTAATTTAAAGTTTATAAAGAGACTACAAGTAATAAATAACCTTACAAGTAGTCTTCATTTGATTTGCCCTCAATTTCTGGTTTACAGCTAATAATTTTAGCTTTCTCAAAACTTTCTAGCATAAGGTGTCTAGCTTCAATCTCTTTGCACAACTGCATTACCAACTCAGCTTGGCCACACAGGCAAAGTCCACTACAAATCTCAGATAAGATACTTAAATCAGGAGCAATAGATCTTTCTAACATCTCTCTCAAGATTTGGACTGCTCCATCAAAATTCTCATTCTTGCAGAATGCGGACATCAAAATCTTGAAAGCATGTTCATTCGGATGACAACCAATTTTTATCATGCTTTTGTATAGCAGAAAGACTTGTTCAGACTTCTTCCTCACGCACTTTCCCATTATAAGGGCAGAAAAGGTTGAGGAGTTTGGACCCTTTATCAAAATTCTTTAACCAGATATGTAGCTTTATTTGTCTTCTCCTCCTTGCATAGTCCCAATATCAACACATTATAAGTCAAGATATCAGCCTTAATTCCATTCATAAACATCTCCTCATAAAGCCAGCCACCCATCTCACTGTTACCTACTTGGTTGTTCCCATTTATCAATGTGTCATATGTTATGATATTAGGAGCCACATTCATGCTTTTCATTTCAGTGAAAAACTTGTTTGCTTCATTTAATTTTCCATCCCTGCAGAACCGATGGATAAGTATGTTATAAGTAACATCATTCGGGTGGCACCCACTCTTCTCCATCAAGTTCTTAAGTTTCACAGCAGTACTCAGAAGGCCTTGGTTACAGTTTCCAGCAATCAATGTATTGTAAGATGCAACAGTAGGGCTAAAACTCATATTTTTCATTTCCCTGAAAACCTGAACAACCTTTTCTAGCTTCCCCAATTTACAAAGAGCAACAATAACCATATTGAGAGCATAAACATTTGCTGAAATCCGAGAAAGCTGCATTTCCTTATTAAATGTCAATGCAATATCTGCTCGATTTAAATTATTTAAAGAGCTCATATATGCATTGCACGACTCGACAGTTGGGAGAAATTCATAATCCTTCATCTGACAAAAAGTGTCAGTGACATTCCTGAATTTCTTCATATGTACGTGCATAAGTTTTGAAGAGACAGTCAAAAACAAAAGGTGTAGAATCGCATAATCGATAGGAATAAATTATGGTTTCAAAGAGCTTAGAAGGAAATTCTATCGAACTGGATTCATGGATTTTCTTCAAAATGGATTCGGCAGATTTGAACTTACAATTCTTGGTGAGAATATGCAGAACAATGGAATGCATTTCGAGGGTATGCGAATTGGGTTTATAGAGTTCAACCCATTTGAAGAATTGGAGTGAAACAACCTGATCCTTTTGAACCTTCAACAGAATGTGCTCGACTCTAAACGGTGTCAGACCGGACACTAACTTATCAAGCTTGGTCCAATAAGAATGTACGAGGTAGTTGTGAGCTACATTCATATAATCGAGGTCTTGACCTTTTGGTTCTGGAATTGTTCTATGGGGTAATGGAATTGGATTCCAATTCCTTCTCTTTAAATTCCCAGGAATTGTATGTTGTGTCGAGTTAGGGCTTTTTGAAGCTTAGTCAAGGAGAGTTGAAATTCGACAGAATGTCAAATAATTCATAATTTCCTCAACTACCAGAAAAATTTAATAATTTGTTAGTATGTCTGTGATTAAAAAATAGGGGTAGTCATATTGTTTCTTTTTACTCTCTAACAGACTTATAAATTAAACTGATAAACAACATGGAATAGGGTGTAATCACATCTATAGATACGTATAATTATAATCAACATTAATTATTTGGGTAAATTAAGTCTAATTATACTCGACATCAAATTAATGAATTTTGTTACAATAATTTTTCTTGAGGTTTGCTCCGTTACGACAAAGACCCCATCCGTCTAAAAATTTGTTAGTTTTGTCAAAAAGAAAATTAGGGTAAATTACACTGGCCTCTCCTGAGATTTGTCCTAATTACACTCAATATCAAACTAATTGATTTTGTTACAATGACCTCTCCTATAACAAAAATAAACTAACCGACGTTAACGTTTTTGTGAAATGTCTATTATACCCTTAATATTATATTGATATAAAAATTAAAATATTTGTATATATAAAATGACACTTTTGCTCATCTAATATAATAATATTTACTATATATATATATATGTAGATATATATATATGTGTGTGTGTGTGCGCGCACAACCCTAGCTGCCATCATCACCCCCATCGACACCACACCAAGACCACCGTTATGCCACAGACCAGACCCACCACTCACGACTGCTATGCCATGAACCACCACTAGTTGAGCCACCACAACCATCATACACAACCCCAGTTGCCATGGCCACCACCATGTTCTCACATTTGGCTTCATCAACCTCACCATGGTGGTGGCCATGGTAGTTGGGGTTGTGCACGATGGTTGTGGTGGCTTAGCTAGTGATGGTTCAATGCATGACAGTCGTGAGTGGTGGGTCTGGTCTGTGACATGGAGGTGGTTTTGGTGTGGTGTCGATGGGAATGATGATGGCAGTTAGGGTTGTGCACACACACATATATATAATAATATTTACTATATATATATAATAGTAAATATTATTATATTAGATGGGCAAAAGTGTCATTTCTATATATAAATATTTTAATTTTTATATCAATATAATATTAAGGGTATAATAAACATTTCATCCAAAAGTTAACGTCAGTTAGTTCATTTTTGTTACAGGGGAGGTCATTGTAACTATATCAATTAGTTTGATGCTGGGTGTAATTAAGCCAAACTTCAGGGGAGGTCAGTGTAATTTACCTTAAATTTTTTGACAAAACTAATGAAATTTTGGACTGAGGGAGTTTTTTTCGTAACGGAGCAAAGCTTAAGGGAGGTCATTGTAACAAAATCCATTAATTGGATGCTGAGTGTAATTAGACCAAACCTCAATGAAGGTTAGTGTAATTTTAGATAAAGCATATTGGACTCCAATAAAATTTGGGTCATTCTATTTAAAAGAAGTGTATTAACCCAATAAATGAAACAACCCATCTAATTAGCAGTGTAAAAAATAAATTGAGGGGGGTTATTTTTGAAATTAAAAAAAAAACTATACATATATAGGTAAAGAAAAAAAAGTTCAGGGGGGGCATGTCACATGTGCCCCTCTTGGACACATGCTAGGTCCGCCATTGTTTATTGCAATAAGATGCATTTGAGTTCTCAAGGGTTTTTTTTTTTTTGTTGATAAGGTGAGTTTTTAAGTTTTATCAAGAGGTGGCTCGATCTAATTTGAGACCTTAGGCGAAAAATATAAAAGTAGTCTTCAAATATCTTTTCGCTTCATCTAAATTTTTTATTGTTTTATTATTAGTTGTAACAAATTTAGAAGTGTTTCCTTTTTAGATTGAATTAGTTTATCTATTCTTCTCTTTTTTTTTTTTACTTTTTTATATCCCAATTCATACACATATTTAATTCAATATAAATAACAATGATTACAAACAAAATATACAATTTTATGATAACAAAAAATACTAAGATTAAAAAATAATTTAAGTTAAAGAACAATAGAACCTAATTTTAGAAAAATCCTATCCAATACTCCAACAAATTCTTAAATTATTTTGTCGCTTCCAAAGCCAAGTAAAAAGCTTTTACATTGAGTCTCAAAATACCAAAACATGTGACAATAAATCAATAAAAGTGAGTTCAGATGGAGTGAAATAGAAAGATGAAAAGTCTATAATGAGATACTAGATGATAGAAAAGGGTAATGCTATTCAGGCAGAATTCTTAGGCAGAATTCGTAGGCAGAAACATTTACATCCATTAGATGTAGTTGGTAGGTCCCACCACATACACTCACCACATGCATCCAATGGATGTAAATGTTTCTGTCTACGAATTCTGCCTAAGAATTTTGCCTGAGTAGCATTACCTGATAGAAAAAGACAGGAGGAAAAAACGTGAGGAATTAAGGGGGGAAAAAAATAAAAAGTTGAGAAGATGGAAAGTTTTGTATTTTCCAACTTTCCATAATTATGGTGTAATAAGGAGAAAAAAAAAACATTGATTAGGACTTTTAGAATCAATTAAATTATTTGGTCAACTATTGAGTCTTTATTATTGGTTGGAGTCTAATGATATAAGAAAATAAAAATTTTAGGAAGACTAATAATATTAGAATATAAAATTTTTGGAAAGTCTTATAACATATATAAATAAAAATATTTGGAGGCCTTCTATTGACTGGGGGCCTTAGGCAACCGCCTATGTCGCCTAGGGGTTTAGTCGACCCTGGTTTTATCATTGCCTTTATAGTTGCAAATTTTAGGACTTGTATTTCAATTTGTAGTTGAGTTCTCTGTCAATTCAAATTTTCATTTATTTTATGGGTTTTGCCTTTAATAAAGTATAGTTCTTTAATCTATTTGTCTATTTTTGTTTATAATTTTGTTTGATTCTTAATTTTTTGATAATGAATTGAAGTATTTTTGTAATCTAGTATTTTTTATTGAATAATAAATATATATTAACTAGTGTATGCTCGTGCCTACGACACTGTCAATGCACTCGGCATCGTGACTGTTAGATGGTTAGATAGAGTGATTTTAGACCGTAGACATGGAAAGACATTTTGGACCAAACTTAAATGTAATATAGATATATTATATTATTATTTTATAGTCATTTTCTCACCATGTCCATGTCCTACTTTTTTTAGAATTTCTCATGTCCGTGTTGTGTTATATCCATGTCCTGTGTCTGTGCTTCCTAGGTTAAAGTGATTAATTCCACAATGAGAAGAAATGAATCAAAAATGTTAAATAAGGAAGAATTTATGGCTATAGAAATGAAGGTTATATTTGTTAATAACTGAAAATGAGCATAAGAAGCAAGGTAGGAGATGTGGTATTTTATATAAACTACTCTACCAAAGATCTCAAGTTTAAAATTTTGAAAAATATTTTTAATACACGACCAAGTCAACTTGCCACGTTAGCGATCTGAAATTCAAATTTAACATGTGAAAATTAGAGATCAAATATAAAATTGTATCTTATTTTGTATTTTGATTTTTTCTTTTTAAATTTAGGAGGTCTTAGGGGTTAAAAAGAGAGTTAAAAATTACAAAAATAAAATAAAATAGTGTATTCATTTTCTTTATTCAATGAAAAATAGTACTTTTATTTTTATGTGTTTCATTTTTATTAACAAGCTAGCCTAAACATCCCTCTTAAGGAAGTAATGAGCCACCATGACTGAAATATATGTAAGTTCTTTTACTTTCTTGTATAATTTTTCTCGTAAGAACATTATTTTATTCTGAGTTTTTATTAAAAAAAAATTAGAGAAATGATTCTTCATGTTTACCAAATAATGGTAATTCGAAAAATGCCTACCACTATTTACCTAGCAAGTGTGCATCAAATTAAGTAAAAAATTGCTATAATCAAGTCATTTTTTTTCATTTTTCAAGTCGTAATTGGATTGATGAAGTGTATTGGTTATTGGAGGAAAAATCATATATGAATAATAAAAAAATTATTTGTATGGATCCGTGATGGTGGTGGATTCTTTCTTTGAGAATTTGTATTATCATTTAGGGCTAGTTTAGATTGATAGAATTGGAAGGAAAAGAAAAGAAAAGAAAGGGAGGAATAGTATTTTTTTATGTTTGGTTTGTTAAAAAGGAGAGAAAAGAAAGGATTATGAGTGATAAAGAAAGGATAATGTTTAAGTAAAACCTTCTTAATACCAAAACTAACCCTAACATTTTAAAAGACAAAGGGGCATGATAATAAATAAAAAGGGATATGATAGTAAATTGGTTAAACTGCTTTCTTTTCTTTTTCTTTTCTTTACCTTTTCTAAATAAGAATGTTATCATTTCTTTTCTTTTATTTCATAATTTATCCGAATATGAACACAAGTTATTGCTATCTTTTTTTTTTTCTTCTCATAACTAATGTCATCCTTTCTTTTCTTTTCTTTTCTTTTCTCTCCTGCTTATCCAAACAAAGCCTTAATTAAGGTTATTTAGTTATACTCTTCATTGGTTTTGTAACTCAAAACATATATATATTAATAAAATTTCATTTAATCCCAAAAATTAGTGTGTGAATTCAAGCTCATTCAGAATCTCACTCTAAAGTGGTCCAACCCTACTTCTTGCTATACATTCTTTTTAGTTAAGTATTTGCATGTTTCTAATTTTTTTTTTTTTTTGTACGAAAGGTAGAGCCCTGCTTACTGTTACATTCGTTTTAGTCAAGTGTTTACATTTTTTTTTGTACGAACGGTAGAAAACTAACGACATCCATTAAATCTACATTAGTCAAATATTAATTTCAAAACTAATCATAGAAAATATTAATTAAAACTTAAATAATGAACATTATTCAAGCAAGACTCATCCTTCAACTAAACACTCTAATCATCCCACCTAAATTCCAACAAACATTCTATAAAATTATCTTCGAGTGTCATGTAAACAATTTCATTTATTAACCAAATATACTATCTTCAAGTGTCATGTAAACAATTCCATTTATCGACCAAACAATATAATCATCCCACCTAAATTCCAATGACTCAGAGATGGGCAGAAGAGAGAGTGTTGAGTGGTAACTTGCCTAACAATAAAGAGTGGTCACCAGCCTTGCGATTATAAAAGGGTCAAATGTGAAAAAAAAATCTTCCACTTACCTACTCAGCAATAAACGACTTTGGCGTCGATTAAAATTTTGGCGTGTTTTAAGCGGTCCTCAATAGTTTAAGTGGTATGCTACAAATTTACCAAACACACTTAATTTTAAAAGTCAGTAAAAATGTTGAATGACGTTATCAAACAGGGCCTTAGAGTTGAAGGCTTATTCCAAAACTCAATCATAAATAACATTTTCTTCACATTAAGATTGTCAAATTAATAATATATGTAATTCAAGTTGGCATATGAGAAAAAAATTAAAATCTCCATCATTAAAGAAGATATATATAGATGGCTGATTCATAAAATATAAAGGAAAACTAACCTCCCATCTTGCACGGGAAGATAAAGTGTGTTCCCATTTTGTAAATGATAAATATATCTTTAATGCATAATATATAACCATTTTATAATAAGGTTATTTTAAAAAATTTAAACAATGAGTCTATTATGTCCCCTCCCCTTTGCTTTACAATGAGTCTATTATGTCCTCTCCCCTTTGCTTTACAACTCTCGCAAACACCACAACAACTGGCCACACCACCACCATAACCGATGACACAACCACCTCCATAACTGGCAGCACCACTACAACAATATCTAACGAGACCACCACTACCATATACAATCGCGACACCACCACCCACAATCAAAACCCAAAAAAAAAAAACCATCGCGACTGTTAATGCATCTTGCCTCGATCTATTTTACAACACTACATATTCCGACAACAAAATTTTTTATTTCACCAACATTGTGTATTCCATCGACACTGTGATAACCTAGACTGGTGTCAAAAATCACATCGATGACTTGGCTAATCACGACGATGGCTTGGCAGATCTATTCATCAATGGCTTGTTCTTTGACAGGTTTCACGGTAAGAGTGTGGTGGCGGCGGCAACGACAAGAGCAACCCGCTGAAGTGTGGTGGTAGTGGCGGTGGTGATGCTGGCACACTCCAGCTTCGGGGTGGCGAAGTGTGTTGGTGAATAGATTTGTTGGAGTATGGTGGTGAATAGCTCGGCAATCTAGAGTGTGGTGGTGGTAGCTGTGTAGACAGGTGGTTCACGACGGCAACGACAAGTTGTTCTCGACAATGGAATGAGAGAGGGATAACTGTGAGGGTGAGAGGATGATGTACGAGATATAGAGAATGTGGCAAACTTAAGACTATGTTGGTACAATTGAAAAATAATAATTATTATATTAGTTATGAGAGAAAAATCGTGTTTTAGGCAACGACTTGGGAGAGATCTATGTTTGATCCTCATGCTTTAGACTATCACTTCAAATTTATTTATTTTTTATTTTTTTTCTTTCCAAAGTTTTGTACCAAACACAAAAATCATATTTCTCTTACCTTCCATTTCTTTGCAGCCAAATTGGGTTCAGGTTTTTCAAATTACATAAATGTCCAAATTTTTAGTGATATGACAGTAGAAAGATTCAACTTAAAAGATCTTTGTCCTTTTCAATGAGCCTTTTTTTTTGTCCAACACAAAATGAGGAGAAGCTAATCATCCTCTGAAGGAGGGGAGGTTAACCATTTTCTAACATAAAAAGTTTTACTTAAAGAAAAATAAAACTTATTTATCGGCCAACCACATACATGAAGAAAGTTGATTTCAATTTCTAAAAAAAAAAAAAAATTGACACATAGATAAATATTTCACAAACTTTTCATCTGATTTTCGTGGTTGTTAACAAATGCCCTAATCTTTAGAGATAAATACAAACACTCAACATTGTTATGACATAATAAATCTTAATTAATTATTTCTTTTTGTGCCACTAAACACAATGACTGGCTATTGTTTATCTCATGCTAGGAAGCATGGACACGGACACGGGATACGGGTACGACACGACACGGACACGGCGATACGAAAAATTTTAAAAAAATAGGACACGGACACGGCGAGGATACGGCTATAAAATAATAATATAATATATTAATATATATTAATTATTTAATAACAAAATACTACATTACATAAATAATTCAATTCATCATCAAACAATTAAAAACCAAACAAACTTATAAACAAAAATAGACAAATAAATTAAAATAAATTAAAGAACCAGACTTATTTAGTTTTCTATATATATTTAGCTTAGATTTTAATCATAACTTAGTATCATATAATTTTTATCCGAAATATTTGAATATACATCACTGCTATGAAGTGTCCGATACGTCTTCGAGGAGTGTCCAAGAAGTGTCCAAGGAGTGTCCGAGAAGTGTCCTAAAAAGAAAAATGTCAGGACACGGGTACGAAGTGTCCGACACGTGTCCGCGGAGTGTCCGAGTGTCCGACACGGGTACGACACTCTCGGTGAAGTGTCCGTGCTTTCTAGATCTCATGTAACAATTAACAATTAATATTATCTTATGATATTGGAGTGGGTTTAAAAATTCTCCATAACCAAACACATTGATTGAGGTGGGAGGGAAAAGGTATGCGCATAGCGCACAGCCGCGCACAATTGGCTCCATCCGTACTGAATAGTATAGTTTTTTTTTTCTCCAACTAGTATAGTATTCACTAGTCACTACGCTTATTTTCACTGGATAATCATTTTATTATCATTTTTTTTTACGAACTATTATATATATATATTTATATATATCGAATCGGCGATCCAGGAAATCTTCGATTCTTCGCCGCCGTTACCTTCCAGAAAGCTGACCCACACAAACCCCAGTTCACTGATTTTCTATTACAAGCCAATCTTACCATTTTCAGTCTCCGTTCTCTGTACAACTAAAGCTTTTGTTTTTTGTGCGTGTAGTAGTTTCACTTTACAGATGCACCAAATTGGTTTGTTGATTTGCTAAAGATCTGAAGCAAATTTGAAGATTTACGAAACTTTTGGTGATCTGGGTTTTGTTCATTTCTCTTTATGATTTTCAATCTCGGTAAGTTCAGTTCAATTCTGTGTTTTATAATGCTCTAGTTTACATAGAAATTTAAAGGAATGATAGACATTTTAGGGTTTGGACAACTGAATTATGAGCTCTGTGGATTTCGATTAGTTAGCATTTGAGTGAAAATTCAGTTTAGCTCTAAATTTAAAGCTAAATTGGAAATCATTTTTTGGTCAAGATTGAAATATCTTGAGATTGTGCTTCTTGTTGATCTGAGAAACTTTATTGAGTTATTGTGGTAGTGCTCAGTTCTAATCTCGGTTCAATATTTGGCTTTAATTCAAAGTTGAGATCAATTCAAAAGTCGAGATTGAATTAGTTTGCCTTAAATTTGAAATCCTTGTAATTGTTTCCTTTTCCATGAGAAAATTTAGTTGCATTTTCATAGTTTTAAGTATTCTTATGAACTGGGTTGCATTTGATGAAGTTGTGATTGAAATTGTATGATTGGATTTAAATTCCTTAAAGATGATTTCTGCATTCATCGTTGTAGGTAATGTGATGTCACTGAGAAGCACTTGGTTTTGTCTATTGAAGTTTAACTTAGTTTGGATATAAATTCTTTTATTGTTGATATTGATTAATAATCATTCGAAGTTTAAAACTGAAACAAACTTCCGTACTTTCAACAAACATTTGCAGATATGTGGCTGATATTACAGTTTGACTTCAGCAATTAAGAATTTTGGTCTTGTCATGGATTTTGTTTTAAGAATCTGGCTTTGAACTTTTGAATTTCTTCATGGAACCAAATAAAGAGGAGGCTCTTCAAGCTAAAGAGAATGCTGAGAAGCTATTTGCTGAGAAAGACTTTGTTGGCGCAAAGAATTTTGCTTTAAAGGCTCGAATGCTGTACCCAGAACTGGAGGGTATATCCTGCATGGTGGCTACATTTGAAGTGTATATTGCTTCTTTGGTTAAAGTTAATGGCAAAACTGATTTCTACTCGATTCTTGGACTGGAGCCGGCTGCGGACAAGGCTACACTAAAGAAACAGTATAGGAAGTTGGCTGTGTTGCTCAACCCTGATAAGAACAAAAGTGTGGGAGCTGATGGGGCATTCAAGCTTGTCTCTGAGGCGTGGACACTGTTGTGTGATAGTAACAAAAAAAGCTCTTATGATCTCAAGAGAAGCAAACAATTGTCATCTGGGGCTATCCAGAAAAACTTATCTTCTGTTCATACTGGTGGTGTAACAGGTTTTAGCAACTGTTCCAACTCTTCAGTCTCTCATGCAAGACTTGATACTTTCTGGACTGTGTGCACTTCTTGTCAAGTTCAGTATGAGTACCTGCGGAAATACCAGAACAAGAGACTTTCCTGTAAGAACTGCAGGGGTATATTCATTGCTGTGGAAATGGGAACAGCCGCTGTGAGTGGTTCTTACCCTTATCATCCTTGTTCACATGTACCAGACAATGGGCATGGAAGTCATGGATCTGCCAGTAAATATGCCCCAACCACTGGTATATATTTTACAGGAAATGGTGCCTCGGGGTTGCATTCTGGACATGGGTCTGAGTATGTTTCTAATGTGCCATTTCAGTGGAGCTCGTTCCATGGAGCTTCTGCTGGAGTTGTGGACCCTAATAGATTAGCCACCAAATCTGCCCATGAAACCCATCAGCTTAATGGGAACATCAACAAAACAAGAGCCACTGGAAAAAATCAAATGAAAAACGCTGTGGTTGATATGAGTTCCAATGTGTTTGCTGGCCATAATGAACCCTCAGCCTCCAAGGCTGGTAAACCTGCCAAGAGAAGGAAGGTTGATGGGGGAACTTGTCAAAATTGGAGTGAAGTAATGGCTTCAAAAACTGCTTCAGAAGTGATAATGGTTAATAATGGAAATGGAAATGGAAATCTCAAACATAATTCTAGGCTTTCCACTTCAAGTGAGACTCCAATTAGACGTTGCTCAGCTGCCCCTGCATTTGATGCTAGAAAATTGTTGATTGACAAAGCAAGAACAGAAATCCGTAAGAAACTTGAAGAAATTAGGTTGGCTTCAACTGCAGCAGAGGTGGCGACAGTGGCTGAGAAGAAGGAAAAAGTTCATAGTGAAGTTGGTAAATCCAGTGAGGCACTTACAACTGCGGGTTTCAGTGGTTGCAGTCATCAATTAGAGCTGAAGAAAGCTGAGCCAATGTCAATAACTGTCCCTGACTCTGACTTCCATGATTTTGACAAGGATAGAACAGAGGAGTACTTCAAGCCAAAGCAAATATGGGCTCTATATGATGAAGAAGATGGTATGCCTCGCCTCTACTGTTTGGTCCGGCAGGTAATCTCAGTTAAACCATTTAAGATTCATATCAGTTATTTGAATTCCAAAACAGATAGCGAATTTGGATCAGTGAATTGGGTGGATTCTGGATTTACCAAGTCTTGTGGAAACTTCAGAGCATGGAACTCTGAAATTATTGACCAAGTCAACATCTTCTCTCATATTCTGAGTAGAGAGAAGGCTGGCAGGGGAGGTTGTCTGAGTATCTATCCCAAAAGTGGAGACATTTGGGCAGTTTATCGGAATTGGTCACCAGATTGGAACAGAACAACTCCAGACAAAGTGAGGCACCAGTATGAGATGGTGGAAGTTCTGGATGATTACTCTGAAAAGCTTGGAGTCTGTGTCACTCCCTTGGTTAAGTTAGACGGATTCAAGACAGTATACCAGCGAAACACAGAAAAAGGTGCCATTCGTTGGATCCCTAGGAGAGAGATGTTACGGTTTTCACACCAGGTGCCATCATGGTTACTTAGAGGAGAATCAGAGAACTTGCCAGATGAGTGCTGGGATCTCGACCCTGCTGCAACTCCAGATGAGCTGCTTCACGTCGTAACTGAAGTAAAGGCCAAAGAAAATTTGCCTAGTGAAGCAGAAAGTTAAAGTTTGGAAGGTCCTTTTCTTTTCGTGACAGCTCTCTCTGACTCTATTGATATTCCAACTTGTACAGATTTAAATACGTAGTTAGGGTCACAAGCTGATCAATATCAATGGCACTGAATCCAGATTATTATAGATTGTTCTACACTTTTTGAGCAATCACAATTGTTTGTTGGAATTAGAGAGTTTAAAGTTGAATTTGAATATTTCATTACAATTTGTATGTCACAATTTCTTAATAATTCTACTTATGAATAGACAAAGTTGGGAGGTTGTAATGTCATTGCTTCAACTTAATTAAATAACCAAATAAATAATTCATTTTATTTTTATTTTTATTTTTACAACATATATCTCATAGGTCCCTTTTTTTGAAGTTCCTACTCCACAACTTCTATCTCCTTGGCTAATCATCTCAAAGGTCCTTTTTTGAATCATAACTGGAAAATAATTAAGAATTGGTGGTACTTTTATAGCCAATTAAGACATATTCTAATTATCCGATCAAAATTAAAAGGAAAAAACAATAACTAGCATGCATTTTCTAAACCTTTTGGCATCTATGATTACGAAGCATGAATACAAATATGAAATTCGCAATCTACACGAAATAGATATGACAATACAATAAATTCTTAAAAATAGAATAAAGACAAGAACACAATAATATATATACTATATTAACATAATATACATATATATTGAATAAAATTAAATAATAGTTATTTATGATATTAATTTTGTTAGCAACATTTCCTTATTCCTTATAAAAAAATTATAAGAGTTATATTGCATACAAAATAATGGACTAAATTAGTCATGATATAAATGATATATATATATATATATATATATATATATATATATATATATATATATATATTACAATTATTCTATAATATTATAATTAAAAAAATTACATTTTAATACTCTAAACTTGTTAAATATGTGTCTAAAAACATTTGAAAAGTTAAATACTAATAAATATGTGGTCTAAGTATCATACGTGTGTTGAAGTACATGTATTCGCATTAACCGAGCGTGTCGTATGCGACACGTGAGGAGGGGGGGCGGTGGGTAAGCGATGCCGTTTTAGGAAAGAAGATATTGGCCTTTTGGGCTACGACGTCGTCAATGTTGTCGGTGACTCGTGCGGTCTTCATCCAAATAGAACCCCTCCCGAAAGACCACTACTGAAACTTGGAAAGTAAAACAGTGAGAAGCACAATGGATCCTCGTCGTTGGCACAAAGTTGCTGCTCTCTCTGGTTCCATTTCCCTCTCTCTCTCTCTCTCTCTATATATATATATATAGTCACACACACACACAAACATGTAATACACGACTATTATATACTTGCTTTTGAGGTTTCCTTTAAATGACACTCATCGGCCCTTTTGTGCTTTGTGGATTAAACTGAAAATTAGGAGTGGCAGCTCTTGGGTTGGGGACTTATGGCGCCCATGGCTTCAAGCCTAAAAACCCATCTTACAAAGAGGTACTTTTTCATTTCTTAATCCTTTCATTTTTTTCTTCCTTTACTTTGAAGGGGAACTTTAAGAAAAATCTAAGTTCAATATGTTTCATATGAAAATATAATGGAAGGTTTGGCACACAGCATCTCTCTATCATTTGGTTCACACAGCTGCCCTGGTTGCTACCCCCATCACAAAGCACCCCAATATTGTGAGTCCCCTTCTTAGTTTACTTCTGAATCATGCGTATGTGTATCATCATTCTTGTCTTATCCCAATTGAATGAGGTGGGCCACATGAATTCCCTTCTTCGACCCTTTCTTATTAAAGCTATGTCTCCTATAATATCTAATTTGTTAAAGTATTTCCTTAATAATGTGTCCCATGTTAGTTTTAATGTGCTTCTTTCTCATTTATAGTGTTTGCTCTTGTATTCTGTTGCAGTTTGGAGGCCTTTTGACTACTGGAATCATGGCTTTCTCTGGGACGTAAGTGCCAATATCTTTTCAGTCTGTATAGCTAATATTGAATTGTATTTCTGTAATCATGTAAACCTCTCTTAATTGTTAAATGCTTCCATTTTAGAAGTAGAGTTTGCATATACATTTGGTAAAAGATCTCTTCTTATATGACTTAGAAATTGAAACATATCAGCATTTATATAGTTTAATTTTTTTTGACTTACTTGGGAAGTTTAGTTATTGCGATAATTGATTTTCAAATATAAATTTATATGTATTGTGAAGATACTGTACCTGGGTGAAGCATCATTTTCTACTCTAAAAAGTACTGCCAAACGAAAACCTATAGAATTCTCTAAGTTGAAAACGTGTGATAAATATACAATTTGTATTTGTAATGCTATAGAATCTTGATAACCTTTTGTTTTTTGGACAGCCATACAAGTGTTTATTCGGTTATGAGAATGTTTTGGTTTTGAGAGATAAGTGAGGTAGGCACAAGGGTTTAGGAATATGTAAGATTATGTGTTATTTTAGCTTCCTGTACACAAAGTTTAGCATAACATTTCTTATAAAATTGGTGTTTTGCTTTTAAAGTTAAACAAAATCATCAAAATTTCACAATTTGATGCGTTTTTGTAGTGACCTATTAGAAATATAGAAAGAGAATTGTATTTCTTGAATTGATCTTGTGAACAATACATAAATGCCTATTTATAGGCACATAATCTTGGAGGCTAAGTAAACTTAGGAGACAAGAAATTCTAGTCCTAGATGGTTTAGAAGAAGGTGTAAGAAACCTATGTAATTTAGGAAAAAATATATAATGTAATAGCTGATATAATAGGAAATATATAATCTAATAGCCCTCTGCAAATTCAAGGTGAGTCATATGAAGCCAACTTGAGTTTGCAGACAAAATCTTGAATGCGGCCCGTGAAAGCAATCTGGTGATGTTATCGGTTATGGTTATGAACACATACAAAGAGGCTACAAAAGAGCGGCTCGATAGGCAAATGCAGCTCATTGGAGCGACGGGAAGACCAAAAGTGGTTCGTTAGAGCGAAAACTGATTTGAAAATAAAAAAAGGAGCTTGTTAAAATCAGCGATTTTGACACAGCCATAACTCGTGAAAGCAATCTGGTGATGTTACCAATAGTGGCTGCGAACACATACAAAGAAGCTGCAAAAGAACGACTCGGTAGACAAAACCAGCTCGTTGGAGCAATGGTAAGACTGAAAGTTGCTTGTTGGAGCAAAAATTGATTTGAAAATCAGAAAAGGGGCTCGTTGAAATCCGCAACTTTGATACACGGATGCTAGTGAAAGCCGATGAATTGAACTTGAGTTGGGCTGTCATATTTTTTCTTCTTTTATTATCTGCATAAAATATATATATATATAAGGCGGAAGTTATTTTTTACGATTGACCGTCGGGGATGAAGGGGATGAAGCAGATGGTGTCATCCTCGGCGATGAGAGTAATCGACAATGATCTTGAATATCAGATAGGCTCTCACCTTGAGTTTGGAGACAAGATCTTGAATGCGTCTCGTGATAGCAATCTGGTGATATTACTGACCGTGATTGTGAACACATACAAAGAAGCTTCAAAAGAGCGGCTTGGTAGACAAAACCAGCTCATTGGAATGACAGAAAGACCGAAAACGACTCGTTGGAGCGAATACTGATTTGAAAATCAGAAAATGAGTTCGTTGAAATCAGCAACTTTGACATACAGATGCTATGACTTATGAAAGCAATCTGATGATGTTACCAATGGTGGCTCACATACAAAGAAGCTGCAAAAGAACGGTTCGTAGACAAAACTAGCTCGCTGGAGCGACGGTAAGACCGAAGCTGCTCGTTGGAGTGAAAATTGATTTAAAAATTAGAAAATGGGCTCGCTGAAATCAACGACTTTGACACACAGATGCTAGTGGAAGCCAGTGAATTAAACTTGAGCTTAAACTTAAGAGACAAGAAATTATAGTCTTAGATGGTTTAGGAAAATGTGCAAGAAACTTATGTAGTTTAGGAAAAGATATATAATCTAATAGCAGATATAATAGGAAATATATAATCTAACATGACCAAAGCCCGATTAATAATTTTGTTTATTAAGCAATGCCCATAATGTAATCGGGTCGTCATGGCTGACCCAATCACAATTGGTATAGCTGTTCTGTTGAAACTCACAAGTTTAACAGTTGTTATAGTGCTTTAATGGCCTTAACAGCTTGAACAGCCCATTACAGCTCCAAAATGCTCTTATCAGGACATGAACTTTTAGCCAATTGAGTCCTCCCTCTGCCTTCCGATTTTTTAGTTTGGTGTGCTTTGAAAAATTAATTCAACTATGGTTATTCCTTCCAGATTAAGTAAAATATAAGATCTAACCTTAGATCTTAATCAAGACTTTTGAATATTCAACTTTAAAATGGTACTGTGGATTGACACAGATTTTTCAACTCTACCTTAGATCTTTTGTTGGTGCATTCATTTTTGGCTTTCTCGTTCTAAATCTTTATAGATTCACCCTCCCTTTCATTTTCTACTTATGTGATATTGAGATAATAGTAGTGTTATTTGAATATTCTTTAATTTTAGTATCATCTTTTTATTTTAAGTGCTTTTATGGTCATGAAATTAGTGAAATGTAAAATTTAGTAGGCATTTTTTTCTTCAAAAATTAATAGAAAACTGAATTGTGAGATTTTATAGTTAAAACATGCCTCTCACTTGTATTTAGGGGAGTTGCATGACCAAAAAACTAATTCCCGGTTTCTATATCTGCATCTGCATCTGTTACTAATAATCACTACATGCTGATGTCCATTATGAAAATTTTGACAGCAATGGCTACCATGACCATGACAGTGGTAAATTATTGCAATTTATAACTCAATATTTTAAATCCTTATCGTAAAGTAATGAGTGTAATATTATTACTGTCCAATCAAAAGTTTTCAGTTGAAAGAAATTCAAAATTCTCTCATTTTTTTTAATGTGAAATAGAGCACTGATTAAAATTCACTGGCTCACTGGGAATAAATTTTAACTATGATTGTATGATATTGGTAATGCGATTGAGGGTAAATAGTATTATTGTTGTCTGTCTTTTTTGCTAAACAAGTTTGAAATCTTGTTAAAGTTCATAAAAGTCCAAGGCAGCAATATTGTACTATGGAATATGGATGACTGAAAGTTGGAAGACTCGTTAGAAAAATTTAGATCCACAGTTACCTTTGAAAAATGATGACGTTTCAGTGTCAACCTGGTGAAATAATGTTACATGACAAGAAAAATTCTCCATTTTGCATCATTTAAGGCTACTAGAATTTTTTATCACTGGTAGATATGAGAGATTATACGCCATACTGAAAAGAAGAAAATGATAAATTTAACAAGAAATCCAAAAAAAGCTAGATTATACTAATTGCAGCTTTGGTAGTCCCTTGTAACCATGACTTGAGTTCCAGTTTCATGGTTCTTTTAGAAACAGTAAGGCTGGTGTTAGTAGATCTTTTTTGGGGACCATATTGCACAAGCTGTAGGACTGAACTACTTCAATTGCATCTTGTGTACAGAGGGGGTGCATAAGAATTTATATGACAAAATAACACATCGATTGACTGCCCGAGTGCCATTTATCTTTTTTGGCCTTGGGACATATAAACTATCTCCTTGTCAACATTTAACTGACTCCATTTGCCAAGGGCTTAAGGCACTGTGGTCAAGCTGGCTAGGAGGTACAAGGACATATATCTCATATGTCGTTATTTCATCTTGCCTAATTCATTACCTAACGATCATGGCATACCATAATAGATGCCTCATCCAAGGAAAATTTACAAACTTCCATTCTTCAACTTATCTGTTGAAAGATAAAACAATTGAAGCACAGCAAAATATTTACAAAACCTTTGGATCAGTTAGGTCACAAAACAAAAAGGATGACTAAAACTAGTTGGAGAAATGCTATACTTTTGATGTTGCAGTCACTGAACGCTGGACTATTATCGAGAACTGTTTATTTCTCTGAATTTCTACACCTTCATATTTTCTTTTATGCAGGTAGGTAGGTTCTTCTTACCAATTTTATTTTTCGTTACGTGACATGTGCTTTTGGTACTTACTTCTGAACTTAAAAATTTAGTTGGGTAAATTACACTGACCTCCCCTGAAGAATGCCTAAATAACAGGGACCTCCCTTATGTTTTCAAAAATAACACTTCCCTCCCATGTCAACTATGGTTTTGTATCATTGTACCTCCCCTATCCGAAGGTACACTGACGGATTTTGATGATGTCATGTGAAGTAAAAACTGAAAACCCAATTTTGCCCTCAGGATGTCTCGAGACATTATTAGCCTCATCTGGTATGGTGAAATGCAATAATTCCCCCATTAAACCAAGGTAATTACACCATTTAATTGAATATATATATTTATTTGGTTTTAATGCAATTAGCAATAATAGCAATAAATAAACAAGGTGGGTGTATCTGATAGTGGTGATGAGTGAAGGAAATGAAGGGAAAACGAGAGAGATTTTTCGGAATAGTATTTGGATTTCAACAAATTTGCAGGGGCTATCTACGACGAAGAAATCATCTGATCTTGATTTTTTCTATCTCCACGGATTGGTATCATCCCCATTGCAGAGGTAAATTGAATACTCATAGACGGATTGGTCTTTCTCAAACTAAAGCTATAGAAGGCTTGAGTTTGTAGATTCTCTTTGTTACTATGCTGGTTTAGGTTGGGTTGACTTGGCAATGAGTTATATTTTTTTTTTGGGCTTTGTTACTATGCTTAGTTGCTTAAAGCTTGGTCGAATTGACTTGGTTCACTGGTTTTGTTTGTTATTAATAAACTGTGTTGCAGTAAACTATGTTGTAGCTAAACTGTTTGTTATTAAGTGTTGCAATGCCATTTAATATGTTGCCACAATGCTTCTGCCATAATTTTCAGCCTCTGTTTTGGGGTATACTTGCAAGGAAGAGAATTTGTGAGTTCTTCTTCTAGGGTTTGTGTTTGGGGATGCTTGGAGGGGGAAAGAGTGAATCCATAAGGGGGCAGTTGTGTCTTTTTATATAATAGAATTTTTTCAATTAAATAACAATTAAAAGTACATGGGTATGATAGTCATTTCACTACTTGGTCTCTGACAGGGGAGGGCAGTGTTATTTTTGAAAATAGAGGGGATGTCTTTGGTATTTAGGAGGTCAGTGTAATTTACCCAATTTAATTTAAAAGTGAAATTTGGTAGAATTTAGTTGATACTCTATTGCTATGACGTGCTTATAGGAAGATGAAAATTACAATTCCTTTGTGCACTCAATTTTGCACAAGGGGATCTTACAAATATTTAACCTAGTTGTACAATCTTGATAATCGAACATTGAGGACTGTTGAAAATATTTCAAGATAACATTGAGCATGGAGAGATTTCCTATTGGATCTTCATTATGTCTTAAAAGGTTTTTTCATGAAATTACTCAGGTTCTTGGTGTTAGAAAGGAGACTGAATTTGTTGGTTTATAGAGGGTCTGCTGATTAGAGAGGGCCTACTGTTATTTTAGAATCATTTATTGATTTTTTTATTTTGAAAAAAGTTATCTTCTTGTCAACATTTAACTGGCCCCATTTGCCAAGGGCTTAAGGCACTGTGGTCAAGCTGGCAAGGAGGTACAAGGACATGTATCTCATATGTTGTTATTTCATCTTGCCTAATTATTTATTTCAACGATCATGGCATACCATTATGGATGCCTCGTCCAAGGAAAATTTACGAACTTCTATTCTTCTACTTGTCTTTTGAAAGATAAAACAATTGAAGTGCAGCGAAAGATTTACAAAAAACCTTTGGATCAGTCAGGTCGCAAAACAAAAAGGAGGCCTAAAACTAGTTGGGGAAATGCTATCCTTTTGATGTTGTAGAGTCACTGAACGCTGAGCATTATAGAGAACTATTTATTTCTCTGAATTTCTACACCTTCATATTTTCTTTTATGCAGATAGGTAGGTTTGTTACCAATTTTAATTTCATTACCTGACATGTGTTTTTGATGCTTACTCTTGGTACTAAAAATTTTAATTTAAAAGTGAAATTTGGTAGAATTTAGTTGATAATTTCTATGACGTGCTTACAGGAATCTTTGTGCACTCAATTTTGCACAAGGAGGAGATCTTACAAATATTGAACCTAGTTGAATAATCCTGTTAATTGAACATTGACTGGAATTGTTCGACAGTTGAAAATATTTTAAGATAACATCGAGCATGGAGAGGCTTCCTATTGGATCTTCATTGTCTTAAAAGTTTTTTCATGAAATTACTCGGGTACTTGGTGTTAGAAAGGAGAGTGAATTTGTTGGTTTATGGAGGGTCTGCTGATTAGAGAGGGCCTACTGTTATTTTAGAATCATTTATTGATTTGTCTATTTTGAACAAGTTATCTTTGTCTAAGTCATTCGTTTTGAGTTTACATGATTAAAGATGAAAAATGAAAGGAATTCTGGGATTTTGCAGGTGTTATGCTGTAGCATATCTTGAAGACAGAAAGTATTCAACCTTAGCTCCATTTGGTGGCTTTGCGTTTATTGCTGCTTGGGCGAGCTTGCTTTTTTAAGAATTTCGGCTTTCTCAGACGGAGAAGTTATATACGTTGCTCGTGTTTGGAGGACCTCTTGTGAATCTGGAGAATGAAGTTGAATAAGCTTCTCTGGAGCTTGGAAAGTTGGCCATGCTAATTTGTGCATAACTCTGCCAATATATAATGCACTAGCTTCTTATAGAAAACTCAATGAATTTCTGCGTGGGACTAAAAGATACTTGTTATGCTTCTCTGGGAAGATTTAGATGGATGTTCCGAGTTATAACTCAATTTTATACTATGCTACTAGTAGCAAATTTATTGTTTTCCACAGAAAATAACTTTGGGTTCTATCATCGTGATTGGAATATCCTGTATGCAGGATTATCGACTCGTGTGGTTTACAGATGTTGATAAAAAAAGCAAGAGCATTTTTCAAATCATAGGTGTTAAATTCGTTTGAGAGTTGTCACAGTAATGCTAAAAGTTAGGTTTGTTTTCAGTTCTCTCTTCAATTTCCTGCTCGACACCTTAATGCAATGCAGGTAGACTAGTACTGCCTAATGCCTTGAGTTCTTATCACTCTTGTGAATCACATGGTACAATGATCATAAGCAAGAGCATTTTTCAAATCATAGGTGTTAAATTCGTTTGAGAGTTGTCACAGTAATGCTAAAAGTTAGGTTTGTTTTCAGTTCTCTCTTCAATTTCCTGCTCGACACCTTAATGCAATGCAGGTAGACTAGTACTGCCTAATGCCTTGAGTTCTTATCACTCTTGTGAATCAGATGGTACAATGATCATAAGGAAAAACACTTGGTTCACAAACACAGTGAATCATTTTCTAACCTGATGATTTTGAAGTAATGACCATCACTACTGCAAATGATAAATTTCTCGCAATGAATAATAGATTTTCTCTACAAATGGCCAGAAGTCACACTCTTGAATGAAATTTCCAAACATTATAACTAAACTAACATGGAAGCCTGCCTGTATTGTTGTCTTTACACACCTCATAAGAGGAACCGAACCCCCAATTCCAAATCATACAACTTGTACAAAGACAATGCAATGCAGCAGAACAACAATACAGGTATTAGTTCTAGCAAGGTAACACATGCGAAGAAAAAAGAAAAAAGAAAAGAAAATCTGCTTGTGTTTTTGTATGATGTTACTTGTAGATACCAATGGGGTTATCAATCCAATTAAGGGTGCCCACATGAAGCACGGTTTGGAACAAATTTGGCATCCCCTGAAACGTTAGATTCTTAAATTTTCTGCTCTCTGGATCATAAGAAACTAGAACTCCTTTATATTCTATCAAAACATTGCCATTCTTCAATAGGGACAGAACTCGAGCTACTTTCCCATTCAAAGTATTCCTCCAAATCCCATTTGGTTGCTGCTGCTGCTGCGGCTGCAATTCTTGATTCAACAACTTGGGTGAGTAAGCTCCGATGTTGAATTCTTTGACCCAAGACTCTTTCACACCATAATCCTTCATAACCCATATCTCCAATTTCCCATAGTTGCAGTAAACAACTGCAGAAAGACACCCTCCTAGAACTGCTAGGCGATAGTTACACCTATTTAGGCCACCACATTCAGGTCTTGGGACCTCCTGAAATTGCTCCTCTGCTATGTCAAATGAAACTATGATCCTGCCACGAGCTCCGTGATATCTACCTAGCCGAGTCACCCAATGAAGCCTTCCGTTGACCAGAGCTTCTGATGATCGCCGCTCGAGCTGGTAAGGTGCTTTCCCAATACTTCTCCAGGAATTGCTGCCCAGACTAAATATCTGAACCTCTGATTGTGAATAATCACGGATTCTGAACTTGCGAGCACGCCAAGACCCACAATTCCCATGCCTGTAGTAGACTACCTTCACCACCTTGTACTCACCGGTTATGGGATGGAACCCAAATCCAAATACAGCCTCTTGTTCTTGAAACTTGACAGATTTAGGCAGCTCTTTGTAGTCCCTAGTAAAAGGATTGTATATGTATAGAGCATCCTTGTACAAGGAATCAAATAAGCACAACAAGCCATTACATGAGTCTACAACATAGAACTCAGGCATGGCACCACAAAAAGGGATATTAAACTTTTTCACCTTCTCCTCCTCCTTGTCGTCGGTTGTTTCATATTGATCAGTAAAATCCACAAAGTAGAGCTGGTTTCGGATGGGATAGTCAGAGTGAAAAATGAGGTATGGAGTGGTGTTTTTAGATGTGTGTGAGAAGTGGAGATTAACAAGATGTGGATCATATGATAACATGTTCCAGGATCGGCATACAAACCTGAACTGCATGAGAGATGTTATGGGCAGCCTTGAGAGTATGTCGAGGGCGATGTCACGTGGCAGACTCTCCATCCCATTTCTTGATTGATCTTCTTCTAGCTTCCACCTTCTTTTCTGGACCTGTTTTTCTCCACCCAAGTCCATGGCTTAATTCGAATTCGAATTCCAATTCCAATTCGATCAGTGGAGGAGAATTACAAAAACAGAGTAAAAACCAATGAGGCTTAGGGTTGAAGAAACAACTTTAGGGTAGATACAGATAAACTGGGTGGAGAGGAGACGGAAACTACAAGGAAACAAACTTGTGCGGGATCCACAATTGAATAACTTTCCTGGAAAATAATGGCAAAAGCTTTCTTGCAAAAAAGTGTGATGGTCTCGATAAATCTGCACCATTCAATTTAGCATAAAATGACATGGTATGATGCATGAATTGCGAATTATATGATTCCAGATTAATATATATATATATATATATATATATATATATGGATTAATGATGACCCTACTGATGCTGACTTTGCCAGTTTGCCATATGAAGAATCTAATAACAACAAAACTCACCCTCCTTTCCCACTATTTCTGCAAATACAATAGTAGTAATTGTCATAGATAAGTACTTTTTATTTTATTTTATTTTTTTAGCTTTTAACTTTTCTTGGAGACAGCTTCATTGTATTGTCCACCCAAATGTCCATTCAACCATCTGCTATAAATAATTGTGAAGATATCTGTTCATGGTCAACAGTAAAACAGTGAATGTCTCACTCACACATGCACATGCCCATGCGGGTGTGTTTTTATGTTTTCAGATTGAACAAAATCATCACTTTTAAGAACCCACACATGTTCCACACCAATTCTAAATTAAACAAGCTTATTGTAGATTTTAAAACAGCCATCTATCCCACTAACTCCACTTTTTCTTTTTTTTCTGCACCAGTTCTGGACCCAATTGCTTGATGAAGATGAACCAAAAATCAAGATTCATAGCCTATTCTACTTTTCAACTTTTTTCAGGCATAGCATGTTTAGTTTTAGAGTTCAGTTAACGTTATCACCGAGAAAGAGAAATAAATTGCTTTTATTCTTTGGACAGTGTTTTTATCAAGCAAATACACGACAATAGTCACATTGAAAAGAAAAATGGCCGAGGTAGCATGATTAACGCTCAAATAGCACTTTCTTTAACCATCCAATTGGTTCAAAATTTCTTTTTGTCAATGCAAGAAACGTGAATTGCGGTCAATTTGCTCAGAAAGATGTGGCATTAACAACAAAAGATAAATAAATAACAATAACGTTAATACTAATAAAAAATAAATGTTCTTTCTTGGTACTTGAATCAACCAGAATCTGCAGACTATCATTTACATTTAACGCCCAACAGTATGTTACAACTCAGTTTACCATGAAGCCTCGTTAACATTCCAACAAACACCACCATATTTACAACTTAAAAAGATACAAAAAGTAGTGATACAACACCAAATTCACTTGGCCCAGAATAAGGGGAAAAAAAAAGGCATTCTATTTCATAAACAGTCCACAGAGAAGATTAGGGCAAATACAAAATGTTTTCACAAAGAAGCATATCCCAAGTGCACTAGCCCACTGACGACCAAATTTCATCACAGAAGGGTTTTCTTTGAGAATTTCCTCCAGTTTTACTTCACTAACTACTACCTCTCTTTCCATAACCTATTCAATCACCCTCGAAACGGGTAGAATTGAAGTTAAACCAATATAATGTCAAAATAACAATCCATCTTCTCGCAATGTGATTATTATTTATCTGCATTCTTCCCTACATAAATATTGAGAAAAATGATGAGTCATTCATCTCATTAGGATTTAATATGGGTATTCCAAAGCAAGAATTTATATGCTTGTACCTTCTTCAAGGAAGAATGCCAGTATTTCAAAAATCGTGCTAATCATATAAAATCTAACTAAAGGAGGTATATTAAAATAAATAAAAAAAGTTCCTTTTCTCTTATCGTGTCCCCCCTGTGAAGTGAGCAGATGATGTAGAATGGATAATGACAAACTGGTCACAGCTTGTTCATTGCTTTCTGTGGCTATCCATGCATTACAAACCATTAATCATGGTGGCCATCTCAGCATTCCTGAAAACAAATCACCACCAATTAACACCTGTCACTGCATTTCGAATTCCTAAATTGGAAAAACTAATCATTCGTATTATATAGACGAGTATATGTAAAATTAAAACTTATTATATATTGAAGATAACTTTAGCAAAAACTAGAAATACAAATGGAGATGCAGTAATTATCTAGGCTCAATAACTCACAAAGAAGGAGAAATTAGAAATGGTGTTATCGTAGAATTAAATACGAGGGGCTAAATGGAGGAGTACTCCTGACATATTGTGTGATCGATATATCTCTCTAAATTTGAATAGTAAATTTCATAAAGCAACTATTAAACCAAATATAATTGTGCCATTAAGAAACAACATTATTATACATGAGTTTGACCAAAATATGCATATTGAGATGGATATGCGGCAAGATAAGAAAGGGTCAAATTAGAAATTAACATATTTGGGAGATGGTTTAACTAGCACAAATTGGGGATGAATTGAAAGAAACTCGATTAAGGTAGTTCACCAATGTGCAGTGAAGATCAATAGCTAAACCAGTGAGGAAAAGTGATGTGATCCATGTTGACAGTAATGCGAGAAGGGAAACACCAAAACTAACATCTATTGATAGGAAAGATAGATATGATAACATGTTGACTGTGGGTATGACATTGGAGCAAAATGGTAAAGTATGATTAATGTAGCCGACCAAAATAGTTGAAAAAAGGGATTTTTTGAATTGAGTTAAGCATCATGCATATGATAACCTTGCAGTATGAATATAAAACTAAATTGCATTTTTGTTTATGTTAAAGGACATTCCCAACTAACAATTTTTTTCCAAGTTGAAGGCCAACCTAGTCATCAATAACCCCAATCACAAAGTAGACCCATGCAGACGCTGACACCTGTGGCATCCTTTTCACATTTGTATAATGTAAAGATTTTATGTCAATGCAAATTATTATTGCTTTTCTTTTTTTCCTAGTTGGGGACTTGCGCGCACTTTTTTTGGCCACACCGGGGCGAACCCCTCCCCCTCCTCTTTGAGGATAGGAAGGTTATAACATTGGGCTACAAGCCCTTTGGTCATTATTATTGCTTTTCTCAACTACCATAAAAAAAGAAGGCATGACAGAAACAGAAACCTTAGGATGATTATCAATGAAATTAACAACTGTACTTATTTTTGACGAGTAGCTAAAAGGAAAAGAAAATTAGAATATGCAAAAGAGCGAAAATCAGATTTTACTGAAAAGAGAGTAATTCAATAAAAGAAAGACAAGTGTTGAGAAGGTCGCACTGGAAACAAGAAGATAGAGGAGACAAGAAGCTTTCTTTTGGAAGTTAAATGCATGGTTCAGCCATAATATTTGACACCCACAAGCATGTGCACATTTAAAACATCTACTAGCATAATGTTAAGAAATTACCATATGAGGAAAGGCCAGAAGAATGCCATTGGGATGAGCCTATCATGCCATCTCATAGCGGTGAGGGATGTCAGTAGCTTGACAGCCAAATCGCTTTGGGTTATATACTCATAAAACAAGTCAGAACAACCACTTGGCTGGACCATCAGTGAACAACCACTGCCATGTCAATCCCATTCCCTCTCTATCAACCAGATTCAAAGAAGCGTGCTACTGCTGAATAAAGCTGCTCTTCTTCAAATGGCTTTGACACATAATCATCCATCCCACACTTCATACACTCCTCATTCGTTGCTTGAATTACATCAGCAGTCATTGCTAATATTGGTGTGTGCCAACAAGCCTTATTTGCAAACATATTGGTCGATGCTTCACCAGATTCAATTTTTTCATTAACCTTGTGCTCTAGCCTGCGAATTTGTCGTGTAGCTTCAAACCTGTAAAATTAATGATAAAAATATCAAAGTTGCCAATGGCTGATCAGGCCAGTCCAGTCTACCAGAGTTGTTCATTGCCAATTTAATTGCAGCACTGAAGAAAAATTATCATCTAGGCGTAATGTGCAAAATGACACAACCAAGTGACCAGTAAAAATCCAATCACAGTTTGAAACTAATAGCTAGGATCATTGGATGAAATCTCAAGTGGGGCCCTTTTAAGGTTTTCTATCTGTTGGTCATGCAAGAAAATTAAAATAGTTGACCATCCATCATTCCACAATTCTGCCAGAATACATTGGTTGCATTGCATGCATAGCTAATTCATAACAATGGAAAATCAGCAATTAAAGAAATGAGCAAGTTAATTACCCATCCATTTCTGGCATCTGGAGATCCATGAAGCAAGCACCAAAGCTGTGTGGAGGCTTCAGCAATGCTACAGCAGCCTTTCCACTCTCTACGCAAGTAACATTTGCTCCATACTTTTTTAGAGCACCTTCGGCCACTCTTCTGTTAACAGCATTGTCATCCACCACCAATATTTGCTTCTCTCTGAGTAGATTTCCAAGATTTAATAGTTTCCCTCTGTTTAATTGCCTCTTCTTTCCAATTCCAAGGGCTTCTCGGAAGCAGGAAATCAACACACTTAATCGAAGAGGTTTTGTTAGCACGTCATGCACTAAACCAGCTGATTTAAGTTTATTCCGCTCAGTAGAGCTTATAGAAGTTGCCAAAAGAAATATCCTGGGCGGAATTTCTGGGACTTCTGAGCAGCCATTCAGCCTGAGCTCCGTAAGCAGTTGATGTAATGCTAGACCAATTTCCTTGTCCCAATCATCTTTTTCAACTAGAATCATGTTTAAATGTGATGATGCGCTGTTTACAAGATGAGTATCAAATCATTTGCAAAATCAAAACGAAGTATATGATGCCATTGTAAACATTATTTGTAATTTTATACACAATTATTAATCAACTTCTATTGTAATTAATTTCAGATAAGACAGATTTTCTTCCAACAGTCAAGTAGATATACTTTGAAAGAAAGACCCTATGTTGTTGCAGCTGCACTCAAGCTCAGCCGATTAGCTCTTTTAATCAGAAAAAAGAAAAAGGAAAAGGAAAAAGGCAACATGAGTCCAGGTTAAAAGAAATAAACTTTAGAAATTCAGGAAAAAAAAAATCAACTTTAGATAATACCAACTTTGAAGCTCCATGAAACTTTTAATTGTTCAACACAAGCAGCATAATCTCCCTCTCTTGATAAATAAAAAGAAATACCAAAAAAAAAAAAATCAGACCAACTCTCTTTGAAAAGCACCGGACAACTTCAATCATTCACCATGAGCAGTAGAATGTCAGTAATTCTAAGTTCAAGTTTTTTTTTTTTTGATCAGGTAAGTAGAACCACACACGCACATTGCCTCCACTGAGGCTCGAACCCTGGACCCTCCCTTTGGAAAGCTAGGGCCTTTATGCCGCTGGACCAATTGGTCTTTAGCAATTCTAAGTTCAAGTTGTTTGCCTAGAAATGGAATCAGATGTATTAGAGCCTGTGATATAGATAAACCATCATCTTTTTACTTTTGTTGACTCGATGTAGTATAATGTTACCTGTGATATAATAGATAAACCATCATCTTTTCACTTTTGTTGACTAAAAGTATCTTTAGTTTGTGGTTGAATTTTATTATGGTTCGCTTCATATTGTATGAAGAATGTCAACTTAAATAATGGCAATCTTCCCATCATATATATTTGAGTAGCTTAATTAACTGAAGCATATTAAGGCATTGAATCTTCAATAAATCTTTTGAACAGATATGCTCAATGTGAGGGATCTACCTTGGGGTGGAGTTACTAGATAGGTAAGAGCATGCAGATTTACGACTGACTATGTCTGTGGATATCCCCAATCTCTGGAGATGATATCTTGTGACTTCAGCTCGGATGCTTCTACCATCAACCACCAATGCTCTCAATCCCTGGAACTCTGAAAGAGTTGGGTTGTACTGCTGCCAATTTGTTTCCAGAAAACTTGTTTCTCCTTTAGTAAAAGTTGCAGTAAATGAAAAAGTACTGCCAGTGCCAGGTTTGCTGACAAATCCAATCTCTCCATTCATAAGGTCCACCAAACGCTTGCTAATGCTCAATCCAATTCCAGTCCCACCATATGTTCGAGAAGTGGAACTGTCAGCCTGCATAAAAGGCATGAAAATGCGGCCCTGTGCTTCTAGAGGAATTCCCACACCCGTATCTTCTACCGTCACCAATAATTTGATCATTTTAGTTTCCTCTGTCGAATCTGTGCCACTTAACTTCTTAAAATTCTCCCAGCTTTTCCATCTATCAACCACAGGAAACCCACTCAATGTATTATAAGAATTGTTCGACCAGTCTTGAACTAAGGTTAAGCTTTGTTTTAGCACTTCGTCCATAACAAGTGGGCTCCTCACTTCATCTGCCAGATGCACTGAGACAAATATATGCCCCTTGTCAAGTGTGAACTGCAATTTAATCAAGCAACAAAGCAGTGACTTAGAAACAACCGCAAATAATAACTGACTTTGGCACTATCAATGATCAAATTGATTCTGGTGTGGATGCACCGTCACATCCCAATTACTGTGCTGTATGCAGCTGTGTTTCACAGACTCTCCTATTCCCCTCAATGTATTAATCTCGACATGTCACAACATAAATATGTGTAAAGGATATGCTTATGAGACACAAACCGGAATGGACACTCTGATCCTTTAGATGAAGACAAATAAAATGCATATGTTCGATAGCAGAAAGAGGCTTTCTAGTTCTAAGATAGATGGAAACTCCTCACCACATTCCATTTAATTTAAATTTTAATTGTATATCCTTAAAGAACAATAATATCATACATTGCAGCATGATATGCATAGTAATGTACGTAAATGTTTAGAATGTGTCTATGTACCCATACCGAACTTTTCAAGTCAAGTCTTTCCTGTATCCTTAGCTTTGGGATTTAGAGAGATCCAACACTCAGGCATACAGGCACGAAGTACATGTATTGGGTCCATGTAATGTAGGTGTGGTGTGGCAGTAGATTATGCTTTTAGTTTATATGAGCATAGCAATAAAGTTATGCATAAATTAGATACCAAGGAAGGCTTTCTACTTCTAAAATTGATGGAAACTCCTTCCTCTGCCACATGCCATATAATTTAAATTCTATCAAGTATATCTTTAAGGGTTAAATTCATAAAACCCCCTTCTTTTACCAAAAATTCTCATAAAACCCCCCTATACTAAAAAACCAATCAATTTGCCCCCTCCCGTTAGTTTTCCGTTGAAATTAACGGAGAAGGATCACGTGCATCTCACGTGATCTGTTAAATGGTGTGTAAATGACTAAATTACCTTTGACGCATTTGTTGAAATTAAAAAGACTAAAATACCCTCATAGTAAGGGGGGTTTTATGAGAATTTTTTATAGTAGAGGGGGGTTTTATGAGAATTTTTTTATAGTAAAGGGGGGTTTTATGATTTTAACCCAATCAAGAAACCCCCTTCTACTTTTTAATTTTCTCAAATTGCCCCTTCGTAAAGGATACATCCGTCATTTACAAATAACCTTTTTTTATGAAGTTATTGTATTAAATAAAGGAAGGATATTTTGGTAATTTCGTTATCAAATTGACGGAGCCGTTTAATTTTGTCCTTATATGAGAGAAATTGATAGTAGATAGGGGTTTTTGAAAATTCAAGGGGTTTTATGAGAATTTTTTATATTAGAGGGGGGTTTTATGAATTTAACACTATCTTTAAAGAACAATAAGACCATATATTGAAGAATTATATACATCTTCTGGTCACATTTCAAGTTGAGTCCATCCTGTATCCTGAGATTTTGGATTCAAAGCGATCCGACAATCAAGACACACACTTGCACCCAGTGCATGTACCCAAAGTCCGTGTAACTCAATGTGGTGGTAGATAATGCTTTTAGTGTATCATGAGCATAGCAATTATACCACCTAAAAATTGAGAGACCTTTCCTCCCCCACCCTTCTAGTCCACAGAAGAAAATAAACTCTCTTTACTCACCTAATAGAAAAGTTGAGCTATTATGAGCTCAACGTGATTAGCTCAAGGCTCCAAGCAAGCCTATTCCATTGGACCACATGTTGTAGCTAAGCAACATTGCTTATGAATTTCAATAATATGAAGATGGTCAAGTCAACAGAGTTCCTAATTTTGATGTTGCAGCTTTCAGCTGGGCTCCATATTGAGTTAATGGAAAACAAATCAAGAATGAATTTATGTTGCTCAACTTAGTCAGCAATAGAGATTGCTTTACTAGTAAGTGATGGTGTGGAAGAAATTTTCATTTATGCAGTGAGGTGTCCAGAATGCAGCATATTTCTTGGAAAATGACATTGAAAATAAAGAGAAAGTTACTTTCCATTATTATGAATAAGTGTAGAATTGTTATCAAAAGAGTAATATCTTCTCATGCTTCAAGCACAAAGAACTATCGTTTTCAAGTACCCTTTCCAGGATTGACTTTTTTAGACACCAATAAGACAAAAAGTTGGACTTCGTCAAATAATAGGTTTACATCCCCCTCCCCCACCCACCAATGTGTTAGTATTATGCATAGCAACAGCACCTTTTTTCAGAATCCACATATGCACACAACACAAAAGGGATTCTTCTAGCCCTTTCATTTCTCATAAAGACAAAATTAGATCCAAAACACAACCAACCTTGATTGAATTTCCAACAAGATTTGTAATTATCTGCCGGAATCGTCCAGGGTCTCCAATGACAACTTCAGGAACCTGATCAGAGATGTAAATAGCCAGCTTCTCTCACCCAGAAGAACACAAACAGCAGAGTATTTGTAAGAAACGATACCAAGTACCAGCAACACCAATGACAACTAACCTATAAATAAACAGATGAAGCCACTAAGGCAGGGACCTGATTATTACCTCAATTCCTTTTTCATGAGATTTGTCTGAGAAAATTGATAAAACCTTATCAAGAACAGCACGCAGATCAAAAGGTACAGTCTCGAGCTCAAGTCTGCCTGATTCTATCTTAGCTTGATCAAGAACCTCATTAATCAATGATATTAGATCTTTCCCACTATCATGAGCAGTCTGAACATAATCTAGTTGGTTTGCATCAAGATCAGTGTCCATAAGCATTTGCAGCATGCCTAAATTTGAATTTGAAGTTATATCCTGTTAATTACTGTTCCAAGATATGCATAACAGAAACTATGAATCTAGAGTACTTTCTAATCACCTAAAACACCATTCATCGGAGTCCTGATTTCATGGGAAACCGTTGCGAGAAACTACAAAAGAGAAGAACACATTCGTTAAAGGCTTTTGCAGGAATATCGCATATTCAAGAAGAGGACGTATAAGACAAAACATACTAAAGAAAAGATTAAAACGCAACTCTCATAAATCATGTTTTACGGGGAAACAAAGAAATGTGACCCAGTTGCAAGGATTTTTCAGATATATGATAACGTTGCAGAGTTATCAATTCATTTTGACCAAAAACTAAATTCACCTGAGATTTTGCAACATCTGCAGCTTCAGCAAGTTGTTTAAGCTCCAACATCATCTGACAGTCGCGCTCCACTTTTGCAATTCGGTTTATTGCTGCATGAAAGATATGACCCAGAAGCAAAGTGATAACAAGAACTCCTACTGATGCTGTTATTGCTGTCCAAGGTGGAGGTGGTTTCTGCTTGAAGCTGTAGATGAAATAAACAACTTGATCTCACCAAAAAGGAAAAAGAAATTAACAACCTGAACACCAAATATCTTTTATCCCATATTTCTTGCTAGTATGTACACTTAATCACTTACAACCAACCTGCAACGCATCTCATGCTTCCGAGCTGGATCACCAAAGTCAAGGCCGCTAGTGTGCAGTAGATCCGTATCAGGGGCATTAGTACCATACATTTTAATGGTTGCAGATTTGTTGGTTGTATCATAAACATTCACAACAATTGTTTGTTTGCTAGCAAGCTGGTGCAGAAGCTTTTCCACTAGTGATGGGACATCATAAGATGCACCAAGGTACCTTTTTAAGAAGCAAGACCCAGTATTAAAGAAGTCACCAATCCATCGTTATAATAAAATGCAGATCACACAGCTATGAAATACTTCAGTCTTAAGTCTTTGTACTAGAAATCAAAATTCAAGGAGATAAATTTACCCCACAGTAGCATTAATACGTTGCTCTGGTGTAGCATCTGGAGGGAGATGAGAATTATAAACAGCGAAAGTAAGTACAACGCCCAGGTGGTTGGATTTCAATAACTTAAAAGGAGATGTCAGGACTCCTTTTCCAGACGCCCTTGCTCGTAAGATGTTCTCACGATCTTCCTATACAAAAATGAAAAATAATAAAGAGCAATTTTGGTATTATGAGCATTAAGCCTTATGAAAAGTGACCTAATGACGGAGTAGGTAGATGTGTGAGGTCTCGACTCCTCTACCTCACACAACCTGTAGAAATGTGGTTTATGGGTTGGTAGAACACCAATGCTGAGAAGGGAGTCTTTTAGAGTGATACATGCGAAAGGCTTGGGAAAAAGCCAACGTACCCCGAAGCTGGAGTTGTAGTGTTGGGTATTCTTTATTAGTGTAATTTCTCTACATAATTAAAGTTTAATCTCTTCATCCATGGATGTAAACTGGGTTGTGCCGAACCACATTAAATCTTGTGTTCTTATGTGTTTGTTTATTGTTTGCGATTGGATATCCTACAAGTTAATCTTGAACCATATCAACTCCACAAGAATCAACCTGATTATGCATGTTATAGATGGGCCTAGATCTGACTGTTTCAACACAAGTACACATGGCTTAGAAGTTGGAACTACAACCCAATGTGGTCAACCAGTGAAATTCCTGGGCCATTGTACTTTAGTGAACGATCCTCAATAAACAGGCATTTTTTTCAACATTAACATGAATGCAGATTTTACTAAGTTGACTACATCATATAAAAGTTCAATTTTAACCAGTGAAACGTGAGGCCAATTTTAGTTCATTGATCATATAAAATATTAGGTTCCACAGAAAATAGTCAAATACAATTCCCTGCATCCCAATCACCATGCCCAGTTCCCCCCAAACCAAAGAACTGAAAGGAAATTTTACTCTTACTCCAAAATTATGTTTCTTCTTTATAATATTATTTGAATTTAAATTTACATCTATAGCTAAAATTGTTTGGGTATAATTATTATATAAATATACACGAAAAAAGAAAGTGTCCTTTTACCACTCCACTAGGAAATCTAGTAACAGGTTTAAACTTAATCATCTTAAAAGATGATAAATATATAATATATGTTTGGTTTGGTCAAATCCTTTATTGATTATTCTCACCCATGAGGAAATTATCAGTTGTTTTGTATCCTATCGACAAAGTGAACTTGTCAAATTGTCCACAAATTCAACACCCACACCACCCCCAAAACCACCCCCACTCCATATGGAGCAGTAATCATGACAACTCCATAAAAAACGTGTCTGCTCTTTCCTCTTCCTAACAAGTTGACAGATATTTGACTAGATATCATTATATACAGGTATAGTGAGTAGTAAACTGAAATCATTAGCTTAATATCAGTGATATTTGCTCAATAGGAATAAAAAGAATAAGAAAGTTCCCTAAGCCTTAGAAAGTAAAAAGTGCACCTTTCCGGACATCATATCGATAGATACAATATGGGAGACAGTTTCTTGTGTAAGTATAACAGGTGCATATTCATCTTGAATGGGTGATGGATCCAAATTTTCTGGGATACAATCTTGGACAAGTGTTTGATCCTCAGTTTCCATTTTCTTTATTGTCCATCCGTGCTGCTTCTCAAATTCCTCCCTCTCTGAATGAGGAACTTTCAAAGCATAGGCAACTCCACTAGTAAGTGGCCTCTCAAAAGCTGTTCTCTGGGTATACTCTCCAAATGTTTTCTGTGGGTTACAATAGAAAATTGCCAAGTTCAAAATCAGTGTGACAGCAAAGCAATGTACCATAAGCCAATATAATGTCAATAATATTTATCCCAATATAAATTTAAATAGATAACATACTCCTAGCTCCCAAGTATAATTGAAAACTGAAAAGGTACAGTGATGGGTTACCTGATCAATAGCTGAAGGTTGTTTTCCATGGTGAAACATGGAGATGAGAATAGCCAATGCATGAACATGGTTCATGCTCACATTAAACTGATCCTGCAACATTCGGGCTCGTTCATCACACATGTTTATAAGTGATTCTCTCCTCCTTACAACAATATCTTCATTCAAGTGCCAAAATAACCAAATGGATCCAGTCACCCCAGCAAAGACAAACATAATTAGCAGCTTCTTCCTCCACTTCCCAGCACTTTTAGAAGAATTCTGAGCAATGTTTTGTTGCTTCTGCAGCAGCAGTTGCTGCTGCTGCTGCTGAGCTAGTGGCTGCATCTGAACTGGCTTCTTATTTTGACTATGTAATTTTTCATGTAAACCAGGCATCTTGCAGCTCACTACCACTCCAAGAATGATCCACCAGCATACATTCACAAAACAAAAATAATGACTCTCACAACACTCTTCACCAGACCCAAGAGTTCTCCTTTGCAGTGCATTCTGATCAAAGGCCAAAATACCAAACAAACCAATTAGCAATTTGCATAATCACTCATGGTTATGCAAATTATTTTCGGCTTTCTCACGAAAATCATGAAACAAAGAAATGTTTTTGCATGTGATTGAAAAAGATAGAATTTCCATAAGAGTTCCAAAGAGCATGAGGAAGCCACTCTTCATATCATCACATCTAACTTATGACTCTGGATATTATAAGTACTAATACATTCAAGTTCCTGATCACAAAGTTCAACACACAACTGAGAAAAAAACTTTTATTCCATTGCGTCACAAACTTCTATTTGAAACTCTTTAAGCTGCCTACAGATAAGGATGCAGTTACATTGATACTACTAATGAAAAATTACACGAGGATGTGTGCCCTCTTCTTCTTTCCATTCTTCTCTCACCATTTCCAAATTAGGAACATCAAAATTTGGTATTTTGGGGCCATTGCTTGGTACAATGGTAAAGCTCAGGCTGCCAACCGTAAGATTGAGAACCCGAGTGTGACAGCAGTCGCTTTGTGAAAACAATAGGTATCACACTAGATAGTAGCCTTTTCTCATCAAAAGATGTTTTGTTAGCAAGGCAGTTGTTCCAGTTCCATAAGAATTCTGACTTCTGTATCCCGTAAACCCCGAAATGAAGGAAATGCATTTTCTGTCAGGAGAAGCTTCTAGAGTGTAAGTGATCCAATAGTACTCCGTGTAAAATGGTTTCTACAGTGTAAGTGATACTCCACATACAATGTGCCTGAAAGTATAGGCCCTCTTGTTTCTGCATGTTGTACCCTTAGACAATTTTTCCTTTTATTCTGGTGTTATAATCTAGATATATCATTACATAGTCATCCTATGAACATTGTGAAGAAACAATTTGCATTCATAGACTTCCAACCATGACAAACCCAAAATCAACTGCTCTAAGTAAAAGAAAACACAAGAAAGGCTCATCCAGATTTAGCAAAACTACTCTACCTCTTCATCATTCTGATGATTTGATGAACTTAATGGAGACGTTGGTTGTGAAACAAATGATAGGGATTTATCCTCCAACAACCATAGGCCAAGCTTCCTGGGATTAGTATCGTCTTGAACAGGACATTGGTCCTCAGGTACTACATCTAAACCCATTCCATGCTGCTTTCTGAATTCTTGCTTCTCTGAGCCTAGCACCTTCAGAGCACAGGCAACGCTGCTACTAGGTGGCATTTTATACCCTACTTTTTTGGTACATTTCAAGGATGTTATCTGCAAGACATATACCAGGTGAGAAGGCATAAAAGAATAACATGTAAAACAATCCAGTACATCATTTATATTTTTGTAACAGTTGCAATTCTTTCTTCGTGATATCCTTGTATCAGGAAAGTAATGCTCAGGCATTTTTGGCAAAAACCATTGCTCTAATACAATATCAAATCCAGAAGAAATTATGTGGTCAAATTCAATCAGAAGGAAAAATCTATCCCAATGTTTAGACAATAAAAATTGTATAATAACATAAGCGGGAACCAACAAATGAGAGAAACAATGAGCTAAACAAGGTCCACTTCAGATTGCGCTCAACAATGAGAGATCTGTTTATGAAAGTCTCATAGGATTTTATGTTAATATAAGAAGTTCCAGTCTGGGCAAACATTTGTTGTAAAGTGCTTGACATGATGGACTCTGAAGTGTGTAGAGTTGTGATTCCAGATTGAATGCAAAAATGTCTGCCACACCCTACATCACCACGCACTTGCCATTATAATGCATTCTACATTAAGAATCCTGTGCTTTAATAATATTCGGAGTAGAATATCCAGCCGTTCAGTTCTCGAAAGGAGAGAGAAAAACAACTGCCATCAACAATTATTTTAGATTTACATTTAAAAGATTGGCTAATGTGTGAAACAACATTTACTCTTGTGGAACAGATTATTTTTCGAGTTCACCAACCAGGTTTGATCTTTATATTATCACAAAAGGTAATGCCTGGTAATGTTTGGTCAATATCTGAATATAAGAAGTTGTGAAAAACATATTTGGAAAAGAAAACAAGGAGAAAAAGATTCAACACTGTTAATCCCCAATGTTCAATATTTATTGAAACCAGAACTTCAAAACAAGAGTCACTTTGCAGCTGAATTTGCATTAGTCTATCAAAAAAACATCTGTTATACTATTACTTCAGATACACAAATATAGGGTTGAATAAATCAGACTTGGAGGAGGATAGGAAAGAGAGCTCGTAATTTACCTAATTCCATCTCAAGAGCTATAACTTAAGAGAACCTGGTTACTTCATTCAAAACCATTTGCTGCTTAACTTATTAACTTCATCTGCATTATCATGCATATTTCATTTCGTACTCTTTTTCACTATGCTCTGACCCAAAATGGGCAGAACACCAAAGTTTCTACTCTCTATTTTTCAAACTGAAAAAGTCTGTTACTTCATTACAGTAACTCCGCCTGTGTCATTTCTACACAGCCGGTTTGGTCCGGTCCGGTCCGAAGCCCGGATAAAGGAGGAGGGTTGTGTTACATAGCTGTGACAAACAGCATAAAACTTTTGTCATGACCAATATGAACATGAATTCTGTTGTACTTCAGTACAGTCCATATTTCATTTCTAGCCATTATGTCAGATGAATTCCAATCCACAATGGAATAGCAACAAAGATCATTTGTTCGTAACATGCATAGCAAGACAAACTATATCTTTTTCTGTAGTCTGTGCCATTCTTCATGTTCACTCAACTTCTTAACCAAAACAAGTATTTGTTAATATAAACAGTTGTACCAGCAAATACTTCAGGTTGCAAATGGAACAATTAAAATAAAAAACTGAAAGTCTAGCAAAAGTATTAAATATACAAATCTGAGATATAAACACAGCACCTGATCTGATTCAGAGAATAAAGAAGCCAAAGCATGAAGTTGGTCCTTGCTGACATTGAAATGTTCTAGCAAAATTCTGGCTTTGTCTTTAAACAAGTTTGGGATCTCCTCCTTTGTCCTCAGAACCCCATCATTCAAGCCAGAGAAGAACCAAATGACAACACCCAAGAGCCACAGAAACAAAAGCTGTCTCCTCCATTTCCAGACAAAATTTGATCCATGCAATGGTTCCTTTGCCTTCTTCAGCTTGAAATTAGCAGATAATTTACCATTAGAGCCGAAGAGTTTGCAATTCAACGACATTTTAACCAAAACCCACCTATATATCTTCGAAAAGAACCTGGAAAGGTTGAAAGAAACCCCAAACAGAGCAGAAAAACTCATCAAAATTAGACCTAAACCTACTATGAAGACTCAAAAACATAAACTGGAATTGTAACGTACCAGTTGATTCTTCAGCAAACCCAGTTCTCAATACTCATCAAAATCGAACATTTAGGAGAGATACGCTAAGAAGATCCAACTAGAAGGTGAAAATGGCTTGAAAATTCAACAGACCCAGCTCAGAAACTCATAAATAAATAAAACAGACCTTTAAGAGAACCAAAAGATTAAATTGCAAGAAACCAAGTTGATTCTTCAGCAAACGAGCTCCAGATACTCCCATAAAACGCAAGTATAGCACACCCACTTGTACTTTCTTCTCTGTTCTCTATAGTATTACGGTTCAATACTTTATTCCGCCTCCTTACTCCGTAAGCAATAATACCCCATCAAAACCATACATCTTTCGGACAACACAAAGGAAAGAAATCATGCCAAACAACAAGCCGGCTGATACCCAGTTGCTATTTTGGAAAGCTGTGATAGAATCGTCAATGAAGCAAAAATAAATAAATAAAAATGGTCTCTTTTTTTTCCCTGTATCTAGTTCCTTCAACTCACACAACTCTGTGTAGCCTAAAGAATCGTCAAGACGAGAACTTTTCAAAGAGAACTCATCATCAAGATAAATTGGATGAAACCCAGTTGGTTTGGTTTCACTGGAAACCCAACTGGAATCAATGATCAGAATGTGGGATAAAAAGAGGTGCCTTTCTTTTTCTTCTTTAACCCCCCTCCCTCCCTCTCTCTCTCTCTCTCTCTCTTCACTTTGGTGCTGAGCATATGTTGTTGGGTTGGGTACATCATTATCTCATCATCTAGTGGGAAATGTTAAGAAAAACAAACCAAAAAACGATCAAAATCACCCGTATTAAAATAAATACATATAATTTTGTTTGTTCTATATGGAGTAATTATTTGCCTTTTCCTTACTTCTTCATTTCATTGCCTCTTTTGGCTTTGAGACCGTTGAAAGAGACTGCACCATTCAGTGTTTAAAGATCGGGGTATTTGTTTCCTGCCACTGTGCAGAGATACGGATATATGTAGGCTTAGAGAGAGAGAGAGTTAATTTAGAGAGAGATAGAGATGATTAAAAAATACTAGTATTCAGTTGAAACAATCGGTCCGTGGGAAGGAAGTGGGAGCATCTAAGCAATTTCGTGATACGGGAAAAGATCGGCAATTACTCGGAAAGATGGCTGGTCGCTAACATGCGCCTTGCGTTTGATACTGATGATTCTGGTAATTTCTGGCCATTTATGTCGGCTATATACCTTACCCACCATTGTATTTAAAAGAAATGAAATAAAAAAAAAAAAGCCAAACGAAGGGATTAATTAAAGGAGCATTATTGACCAATAAAAAATTAAAGGAGCATTAAACTAACCACCAAAATCAAATCTATGATTAGTTTGACCATGATTTTGAAGATAATTTATCCACCAAGGCCACACATTAAACCAGTATGCTAACATGTATACAACAATTGGTGTGTTCTAATATTTTGTAATCATGACTACTTTGTCTAGATAATAAATAGAGATAAAGTAAAACTAAAAATCCAGTATTTAGTTTGGTTTAATTGAGTATGACAAAAGTAAAACCCCACATTATATTTGTGGTCGATGAAAATTACTATATGCGAAAAGTAAAATGTATCTAAGCAATAATGATGATGAGGGCTGGCAATTCAAGTTATCCAGTATGGTTTAACAAGTCAGATAATTATTTTTTTACATGATATATATATATATATATATATATATATATATATTGACAAATAACTCACACTTTCATTTTATTTATTTTTACAAGAATTTAAGAATTTGCTTGTTTTAGTTTTCTGTGCTTTTAATAATTGAAAATCAAAAACTTGTACAAAAAAATTGCTTAGTTGACGTTTTTGAAAACTCAAGGTTTGTTTGGTTTATAACTTAGAAAACTATTTTTTGTTTTTAAAAGAATTGAAAATCAAAAAATTGTTCAAAAACTATTGCATGGTTCGATTTTTTAAAAAAAAACTCGTTATAAAAGAGTCTACTTTCACATAATAGTCTTTTATAATTTTTTGAAAAGAGTTTTTGTATTTTTTGAATCCGTGAGAAATGTTTTAAGAAAACTGAACCAAGCAAGTCCTGAGTTGTCCAATATATCCTTTGCAACCTTTCTTTTTTTCTTTTTCTTTTTTTTTTGTTGTCATCCCTTAATCATTTTATTTGAAAGTTGAAAATATATCACTAAATTAACTATTTAAATGGTTTAGGTCAGCAGCAATGGGTTGGCCAGACACAAGTCTGGCCAACCAAAACAATGGGATAGTCAAAATAATGGGGCCCACTTAAGGTTAGCTAAGTGCTTCGCCGAATCGGGCGAAGCACATAGCTAACCAACCAAATGTATATATATATTTTTTGTCTTTATATTTTTTGAAATCCGTGCCATGCATATATATATATATGTATATATATATATATATGTATCATTTACTTAAATGTCAATAACTTTCACTACAAATTAAATTTTTTGATGAAACTAATTCTGTTATAAAGATAATTTTAAGAGTTTTTCAAGTTAAAAAAGTAAAAAAAAATTTAATATAAATATGTATATACATAAAATTTTAAGATTAATTTAATTGTGTAAGATAATTTAATTGTGTGGGTAATGAAAATTTGGAAAATCTATTGTGGAGTTAAAATTTAGAGATTATGATGTGGTTAGCTAAAATTTAAATCTGGAGAAGTTGTTATGGAGTCAAAATTTAGAGATCCTGACATGATGATGTGGCTAGCTAAAATGCTGAGGTGGTTAACTAAAATTCAAATTTGAAGATCCCATAGTGGATGCTCTTAGTAGTCTTAATTAATAAAATGCTTGCGTGACGGATAATGTGATTATTCTCGTCCTTATTTAAAGATTGAATGCAGTCATAAAGTGGAAATTAAAAAATAGCAAGAAACCGAACAAGAAAGGTCGAGTTTGATTTGCTATTTGTATCACTACTATAAAATGTGTGGGTTACATCATCCATGCCCATTTTCTAGCAACTAGTAACAACCTGTGACACACTAACTAGCATTATGGTTGCTTTTTGTTCACCTAAGTGTCCTCCACCAAAACTACTACTACTTCATGGGTCAAACTAAGTAGGTGACACTGTTTTGTTCCTATAGTTGAGATTGTGGACCATTCACCTTTCCAACCCATTTTAATATCAAGGTCATTGAAACTTATATATATATATATATATATATACACACACACACACACACTCTCTCTACTAGAAATGCCTCTTTTTTTTTTTTTTTCATTTTTAAGCAACAGGAAACTAACTAGTAGTATATTAACAAGACTTGAGGCTTAATAATTACAAGATCTTAATGGACATAGACCCACCACTGTGTGTATTCTTCTCCCAAAGAAGATTTCTTATGGTGGATCAACATGCACATTAAAAAATATATTAAAATCATAGTTTTTGGAAGTCGAGAAAGGTAAAAAAAATCTAATCTCAAATTATTATTTTCATTATTTAAGTTTGGAAATCTCTGGGAATATAAAAAAACCTTTGACTATGGATATTCAAGTTATCTATGTCTGTTTCATGACGTTAGCTTTTAACTTAATTCACTCTAGATTACAAGAATGAAAACTAATATAACAGCTTAGAATGCAACAAAAATATTAGTTCATTAATTATCAAGTAGCAATGGTAAGTGAGTTAGATTCTCAAGCTTTGGTTTTAAATCTTTATGTATAAACCATTTCACAAAATACAAACAACTTAGTGAAATTTTATGAGATAAAAGAATAATAAATAAATTAAAAAAAAAAGTTTATTGACAATTATTAGGTCAGTTATTTTATATGATTTGAAGTGTTGAGTTTTAAAAAATAAATAGTGAAATTAAGATCTAATAATGATCTCATACTTCTATGTTCAGCTATAATAAACTTCACTATAATGTAAAGCAGAAGTAAAAATTATAACATTATCCCAAGTTTTAGATTCAATTTATCTCTTGCTTTATTTTTACTTTTATTTTTACTTTTTGACTGGTTATATTGTCTCATCTTGCACATTATGTGCATTCCTTTCACAAGTTAAAATTCACAAGTCAATTAGGTGCATCCCATAATTAATAAGATAAATACAGAAGAATGGTTTAAAATCATCACTAAATTTATATGACTGATAGGATTATTTTGGCCAGCCTTTAATCAGATTATAAAAAATATATTATTATTTTCTTTATTTCCAAACAAGATGACCAATATAATTTTAGAACACACCCAAGATCCTTTATGTCTCTGAGTATCTTCTTTTTTGGTAATTAAAATATATTTCTAAAAATATCAGTTTGACCATGTTTGGCAGATTTTTCAGAATAGGTTCGTCCACTTGTAATACACGTACATGTGTTTATTGGCATTTTAGCAATTTCATTTTACAAGACACTTTGAAAATGTAGTTTTTTGGGTGGTTTCTCTAAAGAGCACGACATTCTTCCAGAAAATGGTTATAGTCCCATGTATTATTATGATTTGACTTTATCCATAATTATACAAATTAGGACTTGTATCATTAAATTGGAGCATTTACTTTATGTTAGAATTTGTGTGGTTGAAGCACCGCCTTACCAAACCCAAGTTGTTATTTTTCCAACAATCCACATCTAATTTCTTTCTTTTTAACTTGATACACAACCATTCCAATATACAAGTTTCTTCTAACCGAACGTGAATGTTATGTTATCCGTGATTAGTAAGTAAATCCACTCTACTGCTGAATAGAGTGGACTTCTCTGTGCGCAGATATATCAAATTTTTAGACGTTAATTTGTCACATCTTATCTCAAATGAATTTGACATATAAAATTTAAAAATTTGAATAAAGATGTTCTCAGGTGAAAAGTGAAGAACCCGTATATCAATTGCTGGTTTTTATTCCTTTCATAAATCTTCACTCAATTTCTTTTTCCTTTTTCGGTGAACTCTTTTTTTTTTTTTTGGTGAATTCAAAACCTGACAAAAGGAGTGCAACACGAAAATTTCCTCTAGGGTCACCCAGTACTCCTTTTGGGAAGGGGACTATTCTCTTACACAGTACTTTTAAACTATGAAAACCGGACAAGTTCACGAAGGAGTTGAACATAATATCTCTAAATGTCTTGTGCCAATTAGCTATCCTATGAGATACATATTTTTAATTAGGTAAATAATTAATTCGCACCCAGTACAATTTTGTCACCCTTACCCTTTTAAGAAGAAGAAGTTATACCACATATGACTACAGTGCGAGTTATAGTTTTACATACTTTATATAATATATGAGTTGTGATACTCTCTTCATGAAAGAGTTTGAATCGGGAGCCGAACATGGATCTCCAATATAAGAAATTATCAAATTATCCAAAACATGTGATACACTTTATCGAGAATTTTCAATTAAAAAAAGTAGAGTCATTAGAGTTTAATAAAACATTACAAAAACAAAAACAAAAATATGAACATGAGTTTTAATTAGATTAGACCACCAAGTGGCCTCACGGGCCTAAATTTTTGCTTGCGCGACAACCCTGGACACCTGCGTCAAGGCACAGTCTTACACGTCCTGCATTGTCATTGATCACATGCTGACTGGTTTAGGCCTACTTTGGCCTTTTTAGGAGAACAGCTCCAGTTCCAGCCAATTTGTGCAGGGATGGTCAACTCCCTTCATAGTTAAGTCTCTGACTAGTAACAAGCTCCCCAATCCTCTGAGTCCTCATGCCAGCCAGCATGCACATAGACTGCGTTATCATGGCAGGTTAAAACAAACTCGTGTAACAGTTCAGGACCATCTAATAATTTTTCATCATCTATTGTTCGGTGTTAAAAGTAAAAAAATAAAATAAAAATTAGTGGAACAAATGCACCGCACCGGTCCGAATTGAACTAAACTAGGCCATACGGTTCAGTCTAGTTCTAGTTCCAAAATAAGAGAACTATTAACTTTTGGATCGATTTTGGTTTGGAGTTCATTAGGACCAGACCAAATTAAACCGAACCGTTAACAAAATATATATAAGATTATGCTATGCGAAAATACAGAATTTACAATGAATCAATCCTATTTCAAATTGGACAATAAATGACCTTATTCCTAATATAACTATGGGTACAGAAAATTGTTCAACTAGTCACTGCTGAACAACTCAAAGCACACACCCAAAATTAAGAACACAAAGTTTTCAGACATAAAGAGAAAAGAAATTGTGAGAGGTGGATTCGAGGATCCTTTTTATTCGTGGTTTGATGAATATTTATACAAGTTGGAATTCAAATCCTTTTAGGACTTGAATTTTTTTATTTACAACTAACTTTTCTCTCAAGTAATTTGGATTCCTTTTTGAGTTATAAGTTTGCATTTGGTTTAGGCTTTCCAACCTAAAAATGGAGTGACTTGGCCCTTTGCTATTATCGACTCAGCCTTTTGGGCCTCCTACTGATACATGGGCTCAAACCGACGCGGGCCTGGTCCATTTTTTGTACCAGTTCAGCCCATTGGACCGAGTGATAATTTTGCCCCTACACATTCGTCCCAATTCCCTTCAGCTATGAAATTCGTCATAATGGAGAAAATTTGTATAGGTTCTATCATAATCTTTTTGTTGCGCATCGAAGTTCATCATTTAATGTTGGGTACTAGCGACGATGCAAAACATGTAAGTACTTCCTTCACACTTCCTCTTTGCATTTTGTCATTTTACTTGTCATTTTTCAGCCACAAATCTTCTGCAACTACCTGACTTATTTTCTAGATTCATTCCCCTTGACTTTTTTGGTGTCGACTTATCTCTTCAGGTTAGTTTTCGTCTGTTCACTTTAATATCTTTTTTCTTTTGAAAATGTCTTCTGGTGATAGCGACCGTACCTTTTCTGACACTCTAAAGATCGTCATGTCCAGTTCCTCTCACCCTATTACGAAGAATACTTTTCCTACTGGGGTGGCTGGGGAAGCGGTCAAATCTGACCATGGTGTGGTCGTCGTTCTGGTGTCAAGGCTGTTGGTTGACCTTGTTAAGATTAGAAAGAAATGTAGGATACCCAGTGAGGTCATCATAGAAGGCTACCCCTTGGATTTTGATTATAGCATAGGGGAAGGTGTTAAGGATAGAAAAGTCATTTTCTCGGCTTCCTATCCGAAAGCCTTCAAATTTCCCCTCCCTTTTCTTTTCAGTTTTGCTTTGTTCAAACTGAAGTTTGTACTGCTTCAGTTAAACCCTTATTTTTTCTGAATTATTTTTTGCATGCTCTCCTTGAACCGCCTTTACAAGCTTAACTTGAACTTGAATGATCTTCTGTTCTGTTACTCTTTTCATCGGGTAAAATTAGAAGACAATCGTTATCACCTATTTCCTAGTAGCAAGGACAAGAAACTGTGTTATGACGCTCCCACTTCTAACAAGTTGTGGAAAGAAAAATTGGTTTTTATGAAAGGGGTTTGGAATGTCATAGCGGCCCAAGAATTCCCTATCCCTCTTGCTTTCGGCAATGCTGTGATTCCATGGTTTTCTCTTTCTGGCAAGTTTTCAGGATTTCTTCTTCCTTTTGAAAGGAGTTTACGTGCTTTGTGATCTTGCTGTGTTTTTTTCTTTTTACAGACGAACGAATCCCTTATTTGAAGGAAAAGGTTTGGAGCCTTCGCCCTTCAGCGAGTAAATACTTATCTCACGGGCAACTTCAAGCTAATGCTGGTAGTGCTCATGTTGCTTCTTCCCACCTGTACCCAGCTACAGAGATGGAATTGCCAGAGCCCAAGACTAGGAGGGGTTCTTCTGGTCCTGCAAAAGCAAATACTGTGGAAGGGCACAAAGGCAAATCTGTTGTTCTTTATTCGCCTTAGAAGAGGGTCTCTTCTGGTGTTACTCTGTCTTCCAAGCGCCAAAAACTGATGGCTAGTGCTATGAAGGGTCAGGGTTCTTTTGCTCTGACCTTACCTGGTGCTGTCAAAGATATGGCTGATGAGTCATTCATCGGCTCTTCTGATCAATGGATTATAGACTTGAAGAAGACTGATGGTTTTTCTCTGACGATGGGGGACTGTGATGGCCTTAATTATGAAATGATGGGGGCTCTTGCCCATGAGATCTGGCTTCCCAGGGATGAGCTCTGCCAGCAAAGAGCTAACAAAGATGAGCTTATTGCCAATGTACCCCTTCATGCCATGGAGGTTTGTCCCGCTCCCTTCTTTATTTGTTTATCCCTCTTGATGTCTTTGTTTTTGACTTATTTGCTTTCTGTAGTGCAGGGGGCCTATATGACCATCTCCCTCTACAAGGCTCTAGAGGTCAAACGTCTGAACGGACGTAAGGCCGAAAGCCATGAGGGAAAGGTGAAATCCCTAACCAAGTCCCTTGCTGAAAAGCAAAAGACACTTGATTATTTTGAGCGGAGGCTACTGGAGCTGAGGAGAAAACTACTGGACTTGAGGCCATGCTTCAGGTTTGCAAAGTTGGGGGCTTTGAGATATGTCAACAAATTTTGAAGATCCCAGCTTTGAAACTTGTAAACGGTTTTTGTTGTGGCTTCGAGTAAGAGAAAAAGTCTGAAGCTGAATGAGATTATGCTAGTCCAGATGAGTTTGATGCCGATTAGGCTATTCACTCGTTCGGCGAATATAGCATTCCCCCTCCTGGTGATGCTAAATGCCAGTTCACGAACCTCTTGAAGAGTTCAAGCTCAGTCCTATACTCTATTGCCACTCTCCCAACTGTCCCTTCTACTCCTTTGATTTCTACTCATGTTGCCCTTACTTCTGTTGATCAGACTCCTACAGAGGTGGCTCCCCCAACTAAACAGGGCACTCTGATCATAGATTCCTTTTATCAGGATTTTAGCAAGGAAGATGGGGTTGCTGCTCAGTGTTGATCTTTTTGTAGTTCTTCCTTTTTTTTCCCTTTTGTAATGCTCAAAGGGAGTTTTTGTTTCAAGGGTAGACTTGTGTGTCTCCCTTTTTATTTTTGTAATGAACATATATATTTTCTTGAGTATTACAAATTTTTGCTTTAAATCTTGAGGTATAGATTGATACATCTGCCTCTAACAAATGCTTGTATTTGCAACTGCTCTAGGTGAATGGGTTTGATTTCCCCTCTTGGACTGGAAAGATTCATTTTTTTTAGTCATACTGGTGATCAACAATTGATCGTTCAGCAAATTCAGCAAGGGTCAAACTCAAACAATCAGCACGCGACGTTGTTCTTTTTTTTGTTGTAGATTACCCTGAATGAGGTCTATGGCTTTTCGGTCGTTCAGATCTCATTTTGAGTCTATAGCCTTCTTTCTCTTCTTTGTTATATACGACTGGTCATTCAGACTTTAGCTTTAGGGAGCGATCGGTCGTTTAAGACCTTAGCTTGTTTTGGGCCAACGACCTATTTCTATTTTAAGCAATCGGTCGTTTAGACCTTAGTTTTAGTAAGCGATCGGTCGTTTAAGACCTTAGCTTTAATAACCGATCGGTCGTTTAAGACCTTAGCTTGATTTGGACCAAATGCTTTTTTTTATTTTAAGCGATCGGTCGTTCAGACCTTAGCTTTAGTAAGTATTTTTTGCTGTTAATAACTTTCGGGAGGGGCCCTACCTGATCCATCCCCCATTTTGCGAAGGGCTAGGGACTGGCTATGGTTGTCAGGTCCTCCAGAGGTTGGTGAGGTATACTGGCGTGCCTTTGGCATTTATCACATTTTCTGGTGTACTGTTCGACTTCTCTAGCCATGTACGACTAGAAATACCCTTGTGTAAGAGCTTTATGGGCCAACGATCGTCCCCCCGAATGATTTTCACACACACCTTCATGGATTTTGGAGAGTACCTCTCTTGCTTCTACAAGGGCCACACATCTCAAGTATGGCCCTGAGAACGATCTTTTGTAGAGATGTTCGTCGATCATGGAATATCTGGCAAAATTCATTCGAACCCTTCTCGTCTTCTCTTTTGAGTATGGCAATACCCTGTTAATAAGGTAAACTTTGATAGAATCTATCTAGCTGGGCTGGTTTTGTATGACCAATACCTCTTGTTGGTTATGAGTGATAGGTTCTAGTGAGGAATCGATCAGAGTTATTCTGATTAGATCTGGTTGAGCTGCCGAGGCTGAACATGCTGGCTTATAGGTGTTCAGGTTCAGGTTTCTTGAGATTTGATAGATTTTGACTTGATCAAACCCCTTAAGCAGTCTCATGGTGAACAGTGAGGAGATTGTCTTTTTGCGCTCTTGGTTCCCTGTATATTGAGCCACGAATAGATCGCACAGCCTATCGAAGTTTGGTATTGAACGGGGTGGTTGTTGCTTGAACCAAAGTAGAGCTGGCCCAGCCAAGTTGGACGGAAAGATTTTGCATATGAGTGTATCATTTTCGACGTCCAATGTCATCTTCTGTTGGTATTGGTAAATATGTTCTACCGAGTCCATTTTTCCATCGAAAGTAGCAAACGTCGGTAGGGTGAACCTTCTTGGCCTTTTGGTTCTAACTATATTTTCGGTGAAGGGGACTTAGTCAACCTGGTGGTTACAAGCGATCGGTTGGCTGGAAAACATAACTGGTCGCCCTTTAGCGTGTTAACCTCTCGTTGCATCTGGATCCTCCATTCCGAGAGGGGTTGCGGGGGATCGATTTGATCCTCACTGGGCTAGTCGGGGTGATGTTGTATGTTACCGGACCTATTGTGGTGTGAGGTGCTCAATGAACGGTTGTTCGAGCCGGTCCCTTCGTTCCGTTGTCGCTTGGGGTTTCTTGCTCTTTCGGTACATTCCACCCTTGCCAGCAGATCTGCGATCTGATGACGTAGGGCGTCGTTCTGTTAGGTTAACTACAAAACACTAGGGCGCTAGTAGGTCTTGATCCTCTGGCTGTATGGGCGACGCCCTTCTTTGGTTTATGGGGCCAACTCCGTCACATCGTAGGTATTTATCCTCATATCCACCATAATCGCAAATTTTTTAAGTTTTGGAAAACGATCAAAAGCTTCCCACAGACAGCGCCAAAATGTGGGTACATAAAATTATTTAACTAGTCACTGCCGAACAATTCAAAGCACACTCCCAAAATTAAGAACACAAAGTTTTCAGAGATAAAAAGAAAAGAAATTGCGAGAGGTGAATTCGAGGATCCCTTTCATTCATGGTTTGATGAATATTTATACAAGTTGGAATTCAAATCTTTTTAGGACTTGAATTTCCTTATTTATAGCTAATTTTTCTCTCAAGGAGTTTGGTTCATTTTTGAGTTGTAAGTTTGTATTTGGTTTGGGCTTTCCAGCCTAAAAATGGATCGACTTGGACCTTTGCGATTATCGACTTAACCTTTTGGGCCTCCTGCTGATACATGGACTCAAGCAGACGCGTGTCTGGTCCGTTTTTTTGTACTAGTTCAACCTATTGGACCAAGTGATAATTTTGCCCCTACAATAACATATTACTCCATACAATGGTGATAATTATACCTTCCTTTATCGAGCAACCCGATTGAAGTACAAAGAATAAAATAATCCAATTGTCTATCCTACACTTAGCATAGGAATAATATATAGTTGTGGAAAAACAATTATAAAGAATTCAAGTATTATGCAATCTCATAGGAATAATATATAGTTGTGGAAAAACAATTATAAAGAATTCAAGTATTATGCAATCTCATTTATGTGCTTGCACATTGTGAAAGAAGACTAATGTTCATGAAAGTTTCGGCTGAGATAACTCTGAGGGTTGGTTCATGAAACATAAGGTTAAATATTCAACTCATTTGAAGTACAACCAATTCTTTGGGGCCAAGCTCCACGGATAATTTTGTGACTTAGTCGACTTGGAGTGTGGAGGTGTCCTTCTTGAGTTCTAGGAACTAGTTAGGGAGAAGTCTTGAATACTCTGATTAATTAAAAAAAAAAAGTGTAATGATATTGAAAAAAGCCGATTAGAGTCCGACGTGGCTACCCACGTGAGCTAAAAAATACAGAGTAGCTGAAACGTTCTGTCTCCGATTCTCTCTCCATGGTTCCCTTCTCTCCCTCTTCTTCTTGGTTTCTGTTTTTCTTTCACCAGTTCCTCAATTCTTCCTCTTTCTGATCTCGCAAAATCGAAGGAAAGAGGCATCAAGGAATGTTATACTGATTCAAGTTTCAAACAATTGTTGTCCATGCCCAGAAAATCTCAAATTTCAGTTACCTGTATACACATCTACACAAGGTGGTGTGAAGCAAATATTAGAATCAAGTAATTGTTCTACACTCATGTCCGACAAATCCCAAATTCTATTCAAGTAATTATTCGATCTCTCTTTCCCTCTCATCTCTCATCTTTTTTCCAACACCCATATCTCTCCACCCCACCAAACCCATCATCAGCTTCAATGTCAACAGTCACTCCGCATTAATTCCAAATCAGGGATGGTTTTCATGGTAGGGTTTTGTGAGATAAGTTAACGGCAGAGCAGTTTGAGACTATTTCTAGTTGTAAGAACAAGGGATGTCACGAGTAACACCCATAATCAATTTAAGGTTATTTCTTTACATATATTTGAAGTTCTTGAGTAATACCACCCTGTAATCCAATTTCTTAGATGATTTTTAATTGTTATTATTATTTTTTGTATTGTTAGTATCTTATACGTATAAGGAGTGGCTATATATATGATTTTGTAAATTGGTGAGAAGAATATTTATATTGGAATCCAATATTTTCAATTTTACAACATCTAAAAAATAAATAATGGCATTGGATAGTGTGTGTGCAATTCTTTAGGAATGTTTTCAATGGCATTATGTTCTTTTTTGTGTCAGAATTCATTAAGAATGTTTTCAATAACTTCTTATTATTTGGTTACTGTGTATAATATTCAGAATCTATTAAAAATGTTTTCAATAATAGTATTAAGAGTTTCTTATGGGGTTCTCATGGTGACTCAAAGAAATTACATCTTATAAGTTGGTGGGTGCGGAGGGACAGTTGGGATTGAAGGTGATGATGGGTCTAGTGGAGAGAGAAATAAGTATTGAAAAAAAAAATCAGAGAGAAGAAGGAAAGAGAGATCAAACAATTACTTGTATTAAATTTGGGGTTTCTTAAATAATTACTTGGTTTAATCTTTCCTTCACACCATCTTGTGTAGGTGTGTATACAGAAGTAATCGATCTGTTTTAGGTAAAAAAGAGAGATCAAACAATTACTTATATTAAATTTGGGGTTTTTAAATAATTACTTGATTTTAATATTTCTTTCACACCACCTTGTGTAGGTGTGTATACAGAAGTAATCGATCTGTTTTAGGTAAAAAAAATAGTTGCACGAAGAGAATTGTGGAGAGAGAAACTCTCTATTTTTTTAACTGCCGTGCGAATAAATTTTGTTGACGTGGGCAGCCATGTTTGACTTGGATTCTAATTTGTCTTTTTCAATCGGACAGTGTATCATTACTTAAAAAAAAAAAGTTTTGGATTCTAATTTTTTAAGAGTGGTTAAGACCGGTTTGATTTGGATTATACCTGGAACTAGAAGAAACCGTACAGTGTGCACCTGAAGGCCAAAAGACGAAACTATCCTCGTCGAACTCTAAAATACCCTGGGTATCTGAACGCCAAAATCCAAATTCGGTGCCGATTTTTGCATGGTGAAAGATCCTCGGAACTGGTGAGGGGGAGTAAGCGTGGGACCCATTTACAGCTCCATCCTTTTGTTTTGGTCGGATATTACAGCTTAGATCTGACAAATCACGTTTCTTATCTTCCCTTTCTTTCTTGATGTATTATATTAAAAAAATGTGGGAAAGCATCAGAACCGCGACACGTCGACATCATCACAGTGTGGGTCCCACTGACCTTCTCTTCTCTTCAGTTACTACTACTACTACAACCAATGAACCGTACGGCGCATCCCCAGAACCGGACACAGAGCCTCTCGCTACGCGACGAAGTAGAAGTAAGCGTAGCCGTGTCTACTTCTATCGTAGGTTCCGATTTACCAAAAAGGTCCCTCCCTCATCTTATGCTATGCCATGTTATATCGGAGGATAGAGAGCGTGAGAGTTATTTTATGTAATTACAACAGTATATCTGTTTAGGTAAATTGACCTCAAAAAGTGAAGTTACGAAAACACCCAAATCCATTGAAAGTCATGAAACCCTGACCACATACAAACAGAAACAGCTCAGACTAGAGGTGAGTTAGTAGTTGGTCCCACCAGAGCTTTTTTGTCATCTCTCTCCCCCGACCTTGGTAAGTACTAAAGGGCAATGATTTGCTGTATAGTTTATACTCGCAAACAAAAGGCCAAACATCAGAATTCAGAAATCACACCTGTCATTTACTCGACATACACTTCTGGGTTTAAGTTCATTAGGGCTATACTTGAGGTTCCAAAGGCTTGGTACGTGAAGTTCATTACTCATTAGGCCATCAGCAATGGGATAGCTAAAGGCCTGTTTGGCGAACCAAAATTAACTATTCATCTGCAATGCATTGGCTAAAAGTGATGGGCCCCACATCCGGTTAGCTATGTGCTTCGCCTAATCCGGCGAAGCACTGAGCGAACCAAAATTTTTTTTATTAGTTTTTTTTTTCGTAATCCGTGCCGTGTGTGTATATATATATATATATGTATCATTCACTTAAATCTTAATAACTTTCACTACAAATTAAATTTTTTAATGAAACTAATTCTGTTAGAAAGATAATTTCTAGAGCTTTAATTTGAGTATCACTTTGACTATTTTTTTGACTTAAAATGAAAAAATTATGAATTTTTTAAGTTAAAAAAGTATTAAAAAATTTAACATATATATATATCTATATATATAAAATTTTATATTAATTTAATTGTGTAAGATTATTTAATTGTGTGGGTAGTAAAAATTTGGAGAACCTGTTGTGGAGTCAAAATTTAGAGATCCTGGTGTGGCTGGCTAAAATTCAAATCTGGAGAACCTGTTGTGGAGTCAAAATTTAGAGATCCTGACATGATGATGTGGCTGGCTAAAATGCTGAGGTGGCTAGCTAAAATTCAAATTTGGAGAACCAAATTTGGAGATCCCATTGTGGATGCTCTTAGCAGTACTTGATTTGATGATTTTCTTAAAAGAGGATTCAGGGGATTAATTTTTTTTTTTTTTGACCCCTTCTATAAATACACCAAACTTTATAAAATAAAAAAAAAATATTTACAAATACAATAACTTATACTAATTGTCCTCAAATTTTTTTTTTTAAGGTCATTACACAAATGTCCTTCACATAATTAGTTTACCAAAACTTTTATCACATAATATAATGATTTTAATGCATTTATGTAATACTTTAAGTGTATTGTGTTATAATTTTATTACACAAAATATTAAGCAATGTATTATTTTTTGTAAAAAAATTTCATTCGAAAGATTTAGTAACAATGTAAAACTTTTATTGCATAATGTAATGGTTTTACTCAAATAAATAAATATTTTTTTGACCGTATAATGTTTGAAACTTGATATATTTGTAAGTGGTGAAAAATTAAATTAAACTTTAAATTTAAATGTGAAAAGATATTGTAGTGCTTATATATAAAAATATATTGAAAATTGTAGAAACTAATAATGGTCTTTGTTTGATGCTTTTCACTGTAATGTTTTATTTTTGTATAATAAAATGAATATAAGAAATTTCATGTTTAATTCAATACACACATATAGATAATAGTCTTGAACGTTAAAGGCACACTGTTGTTAATACATTATGTGAACTATGGACAATTGTCCTGGTGACTCAATTGTGTGTGTGTGTGTGTGAGAGAGAGAGAGAGAATCTTTAATTTGCAGTTTGATGGATAATAACATATAATCTTTTTATTAAACTTTTATATCTCTAAACTTTTATATCTCTTACTTGTATAATTAAAAGATGCCATAAAGCGCTACAAGTGGAATCCACTTTATGCAGTATAAATTAATAATAAAAGGTGATAGCCATTTCTTTAGAGAGTTGAAGTTAGAGCATAATTAATTTCTAATTTTCTATTGCCAATGCACTCACTAGCTAGTAGCTAGGATTAATCCATGGTAGGCCCGGTAAGGAATTTTGGGCACCCGCCAATCACCATTCTAGGTTTTGTTCTCTCTCTGTTTCATTTATTTAATTAACAAACAAAAGTTGTGATAACGCATGTCAATCATTCACTATGGATTTCCCATATCAACTTGAATCATGACCCGTATATGTATTTCAAGCCACCCAATATTTATTTCAAAAGAAAGAAATTATATGTATTTCAAGCCACCCAATATTTATTTCAAAAGAAAGAAATTATATGTATTTCAAGCCACCCAATATTTATTTCAAAAGAAAGAAATTAAACTTCCTTTTTCTTAATTTAAATATCTCTTGCTTTTCTTTTTAGATCAATAAAACTTAAATTTATACATTTAAGTAAATAAAAATATGTAAGTATCTAAATTAATATACTGGGGGGGCCTTCTGAACAAACATTGAACTCTATATGAATTTCACAAATGTTGTAGTAATCACAGTCGCACCATCTAACGTGTTGTGTTATAATCGCTTCAATTATGCATCACCATGTGATGTCATGCAATGCTTACAAGCTGATCAACAATATAGGAAATGTTTGATCAATCACATGCAATCATCTCTCGTATTGTTGAAGCTGCTTGGAGTTAATGCATGTGATTTATGGTTGCTAATTAAGTACATGATCGAATAGGAATTAGTTAATCTAGAGAGGGAGAAAATTAAAATTATCTTATGAATCTATATATATATATATATATATATGGTGGTCACGGATGGTTATATATACATGCATGGATAAATAAATTTATTTAATTATTCCTCCAGTGGTTGATTCTAATTAGTGCTACAAAGGAAGGACAATGTGCCATCAATTGCGCTTAACTGTTGTTAATGGTCCAATATAAAATCAATGTGCGGATTATAATCTCCAATTCTGTCCAAACATTTGAACAACTAATGGATATATATATATATATATATATATATATATATATATATATATATATATATATATATGATCTCCTTATCATTCTCTGCTCAAGAATAATATCTTCAAGTACTCTTTAAACAATCGAAAAAGCATTTGATAATTGATATTCTGTTTTGTTTGTCACGTACAATGTGGGCAGATGTGTTGTTCCAATATTATAGGATGTTCCCCAAGGCACTATCAGATGTGAATCGATAATAAACTAATAGGGAGTAATATATAAAGCCATTGGTTATCTTCTCCACCCACCACCTAAGAGTCCCAACTCGCATAATCATATAAGATCGTCTTTAATTAACTATATATAAGATGATTACAGAATAACCGTCAAACAAGCAAACCCAGAATCTATTTCCTGTTTGATCATGTCTAACCTACTTTCTTGACCAATGAAAACAGGTTTTACCCATAACATATGAATCAAAGTATGTGCCAACTTGCTGCCATATTTCCTGACCAACTACTATATATATATATATATATATATATATATATATATAACATAATACCATAACATCTACTCAACTCAACAAATTCAAATCTTGTTCTAACTATGAGACATCTACTCAACTCATCTTTCTATACTATCTTAACCAATACTAATTTCTCCTCTCTTATCAATTTCTCATATCAATATTTCAATGATGATTGTTTAATGCAATAAAAAAGAATAAAAGGAAAACAGCAAATTTATTACTATATACCTTTCGAGGTTTTAAATGCATATGAAGGTAAACACAAGTGCGTGCCTAGTGGTTATGGAAATTTGATAGTACATTTTGATAGTAAGTTTTATTCTGGAAATTTGTTTGGTTAAAAGGATTGTTAGTGCCTAGTGGTGAGCCAAACCTTCACAAATCAGATTTACTGCTAACAAAATTAAATTCTACATATGGTCATGCCAAATGAACAGGAACCTGCAGTTGCAATGTGTAATTTAATTCAAAACGTATGTGGTTGACATTATGTATATTTATATAGAGCAATGATGCACGTCATGAAATTATTTCATAAATTTGTATCATGAATGATGTGACAGGTAATAATTTTTATTATTTTAAGAGATAAAATTAAATGGAGAGTTAATATTAGTGAAATTTCCTCCCATACACGAAATCCCATGATATTATCACCTTTCACATCATTCATGATACAAATTCATGAAATAAAATCATGACATTTAACATTTCTCATTTATTCACACTAAAAGAAATGCATACCGATATATAAGCATACATGACCACAAAAGTTGGGAAATTTATATGTACTTCACGGAAAAAACAAACCTAACTGCAAAATATGCACAGGCGCGCGCGCGCACACACACTGCATACAAGCATCAACTTGGAATTCCAAATTGCTGTCAACAATTTTAATTTTCATCTATGGTATTGGTTATAAACATATAGTTCAGTTGTTCAAAGGTAAGATGACCCGGATAACATAGCATTCACGCTCTGTTCAGCAGCAGAGTGGATTTAATTACTAATCACGCGGTTGAGTTAATACACAACAAAAACAAGGAATCAATCATGCTCAGGGATTTGACCTGGTGGGAAGGTGTTCATTTGGCTGGCTATTTGCCATTGAGGGGACACTATACACATTTTTTAGAAGGTCCTGGATTTTATCAGAGATCAGAATCTGTGAAGAATCACCCACACCATTACTTTGTGATCCACGCGAACTCTCCTGTAGCTTAATCTTCTCAAAAAGATATTGCCTCTCAGCCTCAGCCTCACTAAGCCGAAGTTTCAGATATTTGCTAGCATATTCTTCCTCCGATTTCTCTGACTTGGCAAGAGCAATCCTCTGCAGCCTCTCAGCCTCCCGTCTTGCTTCGTTCGCTTTAAGCTGGAACATATCAGCCTCTGCTTGTTTAAGCCTCACAATGCTCTCCAACTCATCAATCTGTTGCTTCTTCCGTTGTCTCTCCAGCTTTAGGTCTGCAACTTCCCTGGCCTTGTCCTCCAGCTCACGGTTGCAAGCTTCAAAAGCAAGACGTGCTTTCTTGAACATCCTCATTTTCTCATCAGCAACCATTTCCATCTTCATCACCGCCTCCTGCACTACTTCAGCAATTCTGTTGCATGCCTCTTGTGGGGCTATCAGCCGTGCACCTTCCCCAGATTCTGGATTCTTTGGTGAATCCATCTCAAGCTCTTCATAAAAGTAATAAATCAATCAGAACAAGGGAAAAAAAGAAAAGAAAAGTAAAATGGAGACGTGGGGATTCCATTATGCTCGTATGCAGCACATAACCCCTGAATTCCAAGTTGGAAGAAAAAAAAAAAGTCAATATGATATTATGATTACTAATGCTCCTACACTTGGATTTATCATCTAAATCTAATTCTAAATGCATTATCAAGTATTGATGCAGGCAAACAGTTCCAACAAGACACCAACTCCATTCACAGTCCATGGAGCTAAAATTTAGGTGAAAGAAGAAAAATATTTTTTTAGTATAATCTAATATAATATTATAATGAAACCGCACTTGGGAGTACTAGAGAATATTGAAAGAGTAAAAAACAGTAACAGTTGAGAATTGCATATGGAATACATGACTGTATCAGTATGTTTTAAATATAAGGCAAAGTAGCTACTCCGGTAAAGAAATCGTGGTAGACAAAAAGCAGCTCAGAGATGTAGTTGTCAGATAACATTGTTATATTAAAATTTAAAATCTAATCAACTATATGATTTTATAACAATAACATAATATGAAACAATATTATATAAAGTATGGTGTATTTGGATGTGCAGGATACGTCTATGTACTCATATCAGACTTTTAGAAACATTTCAAACCAAGTCCCATATTTGAGGTTCAAGGAGGTCCGACACCTAGACACACACAAATAACGTAATACACATATCGAAGTCCATGTGACATAAGTTTTAGGGTATATACAAGTTGAAAATCAAAATCAAACAACTGCGACGCTCAATTCCCTCCAACCCTCCACACAAGAGAGAATTTAGGAAATAGCAACAAATCCACGGAGTGCTTACCATGTATGAGTAAAACTACCGTCATTTTCCCAAATTCTAAGTCAATGTACAAGAAAAAATATGTTAATATTCTCCAGGACAGCTTCTACCATTCAACCTAAGAAAAATAGGCTGTCACAGCTAAAGAATTGTTAAGCACAAAAACACACTTCAAACCACAGAATAGAACTCAAGATTTTTTTCCCCTTGGTAACTGTTCCACCAATTGATTAAGAAATTCAATTCATTAAAAAAAATCAATTTTAGATGAAGTAAAATAAAATGATACAATAAGGAAGAAAAAATATCAAGCATATTACATACCTTGGAAATACATCAATACAACTCTGCAAGCTGTTGCCTCAGAGATTCCACCCTTCAATTTTTCTATGAGTTCCTCGCACTTCCAAAAAAGTTTCCTCCCTCTGGGGTCCTCACTTCCACTAAAGATCCTACTCACAAAATCAAGTTCCCTCATCAGAGCATCCCGGTCCCAAGTTGGTGCACAGTGTTGGAATACATCTTTAACCCAACCAAAGAGTTCGGATGTCCTATTGCATGCGCGGCACCTGAAAAGCATCTCTGCTGGGCTAGCTCCACTCTTAACAGGAGGACCCATACAAATTTGTTTATCACGAATTGCACAATCTGTATGAGTCCAATGAGAACACAAATCGCAACCGATCCAACGACATGTATTTACTTCAAAATCAAACTTGTTACATATTGAGCACATGCAAAGATTGCAGAAACCTTTTCTATTGGTGCAAATTTCGCAGATACAGTCATCTGCTGGAAGCGGGTTTTGGCATGCTATATTTCTACATCGCTTATACACAAACACCTCAATCAGGGAAGTCTGAGAGAGACAAATATTTGGATGCAGGAAAGCCTGAATCCCTGTGTTTATAGCAACAAGAATCTCCAGCTGAACTCGATGTGCTCTAATCAATGTTTTAGCAGTCAAGTCAGACCTACCATGAACAAGCTTCTGCAAAATTAGAAATTCCTCTCTATGCTGAGAACCACCACTTCCTTCAAGAATTACACGGAGTGTACCCTTTAGTTCTTCTAGAAACTCATCAGGAAGCATCTGCATTTTTTCAGAAATTATATCAACTCTCTCTCTTGCAATGTCTTGAAGAGAAATCTTCTCTGAACTAGGAACCCGGCGAATGACTGACTGTTCAGGGGAATCATTCTCTGCTTTTCCATTCTCCAGTTTTTTTGCCATTATAGCATCAGCAGTGGGCCATGTTTCTCGGGAACTAGCACTTTCAGTGGGAGAGTCACGAACCTGATCAGAATTTGATTTTGGTTCCTGAGGATCAAATGATACATGGACATCAGGAGAAGCTAGGAATAGGGATGGGTGTAAGCCACTGGGTCGTGGTACTTGACGCGGAGGCAGCATATTCGATGAAGGTTGGTGGTTGATGTTAGAGCCAGATGATGTTCCCATCAAGTAATCTCTGATACTGTTTACATGAAAGATTTTAATATTTTTGATCAATTGATTTGTGTACTAAAATTTCAAATGGTTCATTAAACGGTTAGAATTAAAATTAATCAAGGAAAATAAAATTTAGTTAGACCTTAATCTATAGAGTAATTTTGACTACACAAAATTACGTGGTATAAAAAAGTGATATGTTAAGAGGAAAAAAAAAAATGATATCACGAAAACAGTGACACAGTTGACACTTGACGGTACACACATGCTGTGTATATATCCAGCATATCATCTCCCAAAAGTTCACAAACATGAAGCAACTAACACACATTCGTAGTGTTCTTATCCAAAAAAAAATAAGTGATTTTTAGAGTGAGAAAATTGAAGTTGTGAATTTAAATAGAGAAATTTTTTTTTAATGTATTTGGGCCCGTGGGTTGAACGGCCATTTAATACCCAACCTGTTTATAACCCGCTAGTATTGGCCCGTTTATGACCCGCCCACCACCCCCTTATCTCAGAGAATATGTAATTACTGCGACTAACAATGAATACATACATCCATGTTCAAACAAACTGGATAACATAATTCCTCAACACTCGACTTTAACATGATAATTAGTCCAGATACATGACAAGGATAAATTTTGCACAACGATTGTCCATCAAAACAAAGCCTTCTAACCTAAAGGACTAACCTAAAGGACGTGAGAAATAATTCATACCCATATGTCGCCACTTGTAAGCAAAATCATTTTCCTCTTTTATTTCATTTTATTGGATTTGGGGGCCATCAGGAACTACCTTTCTGATAACCAATTCCATTTTTTTTTTCAGCAATTTTCTTCAAACTCTTAAGACAACACAAATTTGAAAAAAATCAACAATCAATAATACAAATTATAATAAGAACCAGTAATGAAGAAAAATTAAAAAAAAGGAAAGACAAAAGAACTTGTCCGTACAAAAACATCCATTCAAGGTAGTGAATGAATACATCGTAATGTTAAGCAACATAAAAAAGTTATAGAACTCCTTGAGCTATATTTAATTAGATCAGCACAAAGCAACATAGATTCAACAACAAACAATTAGTAGCAAATAAAGCAACGATTCACCAATACAATGGTTCACCGGTCACAAATATGTAGATGTACTCAGGCAATGATTCATCAAAACAAACTTTTCTCTGTTTGGTTGCTGAGAAAACAGAGGAAGATAAAAATAAAAATAAATCAGTTTAAATATTTTACTTTACGCCTTTATTTCAGGAGTAAATTGAAAAACAAAACCTAACTCAGCCGAATACAACTACTCAACGAAGTTGCGTTACTCATTTCCAGAACACAAATAATACTAATAAAAAAAATCATTTTTTTTTGTTGTTGACTACTTTTCTTTCCCTTCATTTTCTCAGCAACCAAACAGATCTGAGAGACTACTTACCAGTTGATGCGAAATCCGAGAAATCTCTGCAGAATTAACCGATTGAAGTAGACTTTAATTGCAGATTAAGACGTGGTTTGTTCTTCTCATTTTTGGTCTTTCTTCAGACAAGAGCCGAAGCGTTTGCTCGCAAAAACCCTAAAATTCAAGTCCACCATAGACGTTGACGAAGACAGAGAATGACTGACACAGCCGGTTGTTTACCGGGTTCACCGGTTGTCTTTTTGCCAGCGTGTGACAGGCCTGTCACGTCGTGAAGAGTAAAGATAGCGGGTGAAAAACGTAACGTTATACTTCCTCCAACTCCTCGACTCTCTCTCATTGGAGTTGGTCTATAAGACTATAATACAACCTGTCGGTGTAAATACACGCTGACAAAAAAAAAAAAAAAAAACCAATGAAAACCTCATAGGAGATAATTGTGACGAAAATATCCCTTTACATTTAAAAAATAGAAGAAAATAAAAAAAAAAAGCCAATCTCTCCACAATAAAATAAAAATAAATAAAAAAATTAATAAATATTACTTTATTATTTGAATGGCATATTATCAAATTTCAATAATAAAATTAATTCATATATTTTGATAAATATTTTCATGTTAATTTTAAATCTCCCAAACTTATAACTTTATATTTTATAATTGTATATTTTTGCAAATTATTAAATATTAATGAACATTTTTAATTTTCTCTGAAAAAAATTTACTTATTCTCTAATATTGTAATTTTTTTTATTTCAAAAAAACATTGAATATTATTTATCCTCTAAGAAGTTATTTAATATATTTTTTCAAATAAAAAAATAATATTACAATATTAAAGGATAAATAAATTTTTTTTTAGAGAAAACTGAAAAATGAATATGAAAATATTTATCAAATGTATGAATTAATGATATTATTTAAAATTGATAACATGGTCATTTAAAGAAAAAAGTAATATTTATTAGTATTTATTGATTGTAAAAAGATTTGTTTAGTTGTTTTTCTCTTTTTACATTTTTTTTCTTACATCTGGAGAGGCAATTTTGTCACAATTACCCTCTCATGAAGTTTTTATTAGTTGAAGAGTTTTGTTTTTTTTTTAACTTGGAGTTTTCCTTTTTTCAATGTTTGTAGAGGTGTAATTGTAGCACGGTTACCCAATGGTTTTTTTTACCTTAATGGTACTAAGTTTTTATTGACCTTGCACTTGTGAGTCTTCAGTGTCATTTTCATTTCAGTGTCTGAACTCGTGAATATAATAACAATTTTAAATTTACAATGTAACAATTACTAAATGTAGAAATGTATAATTTAATGGCGTTATAATGTTAGGGTCAAAATAAAAATATCCTCTTCTATTTTCAGAAAATCTCAAATAATTTTTTGACTTAACAAAACATTCTTGGCAGGACAAATTGACATTGAAAATTATTAAAATATTCTTCGTTTATTTGATAAATTTATAATGAATAATATCATTGATCTCCCTTGAGGATTGTCAAAATTCACATACCTCCCTTCTAAATTTTATAATTTTACTTACATTCCTTGAGGTCTTCCTCTCCCATCACGGTAGTTGACGAAGACTAATAGAATTCAAAATCCAATTTTCCCCCTTTGATTTGTGAAAAGACACTTATACCCTCATTTATAAAACTAAAAATACATGTTTGACTTAAATTTACTCGTGTACTATCCTTTGCTCACACATATATATTATAGGAAATTTTTGATTTTTGTCTAGTTATGAAGCCTATACTACAAATACATCAAATACTAAAAACTATTGCAACATTTGTCAACTTAACAAAAGTAATTACAAATACATCAATATGTACTATTTTGATCCAAAATGCCCCAACACCTTTTTATGAATGCCCACCCCTACAACCACCACCACAGTCCTCACCACCACCACCCTTTCCGGCTATGATCGTACTCCTCCTCACGCCGGCACTACTCGCTATGGCCTCCACTACGCTGCTTCCAGCGAGAGGCTGTTCCGACGAAGTAGTATCGTTTTCACCGTGCCTTTTCTACATCTCATTGCCACCAAACAACGTTTCTTCCTCTCATTCGTTTCAGTGCTGCGATGTCTTCTCATCGGCTTTTGACATCAGGGACGTCAACTGCCTCTGTCACTTGATCCGTCGGCTCCTCGATTTCCCTCTCAACTCGACCAGACTTCTCTCTCTCTCTTCTCTTTGTCCTCTGAAGAATGCTGGATCTCATAAATCGCCGGTGAGATTGAAAAATTGATGGTCTTCGAGTTTGATTCGTTCCTCTCAATCACACCATTATTCATCACCATCACATGATCTTGAATCGGATGGTGGTGACGATGATGAGGCACAATCGAATGAGGGATTTGTTGGATTGAGGTCAGACAATAAACCCTAGAATCGGATACTGGTTTGGAGTCTCTGAGATTTGCGGTTGACATTTTGGAGGTGGTGGAGGAATTGGGTTTGGCAGCGACGACGACTGTGGTAGAGGGAGTCGCATAGGGTATCGACTGTGATAGAGGGAGTCAGTGGTTGTAGGGGTGGTGGGAACTGTGGTGGTGGTTGTAGGGGTGGGCACTGTGGTGGTGGGGACTGTGGTGGTGGTGGGGACAGTGGTGGTGGTTGTAGTGGTGGTGGTGCTAAGGACTGTGGTGGTGGTTGTAGGGGTGGGCACTGTGGTGGTGGTGGTGAGGACTGTGGTGGCGGCTGTAGGGGTGGCGGCGGAGGAGGTGGTGACGGCGGTGGTGGGGATGAGAGAAGGATGGCTGATGAGGGGTAGTTTAGTCAATACTATAAATGAACAGTAAAAGTTGACATATTTGTAATTATATTTTGTTAAGTTGAAAAATGTTGCAATAGTTTTTAGTACTTGATATATTTGTAGTATTTGCTACATAACTAGGCAAAAATCAAAATTTCCCTAAATTATATACAGACCCAATCTCTCTCTCTCTTCGGGCACCAAAAAAAATTGATAAATTTCACAGTTTGTTAAAAGAAACTATAATTAAAACTATACAGACCATTTTGACTTAATTCATATTAACAAAACCTAGAAGAAATGGAGTAAGATCTTTGCAACCCCTGCTGGTACTTGCACCAAACACCCCTCTTTGGACGCCATCAAAATCGAGTACTTCCTACCGTTGAGCAACAAAGGACCGGCAATACCCATCAGAATCTGAACATACCCAATGAAATGGGAATGATTGGATGCAAGCTCATTTTCGAAATACAAGAGGGGTTGATCTAAAACCAAGATGATCGCAACATCCTTTTGTTTGCATCGATCTCGTCATTTTGTTCAGTTATCTGATTTACAGCAGAGAATGCTAGTATTATTCTTAGTTTTGAATTCACAGCACAATCAATCGCACCATTAGTTCGCATCGTCGATCACAACTCCTAAATCACAAACCATAATTTTCTTGATTCACAAAAATATCGCAGCAACATCTCGCGCAAGTCGATCTTTGGTTTGCACCGAGTACGAATCTGTTCGTCACATCGACTTTGGCTCGACTTCGATTTTTTTGCTTGTTGCATCATTTCGCATCTCTCTTCATCTCTGCTCGTCTCTGTTGTTCCTCTTGGGTGGTTTTATTTCTTTTGGTTTAATTGTTGCACATAATTTATTTAGAAGGGTTTCTCAGGCGATCTCGGAGAGGTTGACGACGTGGAGAGAAGTGGAGTTGCAGATCTTCTCGCGCCACCGAAAGAGGAGGTAGTAGGCAACAGAGAAGAAGAATGTAAAGAAGTCGTCGTTGTTGAGGCAGAGAGGGGTGGGACGCTTTCGGTGAACCATCGCCGACAAGCACATCGATGGTGGGTTTGGTTAGGATCAGTTCTGATAAGTCTCGAGGAGAAGCACTCGTGTTTATCAAAATTGAGAAATGGTAAATGTTTGGTTTAGTTGGTACAAAGAGAGAGACAATATGGTCTTATCCTTTTAGCTACAAGTCTCCACATATATATATTAATATATAATACAAAGGTATAACAGTAAAATTACACGTTAAGGTTAGTTACTTGAACGGCCGTCACTGACAGGGAGGTAAATGAGATTATAAAATTTAGAGGAAAAACATGTGTTATTTCGACAAATCTCAAGGGAGGTCAATAATATTATCTCATATTGAAAAGGAAGGGATATCATCTCATATTGAAAAGAAAGGGAGATGTTATTCGCATTCTACAAAACAACTCAAGCACTCCAACTTTGTACTTTGCTAAATTAAATGACAAAAATAACCCTGTCTTTTATTTTTTTGGATAAATAAGATAAGGATTAGGAGTGCACAAAAATTCGTCCAAACCGGGAATCCAAATCGAACCGGATCGGACAATTCGGTTTGATTTTTTCGCCGTCCGGTTCCATCACGGTTCCAATTTATTAGAACTGTGTAGTAACGGTTCGGTTACGATTTTCGATCCCTCAAGATCGGACCGAACCGTTTCTATATAAATAAATATAAAATATATTATATCTAATATTTAAATATTATACTTATAATATACTTATAGTATTATAATTATACTATAATTATAATATAACTGCAATCTTTATTGTTTGAAATATTATACTAATAATATACTTATAGTATTATAATTATAAGTATTATAATTATAGGTTGGTGAACCGTGGAACCGAACCGGACTAAACCGGTTCTTCGCAGTTCGGTTCGGTCCGATTCCATACGGTTAAACGGTTCGATCCGATTCCATTTTTAGTGGAACCGGACCATACGATTTAGTTCCAAAAAAGACCAGAACCAGACCGATTCGGACCGTGTGCACCCCTAATAAGGATAACAATAACTCAATCTCTACCGCCACTTCTTTCTCATTTTCCTAAGCTCAGCCTTCTTATGCTAATCTTGTTAGGCCACTTTAGGAGGACAAAGTCATCTCATTTAACAACTCAACCATTATCTCATTCTCACTTATCCAATACCACTTCTTCAAATTTATACATTTTCTATCTAATTTAAAGATTAAATTATATTATTATCAATTCGGGGTAAGATAAAAAAATAGTCCCAAATATTCTTTCATGTTTGTAACCATTGATTCAATATAATTAATAAATAAAAAATGAATTGCACACCACATAGTTTAAATTTTCCGTCAAGAGAAGCACCTCAGATAGAAAGAAAATATGGAAGAGGAAGAAATAGAAAGACATTTAAATTATTGTCTATATAATTATAGACCTCGAGGCTTTCTATTTGAGTTTTTCTTTTGCCTCTCTTAATTTATGTGCTTATGTTGAATGTGAATATTGACGAAGACCTCATTGGGTTCACCCGCTATGTTTTTTCTAATTTTCCTTTATGCTACGGGTTACTATTTTGAATTTGTAATTAGGTATTTCTTAACGAAGTTGATTTTGATTTGGAGATTTGTTGACAACGTTAGTGAGAGATTTTTTTTTATTAGACGATATAAGTTTTATGTTGAAAGAAATAGTTATTTGTCATTTAATTTATCAAATTACAAAGTTGAAGCGAGCGAGCGAGCGCAAATATCACCTCCAAGAAGAATTACAGTAAAATGACGGATGTAGGTTGATGAATTCAGAATCATCTCTCTTCCAGTGCTGTCGAAGTTGAAGTCTCCGGTCGGAGACGGTAGTATCACTTCCACCTCTATTTGAGAGGTTAGGTTACTGCTACTATATACTACTACCCACTTTCTGCAATTTCAGTTGGAAAACAGTAGGTTTGTGTAGATTTACAGAGAGAGAAAGTAGAGAGAGAGAAAAACTGATGTGCCCAGATTATATATACATACATATATACTTCCGTCAAGAGCACATCTCCACTTCTCGGGTTCTTTAACCACTCTATATCATTGCTTTTGCATCACCAACACAAACTCTTCCCAACCCACTCTATATCGGCCATTGACTCAGTTGACCAGAGTTTTCCGAACTCGGGTTTCTCCAATTCTCGATGATTCTTCCGAGTGCGCCTGGATTGCTGCCGAGTTGGGTTCCTGGATGACCCACTCTCACATTCTCTGTCTTGAACAACCAACCTAGCATCAGGATCTACCAGCCTTAAACTCTTCTTTTGATTCTCTCTCAACCCATAAGCAAAAGATTTATCTTCACTCTCTCTCCTCTTCCTCTGAAGAAGATAAAAACGAAGCTGACTAAGTATACCCACCAAGTTGTGGTTGTTTGATCTTTGGAGGTACAGTTAGGAATTAGGATGGTCAAGTGAGAGATCATGTGACCACCCAAAGCTCTACCATTAGAGAAACTCATTGAACAAATCTTACACTTGTGTCTCTCCATTCACTCACCACCCACCAAATTGAACAACCAAAGATCAAACCTTTAAGCGCTCTCTTATCTGTTTCTGTGTCTAGAAAGAGGTCTGTTTAGCACACAGTACTGTGGTGCGATTATAGTAATGTGACCCCTTGGCCGGTCTTGATTCTTCTATTGCGTTCAACTTGCAGCGACATATATATATATATATATATATACACACACACACATATCGCATAAGGGCATTTTTGTACTTTAAACTTCGACTGATGAATAAAGGGCAATTTAATCATTTATATCTCAGATTTTTTGAAACTATATGGGTTCTTTTATTTTAACCCATAACGTTACGACACGATTTAATATATTGAGTGAGTATTGTATTTTACAAAAAATTATTAAATATTACAAAAATTTTACCACTAATAAACTATTTTTTATAATAATAAAAAATAGTATTTTATGGGTAGTAAAATTTTTACATTTAAAAAATTTGTGAGTATTGTAAAATTGACTGTATCTTACATGAGCAATGCTACACGTCATGAAATTATTTCATGAATTTGTATCATGAATGATGTGGCAGGTAACGTGGAGAGTTAGTATTGGTGGGATTCCCCCATACACAAAGTCCTATGATATTAGCACTAAATCCCACCAATACTAATCATCCACGTTACCTGCCACATCATTCATGATACAAATTCATGAAATAATTTCATGACGTTTAGCATTTCTCATCTTGAGCAATGCTACACGTCATGAAATTATTTCATGAATTTGTATCATGAATGATGTGGCAGGTAACGTGGAGAGTTAGTATTGGTGGGATTCCCCCATACACAAAGTCCTATGATATTAGCACTAAATCCCACCAATACTAATCATCCACGTTACCTGCCACATCATTCATGATACAAATTCATGAAATAATTTCATGACGTTTAGCATTTCTCATCTTGAGCAATGCTACACGTCATGAAATTATTTCATGAATTTGTATCATGAATGATGTGGCAGGTAACGTGGAGAGTTAGTATTGGTGGGATTCCCCCATACACAAAGTCCTATGATATTAGCACTAAATCCCACCAATACTAATCATCCACGTTACCTGCCACATCATTCATGATACAAATTCATGAAATAATTTCATGACGTTTAGCATTTCTCATCTTGAGCAATGCTACACGTCATGAAATTATTTCATGAATTTGTATCATGAATGATGTGGCAGGTAACGTGGAGAGTTAGTATTGGTGGGATTCCCCCATACACAAAGTCCTATGATATTAGCACTAAATCCCACCAATACTAATCATCCACGTTACCTGCCACATCATTCATGATACAAATTCATGAAATAATTTCATGACGTGTAGCATTTCTCATCTACATAGCTTTTAAAATTATTACATGAATATCGCATTTTTGTGCTACAGTTGTGTTGCCCCCACAGTACAAATCCCCTGAACATGAGAAAAATGGGGTTCCGATCCAAACCTTTTCAGGACAAGAGCTCCAATTGAAAGAGGATATTTTGTTGCAAGACTGTGAGAGTGTACAGCAGTGGACACCATAGCGCATGTGTGATCTGTATCATTCCCTGTATACATCACATTGTAGCGTGTATGTGATTTGGATCATCCACTGCTATACAACAAAATGTGAGTATTTTGATTACGGATTGAAGATTGGAGGCAACGTAGATTTGGGTTGAAGATTTTAACCCATCTTGATTTGAGTTGGTTTATTATAAGTTTTGAATAATTTTAGTTCGATGACAACTATTACTAACCTAAACCTAACTTTACCAATTCATTCAGAATAAATATGAGCTTAAGAAAATGAGCTTTGGTTGAATTTGACAAGTTGAGTTCATAACGGAATTAATAATATTTTATATTAGGTTGAACTCGATTGAATCCTTCAACTCATCCTACATTAATTCCTACCAAATAGAAAATTTATGCTTTGTCTGATATGAGGCAAGAAGTCTCTATTGTTTAGTTCAAGAGTAAAAAAGTCTTGAGAAAGAAGATCAGATAGATAGATGAGACATTAAGAAAGGAGGGAAGAGAAGGATAATTATTATACATATTGTAAAGGAGGGAAGAGAAGGATAATTATTATACATATTGTAAAATGACAATAATCCTTCAATTTTTGCATGCTTTTGGAATTTAATGTTTACTAGAATATTAATTTAAATAAATGAGGATATAATGGTAAAAAAATAATATAAAACTTCTTTCTCCTTACCAAACAATGGAAATATGCTATCTCCTTTTTCAAGCATTAAGGGGAAAAGAATCTTAAGTTGATGACTTCCTTCAATGAGAACTTATTGCAGAAATGCTAGACAGAATTTGAAAGCATAAAACAATTCTAAGCAGAAAAAAATGCTAACAATATGAAAACTCATTTGATTGAGTTTTTTAAAACTTCTAAGAAGATTATTCTCATATTCCTTTAAAGATTATTTTCTACTTAGTGTTTCTGAAAATTGTTTTAAATGAACACGTCCCATTCATTTTTCCTCAAGCTAGACCAGAATACTTGCCTAGTATTAAAAATAAGCACGGTCTAAAATCTATAAAATAAGCATTGTCCATCAAGTATTTCAAAGTCAGCTGAAGGTTTCAGTTGTACCACACAAAACCCTATCATCATTGATCATCTCCTTAGAGGTCACTGACTTCATGTCCATACTTTCAAAGGCTATAATAATACTTCATGTCCATCCTTTCAAAGGCTATAATAATCAATGTAGTTAATGAATCAGTAACACTATTGTGTGCATAGAAATGCCTCTACTGAATCTATTATGTATATAGAGATGTGAAAACTTTAACAGATCGCTTCTCATTTCTGACCATCAGATTCAGCTGCCTCGACTACCTCAGCTTCTAGTGTTTCTTGGCTGTGTGGTTGTGTCACTGGCTGTTGAAAGTCAACAGCAGGTGAAGTCCACTTGCCTGAAAGAGCCACGCCCATCATCTCATAGATCTTCCCACCGAGCTGTGCTGGACTCTCAGGCTGCATCAATCAGAAGACCAATGTGTTAAAAAAGCTCATCAACATTAATTTACTATGGCCTCGCAAAAAAATCATGGCAACACTCTGAGTTCCAGCATTTTAAGCATTATTCCAGACTCTCCCAAGACAATTATCCTCAAGAATCACACTAACAATGGGACACGCTTTAGGAGTTCAAGCCCACAACAAATCATGTTATCACAAATACCACCTGTAACTCAAACTAGAATCCACAATGTGAGAAAGGCGAAGAAAAGAGGGGTAACTTTCATTGTAGAGCACTGCTGCTTCTGAGAAGGAAATTGTCCCTCTAAGAGCGAGGAGTATTTAGGACACAAAAATGCATCCTTGGAAATATCAACTATCCTTGGTTTACAATTCGTGTAAGAAGTTGCCCCCGGGAGACCATTTCCTTTGCAAGATAGAAGGTGCCACCACTAAGGGTGGGACTTGGACGGGCCAAGGGTAATAACCCACGCCAAACCCGAGGTTCTAACACCACCTCAGCCCGCGCCAAGCCCAAGTCCCAAGAAACCATCGCATCTCAACCTGTGCCATACCGCACGAGTTTTTCGGATCGCCCATAATTTTAATAACCTAACTAATAAATAAGCATTACAAAATATAAAATGTTAAAGTAAATAACTACATACAATTGACATGAAATAGAATTACTCACAAATATGATTTTCTTTGAGACTTTGGGTGATTAAAACTTGTGGACTTAATAACATTCCTTACGATCAGAATTTGGAAAGAATCAAAATTGTATATTCTATATTATTTTGTTTCTTTAACTAAAATTCAATTATTATAAAAAAAAATACTTCAAATTTTTAAAGCAAGTGTGTCAAAGTTAGGACCTATGATACTATGAATCATCTAATTTTAATTTTATTTTACATAAACAATGTATAGCCTTAAAAATATAAAAATAATAAACTTTTCTTGTATTTCGGTGCTCCATGGGTTGTTCGGGTTAGTAAAACCTTTACCCAAAATCCGCCAAAAATAAATTCAGGCTCTGAAGTTTAGTCTTAAGTACATTGCCCACACCTGTAAAATCTTCAGGCAGGAATCGGGTTTGCTTGGGTTAGGCCCACCCCTAGCCACCACTAGAAAATGCCCAAAGCAGATAAATGTAAAGATGAAGGATAATTGACTCACAGTGAAACCACTGGAAATTAAAGCTGTGTCATACAACAGATCAATAGTTCTCAAGGCTTCTTCATCATTTGGACTATTCTTGCATGCAGCCTGCATTATTTATAATAGATTAGAAAAAGATAAAGTTGCTAAATCAATAGACTTGTAAAGGATGGATGGGAATTAGGTATTCCACTATTCAGTAAAGCACCATACATTTAAGGTTTTAATGATGGGGTGTTCAGGGTTGATCTCAAACACCGTTCTGCCTCTCATGAACTCCAGGCTTGAAGTATCACCAACAGTCTGTGTCTTCATTAGCCTGCAAGAATTCAATTTCCTATTAAGAATACCACAAAAGTTCGTACACCTCATAGCATGTGAAGCAATAGTAAGGCAATTCACCTCTCCAAGGTGATGAGCTCAGGCGATTTGAGATTTGAACATTGGCAACTTTGTCACCCAACCGCTTCTTAATCCAATCACAAGTTTGGCCAAGCTCTTGCTTCATTTCCTTTTCTTTCTCCTCATTTTTATCACCTGCGAGAATTATTGTCATGCCTGAGGTCAAATACTACAGAATAGGGTCGAACATATGGAAGAAACTTCCACCATTCCACTCTATACGAGGTTAACATGCTTTAAGCTAAGGAACTGCAGTTCACTGAAGTCAACAAAAGTCGCCATCTAAAATAGTGAGCATGGAAAAGGTAGACTGAAAACAAAACGTTCTCTCTCTCTCTCCTGACCACCCAAAAGTTCAGCCATATTGACTACCCCATATTTTTATCATAGGATCATGAAACCCATAACAAGCAATCCTAACAAATAGCAATATGAAATGGATTCCAAGTTAAAAAGTCTTAACAAACTACCTAAATCCAGATCTTCCTTGCTAATATCAACAAAATTCTTCTCTTTTATGATTTCAGGTTTTGAATGGCAACCTCATCAATAGGATCAACTAAGTACAGCACCTGCAGCAATGACAACAAATAATAATAATATCACATCAAAAAACAATAGCAAAACAAACAATATCATCTTAGCTCCATGTTATCTAAAAGACAGCATACTTCAAGATCCTTCTCAAGAAGCCTCTCCAGGAAAGGAGTGTTTCTTGCACTAGTCACACTGTCAGCAGCAATGTAATAAATATCCTTCTGCTCAGCTTTCATGTTCTCGACATATTCATCCAAGCTGATAATCTCTTCCTCACTCTGTGAAGAGAAAAATCGAAGCAGTGGAGCAAGACGCTTGTGGTTTTCACGATCTTCAATGCAGCCCAATTTTAGGAATTTACCAAAGTTCTCCCAGAACTTCTCATAATCCTACAACATACACAAAAAGGCAAGATGAAAAACAAAAAGAGAGAAGAGGTTATTCTTTATGCTGAGTTGCAATTGCATTGGCATATACTGACATTAGAATATTAGATTAACGGTGAAGAATAACACGAGGAGAATATTCCACAAAGTAACATCATTAAAGATTTTCTTAGATAAAGACACACATCTCTGTTCTCGCTCATGGATATGCCCAGAATCATGTCAAAGGCCTTCCGCACCAATCGCTTCCTCATAATCCGTACCTTTGAGAATATAGAATAGAAGGCAAGTTAGCAATTTAGAATTGATTAGAACTACATCAATCATGCACATCCACAGGTTCAATATGTAGTATGCTTCGGATGTACTTACAACACGACTTTCCTGCAGTATTTCACGTGACACATTAAGAGGAAGGTCATTTGAATCGACGACACCTTTGACAAAGCTCAGATATCGTGGGAACTATTCAACCAACAGAAAAACAATGAATATCAGTTAGAATATATATGAAACCCATTATCCTCCTCTGCTGTAAAACACTTTGCCATTGTTCTTACCAATTCTCCATCAAAATCATCTGAAATGAACACCCGTTTAACATAGAGCCTTATATTCTTCGTCTTGGGATTGATAAACTCATCCTTTCCCATGGGAGCCATCGCTGGCACATAGAGTATAGACCTAAATTCCACCTCACCCTTCAAGTTTAAAAGAAAAATATCAGCATATTTTTTGCAAAGGAAAGGGAAACCCCAAAAAATGAAAGGAGTGTGTGTGTGTGTGTGGGGGGGGGGGGGGGGGGGGGGGGGTGTGTTTGCATAGGTACAGATAAAAATCAATAACATTCTGCAGATGGAAGATCTCAGGTTTAGACATTCAATTTTAGAGCTAGATATTTGCATATGCCACTGACATGTAATACTTTATTCAAGGAAATCAAGGTCCACATAAGTCTATCTATTTGATTGTTTTTTCTTTTTTCTAGTAAGTAAGACACAGAAGTATGCAATCTCATCAGAACTTGAACCCTGAACTCTCCCTTTGAGGGCTGCCATGTGATACCAGTCAAGGAAATGGCTGGTGATAAGAAAATTCATAAAACTATATAGTTGAGTAGTATAATAATCATCATCACCTCTGTTGTTAAGTGTGAAGACGCTAATGGTTCCAAGTATTCATTGAAAGTCTTCTAGTAGAACTCATTATATTCTTCTGTGGTGACTTCCTTAGGGTTCCGAAGCTGCATATACAGAAGGACCACAATTTGATTATTCTTTAGGACAATGGGATTTTGAAAGCACAGTAGGGAAAAGAAAAAGCATTTCCAAGGCTCACCCATATTGGATGTGTCTCATTAGTGAGCTCCCAGTCTCAGTACTTCTCAACAACCTTCTTAGTTTTCTTCTTTTTCTGTTAGAACAGAAGAATAAACAAATCACCATTATTTACTATATGGAAGTTTCATTTGAAAAGCAAAGGGTGGAATATGCTAAATATAATATAAATTCAGTAAAAGAACCAGACAAGCACCTCTGCTTTCTCATCTTTTTCATCCTTCTTGGCTTCAGTTGGATCCTCATCAACCTCAACCTGTAATAGATATTAATATTAAAATAGTAGAAAGCAAACAGTGATAAATAGATAAACACATATACAGAACATCTAAATCTTTGCAATGTAAGGGGCATTTGTAATAGACCCTATAAATAGTCAACTAAGACACTCTAGGGTAAAGACATTTGGCAAGTGACGTACCTCTTTAGTGTATCCCTTTTCCTGCCAGGTGTAAATTGGGAATGAAACAAACTGTGAATAATTTTTCACAAGCTTCTGAACCCTTTCTGGATGTGCAAAGTTTTTGTCATCACACTAAGCGTACATATAATATAAGTAACAAACATTCAGGTTAGCTAGGAGACAGGGGAAAAAGGTCACAAGCAACCCTTAACAAACACATTCTGTAACAAACCTTAAGATATAAAGTGAGCTGGGTCCCTCTCGGAATGAGCTTCTCAGTATCAGTCTCCTCTCGAATTGTATAGGAACTAGAATTGGCCTCTCCTTCCCACACAAATTGCTTATCAGATTTTGGGCTCTTTGTTGAGACAACTACCTTCAAATGACAAGAGAAGTGAGACTGACAGAAATCCATGTTCATGAATAGAGAAGATAAGCATATTGTACAGCTTCGGAATGTGACATACCCGATCAGATACTAAGAACGCCGAATAAAATCCGACGCCAAATTGACCAATTAAATTGCTGTCAGCGCCAGCATCCTTGCTCTCCTGTTAAATAATATAACATCACCAAGTTTATGATGTTACTATTAAGAAATTTATATCGCATAATGTAAACACCATTTCACTTTCAATTTAAGAAAGGGGAAAAAAATGATGGTACACCTTCAATGCCTTTAAAAACTTTGCAGTTCCACTTTGTGCAATAGTTCCAAGACAATCAACAAGTTCTTGTCGGGTCATACCAATGCCAGAATCCCTTCATAAAGAAAATAAAATCATAATATTGCTACCGGAACAACATTACCCTCAAAATAATTTTTACAGCATATAAAGCTTACGTGATAGTAATTATCCCATTATCTTTATCAGTCTGGATACAGATATCAAGATCAACTGCATCCTTCAAAAGATCAGGTTCTGTAACACTCAGAAATCGCAGTTTGTCCAAGGCATCACTTGCATTGCTGTAGATACAAATAATAATTTGCAAATGAAAATTAGAATTATCTAACCTGAAAGTACGAAACAAACTTCTAATTCATGTTTTCTGTTCCCTGTTTAGCGCAGAAAACTAGTAACTTTCAATGCTTGGAAGCAAATACAAGCGGCATTCTGTCGCACAATAAGATATGTTATGGAACACAGAAGTAGACCATCATAAACCTAAAATTGGAATGCATTCACGAAATTCCATGAACTACAAGCATTCCCGTGGTAAATCATATGAATGCCAAGGGTCTAGGTGCCCATATGTCTCAATTGTGTGTAGTCTAAAATTGATGACTCAGACTCGGGGGTGGTAAAACTGCAATTTAAAATATATTGACCATTCCATGAGTACAATGAGAAAAGAAAGTACATGGAAAATCCCATAGGTAAAAGAAATGAGAAATAAAGTATTATCAGAACAGGTGCCATGTTAATGACACATTTTCAAGCTTACCAAAAGTCCCTTTACCAAGTCTGCAGTTGAGAAAGATAGAGCACATACAATACTTGACTGATACTTAATAATATCAAGTGTCAGCAACAATGATGGACAAGCCAGAGTGGAAGTGAGAGAGGCCACATGGGACATGGTCTCCACCAAAGCCCAGCCACTCCTTTCAATATATCACATGGCCTAAAAGCACTTTATACAAAAATTAACTGCTTTGCCCATCTAGAAATAAATGGAATCAAAATCCAAATCGTGTAGCATTCAAGTCAAGATTTCCTTGATAATTGGTTCTATACTTCTATTCCAATATGAGATATTGTTCACTCTCACTTTTGGCATTAGATCTCCTTCCATTAAAATAAAAAGAAGTTGACAATGAGAATATTTGATGCCAAACTTGAGAAAGAACCTGTTTGTGGAAAAACCTAGTAGATCAAGACATGCCTGATAAGCTCCCGAAGAAAAACCTCTTTGTTGCTGTATAAGCTGTTAACGATGAGGTCCATAAGGCTACTAACCTGCCACCAAGCAAAAAATATATGATTGACTCTACCACATCTTACAAACTAAACTCAATCAGCCTTTACTGTTCAAGTGATATACCTCTGCTTGATACTCATGTTCTCAGCTGGTGGATCTGATGCCTCAGATGCCACAGCAGTCGATAAATATCGGTTGCTGAGAAACTGCCCATTTCTCATGTTAAGCAACTTAGCAGTTGCAATTGTGTTGCATTTCTCACTGCTCAACACCGAGTACCATCTGAAATTGGTGTCACTCTCTCCAGCCTGCTACCGGTGTAATGCATAAAAGGATGTAAGTAACATAATAAAAGTGAAAAAGGGAGTCATTCCAAAGTAACTGACACAAAAGTTAAGACAAATAATCTATCAGCACTTATATATAGAATTAAAGGTAAACCATTGGGATTACACTAATGCAAGGTAATCATCTCAGTAACAAACTACTTCCTCTACTCCAACAAGAGGGCCAAAATTGATAATTAAATAGAACAGATGGATAAGTTGAAAGGTAAAACTTTCCAAAACATCCACATTTTGGACCAAATGCATACAAGGCTGAAATAAATAAAACTTGGAGCATTTTAATTAACCAGTATATAAAGTTACACTATTACACTACGAGGCAACTAGAAGGGTGACTCCAGACACCAAGAGCTGAGAAAAAACTATATTTTTATAAAAAGAGTAACAAAAAATGAACTTGCAAATAATTTTTAAAATTGTAATAAATGCCATGAATCTCAGAAATGATTCCCCATTAGGAATCATTGAATCCTCATTAGAAATGCAACGTCTGATTCATTGTGCACTGTTATAATTGAAAAGGCAATTGCAATACCCAACCAGTCAACCACCAACCACCATTAATTTAAAAAGAGGAGGGAAAAAAGTATGCATTGAACAAAATTTTAATATAAACAAGTCTTCATCAACAACCTATTGATATAACTCAGAACTGTAATCTCAACATATCAGTTTGCGTACAAAATGCATACAGATACAAATTATAAACAAGTCTTCATCAACAACCTATTGATATAACTCAGAACTGTAATCTCAACATATCAGTTTGCGTACAAAATGCATACAGATACAAATGAATCGATAGAAGATCGATAAATACTAAAATACAAGTGATTTTTTCATGTACACGGATTGAGTATATGCATTTTTTAGGGTTCCGAAAGTGTGTACCAATTCGTTGAAGAGAGTGGAAGAAGAAATTGGGGCGACGGCATTGCGATAACGTGCGCCACCGCTGCGCAAGATAGTGGAGACGGAACGCCTCGAGAGCCTGTGCATGTTAGCAACGAGCGACCAATGAACACACAAAGAGACTATTATTGTTGTGCGAGAGAGGTTTTTCGATCAGAGAGAGTCGAGTGTGGGGATATGATTAGGTTTGTAATAGGGTTCTGGCTTAGGGGTTTATGTAAGCTTCCGGATATGGCATTTTCTACAACACACTGTGCCTTTGAGAGAGATGATCATGGATGTTTTAGTCATTTCACATTATCTAGGCAGAGGAGAAGATTCACCTTGTCAGCATAAAATGTACGGAGTACTATAATATGGACCCAATGAGGAATGCTGCAAATTGATCTCAGCCATTCATTTGAAGTCAAATTAGGAGAAAATTATCTTGGTGTATGGGCAGGCTCCATTAACGGTTGGATTGAGAGAAGTTTCTCAATCGAAAGGTTGAAGCCCTTGAAGGGTCCCACTCAGGGTTAAAGTGCGTTAATTTGTTAAGACTTCAAATACTCTTATTTCGAATTCTTTCTAGGGGGTAAAAAAAGGGGTAAAAAAGTTAACTAGTATTGTATTTGATCTAGAAATGAAGGGAAAGTGGAGAAATTTTGGAGTGGCCCGGGTTGTGAAACCTCGCGGTGTCGCAAGCTGGATGTGGTTCGGGGTATGAAAATTTGGGGATACTCTTTATAATTTCTCTAAAAAGTGGAGTTGATAATTATGTATTTTGTCTATGATTTGTTTTAAAACAAACAAATGAATTTTTATTTTGTTCCTATCATTTACTAAAAATAATTAAACTCAACCACTCAATAAGACAAAAATTTATGAGTCTTGTTATGGTTATGTTTCACATAATTTTTACTTCGACTTTTACACAGAAGAAAAAGAGAAGCAGAAGTTAATGAGAAAATTGGTACCCACTAATTTTCTTTAAAAGTTCTTTTTGAACTCTAAAACTCTTTGGCTTTATCAATTCAAATACTCTTTAAAATGACTTTTAAGTTTGAAAAGTCAAGTCGCTTTTCAAAAATTAATCCAAACAGACAAAGTGAAGTCACTTTTCAAAAATTAATCTTAACAGACATATGTCTGTTATTTTGTATCTTATTTGATAGCTCAATTTTTACTTTATCTGTAATTACTACTTTGTTATATCAGTATCAATTTTCTTTCTTTCTTTTCCCTCGTTAATAGAGGTCAACGATTGTTATCCACATTGTTGATACCTGGGAATAGAGAACAAGAAGGCCAAGGATTAGAGTCTGAATTTTACTTATAAATTAGTCTAATACCATTCATTCTCAGTTTATTTGCTAGTTAAGAGTAGGACTTTCTGTTAATTTTAAGTTCAAATCAATGCTCTTAATTAGTGACTTTGTATAAATAATTCATGTGCTCGAGCATTGTTAACTATACTGAAACAGGAGTTCCCTTCATGTATATATATATATATATATATAATGATTTAAAATTAGAATCATTTACATAAATAATTTCACATACGGAATGGAGAGAGAGAGAGAGTAAAAAAACGTATTCTAAAAGGATGATGATGAGAAAGTGTATCGAGAGAGAGAGAGAGAGAGGGGCTAAATTAAACAACGGTGACTCCCTTATGGCCATGTAATTGTTGAACATGTACACTTGATCATAAGAATGTCTAGTAGACATTAGTACTTATATTATTCCTCTGCCAAAGCAAAAAGTACAAATAGTAAACAATAGTAAACTGAAAGTGTATAAAATTGAGATGTACAGAGAAGATTAAAGACAAGAAAAGTTATATGTCTACAGACGAAGAGAAGTATCCACTTCAGAACTTTCAAAACGTTGTGATGTGCTCACAAGTGCTGCATCTGTGGACCATAAGTTCATTGATGGCGGGGTCTTGATGGCTCTAAAATCAGCATGCTTTCTGTGTGAGCCAAGTCCAAGGGAGAGCGAATCTTGAAGAGGTGGTGTAGATGATGAGAAGATGATTTCAGGTTCAGAACGCGTGGTTGGGGTGATTTTCTCCGGCTCTGACAACAATTTTAGAAGCTGTCTCTTCTCCCTCACTCTTTCCAATTGTCTGAACCTTTCTTGTAGGAGAGCAATGGAGGAACCAACCACCATTGAATCACCACTTTGTCTTCCCATTGGAAATGGAGAGCTTAATTCAGTAGACTTTGGGAGTCTTGAAGGGCTATCCCTATATATGTGTATATATATATATATATATATAATGTTAGGTGTTTTGACACTAAATAATGTGTTTTGAGGCTTGTAATTAATGATTCAGGGTGATTAATCAGATGGGAGAATCGGCAACTGTTGAGCAAAGTCCAAGGAGAAAAGTTTGTAATCCCAATGTAAGGTAGGCTGGGGGTGATGTATGTGAAGGCAGAAGGACTTGTTGAGGGAGCAAAATGGTGAGCAAAAAATTCCAAAAATGGAGGGTGGAGAGTAGCATTTGGAAGGGTGTGTTCAAAGGAATAAAAGGTTAGGTGGTGCTTCTGTCTGCTTCTTTCTAGAAACTCCATTAGGCTTTATTGAAGATGGTACCAAATTTTGGTGTGTATTTGGTAGAATATTATTTCTTTTTTCTGATTTTAACCTCTACTTTTGTTTTTCTTCCAATGGAAGCTCACGTTGGAAAGGTAAGGATAGGGGAAAAAGGACAAGGATTAGAAGGAATATTTTGGAGTTTAATGGATTGGGTGATTCTTTCAACTATCTCAAGCTTCTCTACATCTACATGCTTTCAAAATTCATCAAAATTTTCCCTAAGCGCGTGGGTTTTGTTTAAAAATTCGTAAAATTTTACACATTTCCATCGTCTACTAGGATTTGAATAAGGCAAATTCGAATAGGGGTGAGAATTCACATCCGTAACAGATAATGTATTAATGAGTTTAAAAAATTATCATTTTTTATTAAAAAAAAGTCAGATAGAGTACAATCGAAAAAAATGAGTGCGAATATCGTCTTCTTTAAAAAAAAATTGCTTATATTTCATTGATTTGGTCAATTTTGATCCAAATTTCCATCACATTTATTAAAGTTTGACTATTTCTTCTTTTAAAAAAAATCAAGCTTAATTTTCTATCAATTAGCAAAACAGTATAAAAATTTAGATTTCTAGTTTTTTTTTTATAAAAAAAAATCTAGTCTCAGTAAAACTAAACAAATCGAGGTGATATAAACAATCAACTTGACTAACAAACAAACAAGCCTCGCGGAAACTCAATTTCCGAAGGCATTTAAGTAAGAGCCCAAAGAATATATGATTCAACTTATTAAGTTGGCAAACAAGTTAATGAAAATATGTTTTTGTAATCAGAATTCATTAAGATTTGAATACAAGACTGCTTTTATAGAAATTGGTGCTTAAATATCGCATCAATTTTCATATCAAATTCAAGTTTGATATTGAATTTAAAATTGACTAACCAGAGAAGAGAAGCTAAGCTCCAACTTGATGAATAATATCCTAAGGTAAGTTGGATTTCTCATATTTAGACTCGATTCAAATTTAAATGAAAAATGATAGAAATTTCTAAGGGTAGAAGAAAAATTTTTATTCTTATTCGTTCTTGCGTCTTGCCAAAGAGTGCAGTGTTTATTCGAGTAGTATATAACGACATCGTTATTTCTAGGATTACTTAATTTAAATATCAAGGTCGGATAAGTACACATAAATAGTTGAAAGATGATTATTAGGACATCCGTTATAGGGCTCTCTATAACGGATGAAGAAATTATTTTGAGATGGTATGGGACTCTCTCAAATGCAGAATCCCGTGTAAATGAAGAAATTATTTTGAGATGGTATGGGACTCTCTCTCTCTCTTTTTGTATCTCTATTTTTCTCTATTCAAATTTTATTTTAATTAGAATTGTATTGAAATCAATTGTTTTAAATATAAAAAAATTATTTTAAATATTATTATATATATCAAATTATAAAATTAGTTAATAATGTAACATATAATTATTTTGTGAGAAGAAAATATTTAATAGAATTAGATCAAAAGGATGGTGATATGTAATTTTTTTATTTTATTTCTTTATTTGTGAGAAAGTATGTAATGTATTTTTATTTTATTTCTTTATTTGTATGAAAAACATGTAATGTCTTTTTATTTGTCAATAAATATATTAGAAACAAAAATAATTAAAAAATAATATTTTATTCATCACAAACAATTGAAATAATTAAATTTTAAATTTTTTTATAAAATTAATTTTATAAAAAAATAATAATACAAAACGGTACCAGAAAACTAAGAATCTCTATAATTAAAAAGAGCTTACTCAGCTCAAAATGATGTTACTCTAATTCTAAAGAGCTCCGCAACAGATTAGACCGTTATTATTCAGATCGCTTCATTTGTTCCGCTCACTGTTGTTAGTCCTTTTTTAGTGTTTAAAATGGTGAAACTCACAGCTCTCCATTCCCTTCAACCAGACCTACCTCACAACCTCCATTTTTCTCTCCTCCAAACCTCCAAAACCCCACAAGAAACTACTCAACTTCACGCTCTCACCATCAAAACAGCCACCTTCCACCACTCATCAATTTCTTCTCGACTTATAGCTCTATACGCGGACCCCAAAATCAACAACCTCGACTACGCTCGATCTGTTTTCGACAGAATTCAAGAACCCTGTTTGTTTTCTTGGAACACGATCATCAAATGCTACCTTCAAAACCACCGTTCGCATGATGCCCTTGTTCTGTTAAACGAATTGCTTTCCGGGTCGGTTAATGTGCCGGACGATTTCACGTTACCTTGCGTGATTAAGGGTTGTGCGCGATTACATGCTGCCGAGGAGGGTAAACAGATTCATGGGTTAATTTTGAAAATTGGGTTTGGTTTGGATATGTATGTTCAGAGCAGTTTGGTTAACATGTACTCAAAATGTAGTGACATTGATTCGGCTCGCAAGGTGTTTGACAGAATGCAGAACAGGGATGTAGTTGCCTGGAATTCTTTGGTGGATGGGTATGCTCGATGCAAGGAAATTGAAACGGCAATGAAGTTGTTTGATAAAATGCCCCAACGGGATGCTTTTTCATGGACTGTTTTGGTTGATGGTTTTTCTAAATGTGGGAGGGTTGAGGATGCGAGGAAGTTATTTGATAGGATGCCAAGTAAGAACTTGGTATCATGGAATGCCATGATTAATGGGTATATGAAATCTGGGGATTTTAAGTCAGCACTTCAATTGTTTGATTCCATGGAAACAAGAGATATAATCACCTGGAATTCAATGATATCAGGGTATATATTAAATGGTCTCTTTATGGAAGCTATGGAGTTGTTTCAGACAATGTTGAAATTGGGTCTTATGCCTAATCATGCTACCTTGGTTAGTGCTCTTTCTGCAGTTTCAAGGTTAACTCTTCTTAGCAAAGGAATGTCGATTCATTCTTACATGGTGAAAAATGGAATTAAAGCAGAAGGCGTGCTTGCTACATTGCTGATCGAAATGTATTCCAAGTGTGGGAACATTGAGAGTGCTTTAACAGTTTTTCATGCAATACCCAATAAGAAGTTGGGGCATTGGACTGCTATAATTATTGGACTAGGAATGCATGGTATGGCCTGTGATGCTCTTGAATTATTTGCTGAAATGCACAGAGTTGGAGTCACACCAAATGCTATAACCTTTATTGGAGTGTTAAATGCTTGTAATCATGCAGGATTGGTTGATGATGGTGGGCGGTACTTTGATATGATGACAAATGAATATGGAATAGAACCCACCATTGAACACTACGGTTGCTTGGTGGATATTCTATGCCGAGCTGGACATCTTGAAGAGGCAAAGAATGTAATGAAAAATATGCCTATGAAACCAAACAAAGTAATTTGGATGAGCTTACTTAGTGGTTCTAGGAACCATAAAAACACAGATATTGGTGAATATGCAGCTCAACATTTAATTGAAGTGGCTCCAGAAAGCATTCAGTGTTATATCCTTCTCTCTAACATATATGCTGCAGCTGGTCAGTGGGACAAGGTTTCACAGGTAAGAGAAATGATGAAGAAGAGAGGAGTCAGAAAAGTCCCGGGATGCAGTTCAATAGAGCATAAAGGCCTGCTTCATGAGTTTATTGTGGGTGATAAATCCCATCCCCAAACTAAAGAAATATATTCTAAGCTGCGGGAGATGAGGGAAAAACTGAAATGTATGGGCCATGTACCAGACACAACACAAGTTCTGTTGTATGTTGAAGGGGAGAAAGAGAAGGAAGCCGAACTGGAAAACCACAGTGAGAGGTTGGCTATTGGTTTCGGTCTCATTAATGTGGAACCGGGGAAGCCCATTCGCATTGTGAAGAATCTTCGTGTTTGTAATGATTGCCACACAGTTACAAAACTTCTCTCTAAGATCTATGACCGTGAAATTATTGTGAGAGATAATAGCCGCTTTCATCTGTTCAAAAATGGGTCATGTTCTTGCATGGATTATTGGTGATTGCCTGGCTTGTTGGTCGGTATAAATGTCTTTGTGAACTGACTTGAGAGCACAGATTAGACTTCTTCTAAGCATTGCTAAAAGACCACAGAAACGGCTTCTTTGTTGGGTTTGAAATAGCCTTCAGTCTTGTGGAGAAAAGTAGCCACTAGGTACAGCTTGTCTGAGGCTTCCAAAATTTTCTGTCTGGTACGCAACTCCTTGATTAAAATTATAGCTGTTTGAAGTTCTGCCATAAAACATATGGTTAATGGCCGACCCGCTTAACTTTCAGTCATTCATATGCTTTAGGCAGTCAATGTTCACTTGTTCTACGTTATATGTAGAAAGGTGTGAGAGCTTGGAACCTTCCAACTATTTAGGTTGGAGCTATTTTTGTAAACTTGCATATTTTCTTCCCCATCTTGGCAGCCATAGATAGCATGAATATTTGTATGAGACTCTGTTTATCTGTGCAGATATTTTAGCAGATATTTTTTCTAAGTTATATGTTTATTATGTGCAGATATATACTTGTACTGGCATCGACATTGAGGAGAAATTAACAAGATTATAGCGAAAAAGTGATGGTGATGGACACTCAAGAGACAATATAGTTCAAGATAAGCAGTTTCTGCTAGTAATATTACATCAGTACTGATCAACTCCACTGGCAGAGAATCTTAATGACACCAAGAAGTTAAAGCTTTAGCAATGTTACAGCTCAATGAGGCGCAGAACTTGATTACTTTCACTTTCCGGGTACAAAGTTAGTGGCATAAGCCCATGCATTGTTAGCCACTGGATCAGCAACGTGGTCGTAGAGGTTCTCAATAGGGCCCTTTCCGGTGACGATGGCCTGAACAAAGAACCCAAACATCGAAAACATAGCCAATCGTCCATTCTTGATCTCCTTCACCTTCAACTCTGCAAATGCCTCCGGATCATCAGCCAAACCAAGTGGGTCAAAGGCCCCTCCTGGGTAAATTTTGTCCAGTCCTTCACCAAGTGGGCCTCCACCAACCCGGTACCCTTCGACAAAGCCCATGAGCACAACTTGGGAGGCCCAGATTGCAAGGATACTCTGTGCATGGATAAGGTTTGGGTTGCCGAGATAATCAAGGCCACCTTCTGAGAAGATTTGGGCCCCGGCCTTAAACCAAACTGCCTCGCCGAATTTTACGCCGTTCTTTGCAAGGATTTCAGGAAAAACACATCCAAGTGCACCGAGCATGGCCCATCTGCAGTGGATCACCTCTAGCTCACGGTTCTTGGCGAATGTCTCTGGGTCTGCAGACAGCCCAGCAGTGTCCCATCCGTAGTCACCAGGAAATTCACCTGTCAGGTAAGATGGAGTTTGCTCGGAAAATGGGCCCAAGTACTTCGGGCGGTCCGGCCCATACCTTTTTTTTTAAAACAGTAACAGCTCATATGGATCAGATTGTATTCAGACAATGATGGAGCAAACAGTTGTGTGTGTGGTGTTTGTGTAAACCATGCCATACATTTTCTGAACTATACAGTATAAATTAGGTAAGCAGCACAAGAACACTTAGACACGCTATCTCAGGTGGGCACTCAAATCGCTCACTTCTTTTTGGACAAAGAGAATTCGTACAATTTGGGACTGTAACCCGGTGGTTATTAACAAAATTTTCTTTGACAACAATATACATGCATTCAGTTGGAAATGCTCGAGGTTTAAGGTCAAAGTTGTCCATTTTTTTGTTCAATTTCATTACCTACAATTCATTTTTATGGATCCCACATAAAACAGTTGGGACCCACTTGCAATTCACGGTTGCTGATGAAAATGGGCAGTAAATAAAGAATCTCGAAATTGAATTTCCCAAAAATAAATAAATAAAGATTATTGAATTAGCTAATTCTTGAGTTATTGGTGATAATTGTTATAAGAGATATATAATGATGCTCTTATAAGATATATATATATATATATATAGAAATCGATATAGAAGTTACAAACCATATGCTTTCCGGAACACTTCTCACAGTTCGTCGCATGGTGACACGACCACCACCAAAGCTGCCAACCTTCCTTATGAGCTCATTCTGCGCCTTCAAACCCGTCTGACCGGCGAATGCTGAACGTTGGATTGCAGAGGTTGCCATGATTTGCTGATGTTTGGGTTGTACTGTAGTAAGTAGTATGGCTATGGCTAGTTGATGCTGCTTATGGAAGTCAATTGTGAGGGGAGAGGTTATAAAAGGAATTGGAGATATATTGTGGATTAGGATATCAACACGTCAACACCATCCGATTGGTTCATAGATTTCCACTATGATTTTGAGAGAGATTATTTATCTGCCATGTGGCCCATCTGATTGTTTCTTTGATTCCCATTATGATTTTGAGAGAGATTATTTATCTGCCATGCGTCTCTCACAGATTTCGTTGGTGAAATCAATGTTTTATGAGTTCATTATATACCACAAATATTATATTATATTATATTCAATAGTCGGACTCTTTTTTCTGGAGGTCCAAAATGATCCGTAGAGAAAATTTAATAGTGAAAAATAAAAAAGAAAGAAAAATCAATTTTCTAACATGCATTTAACTAACAATTTTTTTTTTTTCAGAAAAGTTATAAAACAAAATTACCATTTTATTGTTTTGATAGTATGAAAGTAACAAAAAAATATTATAATTTACCTAAATTGTTTTTATGTCTATTAAATATGAGACAAGTTCTAAATAAACTTATATTGAATGAATATTTTTGTTCTTTTTTTAAAAAAAAAAAGCCAATATAAGAATAAAAATCAATAATTTTGTAAAGCATTTAAAGAGAGAGAAACAATTATACTATTCTTATAAAAAAATTATGCATAAATACATTATTTTAAAGAGAGAAAAAAAGATGCACAATTGTTAGTTCACGTCACTTTCTCAAGGAGGTAAAATTTTCCAATATTTTTTGTAAAAAAAAATTATAGAAAAGTTTAAGTTATTATGAAAAGTTACTCTCACAAAAAAAATTCATTTCATGCTTTCCAAACTCTTAAAATGTTTTTTTTTTTTTTTTCTAAAATGTCATTTCTTTTCCTTTCATGCTATTTTCATCTAACCAAAAGACAGAAGAAAGAAAAAACTAGGAGTTTCGGGTGGGTTGACACCAATCCATGATCCGATCCATGGACCAACGCCTGACCTATTTCACCAAGTACCACGCTCATGTTTAACCAATTCACTGTGAACAATATATTGGTTTCAATCTAAAGATTATCGTAGGTGTCAATTATTTTTATCACTCCATTGGGGAAGGACCCTCTTCCACTCTACTATCAACCTGGGCTGTGCCCAACATGATTGCAGTCAGCATCAACTTGCCAGCATCAGGGAAATCCTTGTGCTGCATCAAAATTGCTTCTACAGAAGAACCTGAATCCTTCAAAGTTGGAAACTCTAAATTCTCTTGTCTCAATGGCAGCACTTCGTCAAACCCTCCTTCGTAAGTTTCTGCTTCGGGTCCATAACACCTACTTGAAGCTTGGAAGAGCATGGTTTCTCCGAGGACCCGTAAGGTTTCTTCATCACTCCACCCCTCTGCCATGGATGTCTGATAGAGTTTTTCCCAATCATCCTGACTGGTAGCATTCTTCCAGCACTCCTCCAAAAGGTTTCTGTTACACTTGAGAAAAGAGGAGCTGGTCCACGCAAACACATCAAAAGCCAGCAACGACAGCTCTGCATTTTGATCTTTAAGGCACAGCTTAATAAGGTCGGCCGGGGAGAGAAGCTGGTTTCCAATGTTTTGCTTTTCTTCACCGTCGGGAAGGAGTTTTAATATCTGTTCCTGCAAGAAGAGTCGACCGGAAGCAAATGGGGAAACTTAATAAAAATTATACACGATTAAGAGACTAACAAAAATAATGTCTCATATTCTAGTTATCATTGCACTGCCTCAAAGATCGGTACCTAAACCATCCATGTCTTCTAAAAACAAGCCAAGCAAGAGAACAAATTTGAACAGCTCAAAACCTGAGCTTGAGGTTGCTTTATTGGCAGCTTCAGCTTTACACAGTTTTTTAATATTAAAAGCTGGATCACCAACAACAAATTGAGTCCAGAAAATGTTATTGTATCATAAACTGGGTTTGCAATATATACCAACACTCTGGATATTTTTACTCTTCTTTTGTTCACTCTGCTGGCTCCTTTTCAATTGTTTTTACAAACCTCTGGAGACTAGTTTTCTTCAGAATCTCACTTCAAATTGCACTGTAAAAAGTGGCATCTTTAGGGTGAAAAGAAAGGGGAATAAATACGGAAGTAAAGAAATTCGCTTCACACAGTGGGAAACCAGGTACAAGATTCGAGGGTGCAGTTTGGCCCTGTAGTCCACAAATCAACACAATCTTCATGATTTGGTTCCCTAGGCAAATTGGTTAGACATCGGACAAAAAGAGATCAGATTCTTCTTAGTTGGCATGACATGAAGGAATTTTCTAATTCAGTGAACTTTTCTCCTTTAATGCTCATTTAGGAAAAGATAGTGAAGGGTATGAGTTGGTACAAAGAGGACGGGGATTAAGAGGAATGAAATTGGGAAGGCTATTCTAGACCTCAGTAGTGGCATATCAGAGCTGTCATTGACAATAATATCAGAAGAGATTCTTGGAGAATCAACAGGACAAGGGTTATAATTTAAGGAACTTGGTGCAGCGAGAATGTTCAAACCATCATAAAAAATAAAAATAAATGTATATAAAGGACTTGTAGCCCAATGGTATAACCTCCCCATCCTCAAAGAGGAGGGGAAAGGTTTGAGCCCCGGTGTGGGCAAAAAAGTGTGAGTCTCCCAACTAAAAAAAAAACCTTTAAAACCTACATATATGCAAAGAAAGTTTAAAAGTAGCAAGACAAGTTTAAGCATAGAGCATAAGACAATCAATATTCTGTAATGGGTACAAAAGATGAGATAAAGAATATATATAAAACTGCAAAGTTAAGGGATTGGAAAACTGGAGACTTTAATAATATTATTAAGTACATCAAGAGTGAGAATGTAAGAGTATTAGTGAAAGATGATGAAATTAGAGAACTGTTCAATGAAAATCATATAGGAAACTTAGGTTTAGAAGAGTGGTAATTTTATAGAGATTATGGAAATTTTTTTTTTTTCCTTTTCAAGATCAGGGTGTGAGGTAAAAAAATAGAAAACAACGCATTGAGGAAGATAGAAACCAGATCGGCTCTAAGACTAGGTGACATCCCTGTAAAGGCTCGGAAGTGTTTACCAATGATAGAATGTCTTGACCAACAACTTCATTTAATAATAATGAAGAAAATGCCTAATGAAATATACAAAAGTATTTAGTACCAATATACAAAAATATGGGGGATATTTAATGTTATGCAAATTATCAATTATCATAGTATCAAAAAAAAGGGGTAATGCTATGAAACTTTACGAGACAACGGAGATATAGAAATACAGTGTCGGACAGTCAATTTATTTATGACAGGAAGGTCAACAATAAAAGTTATTTAACTAAGGAAACCAATGGAAAAATATAAAGAAAAAGGAAGATATTCACATGGTCTTTATAGATATGGAGAAACCCTATGATAGGACCCCTACAAAAATAATATAGTGAGTTTTAAAAAAGAGAGAAGTTTCAGTTCGACATATTGACATGCATGTATAATGAAATTGTACAGAACTAAAATTTCAGTTACTGTAGGTTTACATAAAAAATCGATCTGAATCTTATATCTTTTTGCTTTGGTAAACAAAACATATTCAAGATAAGGTTCCACGATGTGTGTTATTTACTAATGATATAATTTTAATTCATAAAACTAAAGAAGGGGCAAGTGCTAAATAAGAGATCTGGATAGAAACTTTAAAATCAAGACGATATGAGTACAATTAAGACTGAAATATAGAATGCAACTTCAGCAAAACTTATTTAAAAGTAAACTTTAACACAACTAGAAGTATAAGTGCGGACGTAGTAAAGATTGGGTGTCAAGAAATTCCAAAATGCAAAATTTTGGTTACCTAGTCTCAATTATTCACAAAGGGGAAGAAATTGAAGTTGAAGTTAATCATAAATTAAAGGTAGATGGTTTAAATAGAAGTGTTTCTAGCTTATTGTGTTGTCAACATATAGCTCTAGAATTGAAAGGTAAATTTTATAAAACTATTATTATAATCATCATTCTAAGGCTGAAATGTGAATGTTGAAATGAATGAGTTAAGACAAAAATGAATAAAATTAATGATGAACACATTTACGAGTCATTTGAATTAGCACCAATTGGAGATTAAATGAGCGAAAATAGACTAAGATGGACATGTGCAGTGAATACCAATAATTGCATCAGTGAAGAAGAATGACATGGTTCATATTGTAGATAATACTTGGGAAGGAGAAGACCAAATTAACATGGTTGAGAAGTTCGGAAAGATACCAAAGGGCCAATGGCCCAGTGGTATAAGCTCTACCTCCCCAAAGGGGGAGGTTGAGTGTTCGAGCCTCAGTGGAGGCAAAATATGGGTGTGTCTGTTTGCTTTACCATTCAAAAAAAAAAGTAAGGAAAGATGTATTAGGACGTGAATTGGCTGAGATTAACCTTAGACCAGCAAAATAGAAAGACAAGATTCATGTAGTTGATCACAAATGGTTGCAAAAATACTTTGTTAGGTTGAGTTTGGGACTTTCTTTATAGAATTTAATAACTAAAGTAGATACTAAAGATTTAGTATATAATAAAGATTCATTGCTAAAAATATGAACTCAATGTTTTGGAGCTACTGCCACTGCTATTACTTGCCAATGCGGTGAACAAAGTGAAAGGTACCCATCTGGATACTAAAGTAGTCTTAAGCAATATTATGGAACTAGCGCCTACATGCATCTGTTCTCTTCCAAGTATGTGATTTATAAGATAGTACTCTATAAGTTGGCTGTTATAGCTCTGGGTTTGTAGAAATATGACAATTATATCAAGAATCCTTGTGATTGGCTTGCTCCAAACATGGGGAAGATTACCACACTATAAGTTCCTAGTTCCTCTAAGCAGAAAATTTCCTAACATTTAGCAAGGAAAAGATTTTGATTCAACTAAACCATTATATGAAAAAAGTAAACCATGAAGATACTGTTCATTGAAATTAGGGAGCAAAAAATTTCAGTCTCTCTGCCCCAAACAGAATAGTCTATCTTTTTAAATGTCCATAGCATATGACCTCTTTGAAAAGTCAAATTGTAAAATATTATAACTTCTGCAAATTATCTTTTTCTAGTAGATGTGCATGTATTAACAAATGTGAAAGAAGGGCTAGTTTTGGAAGTTTAAACTTCTCACTCAAGTTTTAAAATCCATTATATGCATTTCTCCTTAAAAAGCCAGAGTTTCAAATATGGACAACTTTTCTATAACACAGGGAGCATAATATTATATCAAATCAGGAAATTATTGCCAAATTATACAGAAGTAGAAACCACATCCATAGAGAACCTTCAACCAAAAAAGAAAACAAGGCAACCATAAAATCTGTCAAACAAAACAAACCTGCAAATTCAAAATCTTCGAATCAGCTTCAATGCGCTTCAACTTTGTCTCATAATCAGAGTTCTTTCCTGTTAATGATTAAAAATAATCATCATCAATCACTTCCAATAGATCATAAAGAGAGCCCCATTCAAAATTAATATAGAAAACAAGTAATGAGCATTTGAATAAATTATTAACAAGTCGGAAAACTAAAGACAATTCAATTTATAGAAATAGCAAACAAGGTTTGAAAGTCAAAGACATTAGCAAACAAGCATCTCCCTATCTCCATAACCCAAAACCACAGGACATTACATAGATTCTTTTGTATGGAGCATTATCCTTAAGTGCTATGGGTGAGCATGGAAATATAAGTCTGAAGAAATTAAATTCTTTTGTCAAACAACTGAAGAAATTAAATTCAGAGCACATAAGATATTAATCTAGTTCCTCTCATAATAGTCATATGCAGCAAATTCCATGTGTTTTTGTGAGCATCCAATATCACATGGGTGGATCAACATAATCTCAATTTTGCATAATTTAAAACCTGTCCAATTAAAACAGAATACAATATAACGGCGGACAGAAAAATAGTACTTGATCAAGGAAGTGCTGGCAAAAGAACTGGGACAGAAAAAAAGGTGGTCCAAATATATCTCAGAAGTAAATCTACAGAGTAGACAACAAAACCTGCCATTGCAGCTATCTTCGAGAGATTCAGAAGCCGCTTTCTTTCTGCCAGTGTTGGTTCCGACATAGTGTCATAAGAGTCAGTCCCCTCTTCAGTTGCTGAAATTGAGCTATCATTTTGAGAAACAGCCAATACATGAAGAGTTTCGGAAGCTGAGGAGAATTGATGAAGAAACACTGCATGAAGCCAGAGGAGATCCTGATGCTGCTGTAAAAAAGTGGCTAGCTCTTCCGGGAACTCTTCGCCAAGTCTTAAAAGCTTGGAAAACTTCTTGTCCTCATACAGTTGTTTAAACACAAAGTAGTTAAACCCTCCTATAGGTCCCATGCTATCACGCTGCATATAAAAAATGTGAAGAATTCTTGAGGGAAGATCAGAGCATGAAAGAAGATAAGGCATAGAGGGGGAAATTAATCAACAGGCTAGAGTGATCCAGAGCAAAACTGAAACACAAATAGTAACAATACAATGAAGACATTTTACATTACTATCAAGAGATGAGCAATTAGAACAGAAAAGCATAGTAAATAAATATATTCATACCATTAGATTTCTAAGGAGTTCCAAATCATTGAGATCACAACATATATTCCACAAGGTTTGATAGCCTTCATGCCGTTTTGCAATAGACAACAAATTTGAAGAAAGCTGTCTGAGGATCACTTCAACTTGCTCTTCAATTCCTTCATTTAAATCCTGAAAAGATAATAAAATATGATACTAAAATTCTGAATCAGGTGAATTGCAGCAGCCATTTTCTTACATAGTATAATTTATTCACTCCATATTCAAATTTTCCAAGAATTACCACCGGTAACAGTAAATCAACAGTTCACCTCAACAGTTTCAAATAACTGTTAAGACTTTAGATGATCAACAGTTCAACAAAACAATAAAAAATTGAACTGGCAAAGGTAGACCAAGGTTCGAGAAAATTTTCTAACTTCAGCATCTTTAATACAACAAAAGTTTCATGTCTTCAAACAGTTTTGACTCAACTTTCAATTTGGAATTGTTTCAGTTTTAATTGTTACGCTTCTTATTATGTATATACACGGATGTCCCATAAAACACTTGTAATTCTCATACATGCCCACCTGCCTGATTCCGTTCTTGAGTCTCTTATATTATTTGAAATTTTGTAATTATTTGCTGAAAAAAATTTATTAATTGTTTTTGGCCTCCAAAGAGGATACATTTTACCTAACCAAGAAATGGTTATTATATCATGGTTTTAAGATATACATCCAAACAAAAGGAAAGATCAGTAGAAAATTACAAATAGAAGAGAAAAAGCAGAAAAAATATCAAAGAATCTAAATAATAAGACAAGTTTTCTCACTCAGCCAAGTTTGAAATGTGCTTGCACAACTTTCAAGTCAAGGGCCTCAAGGCAGAACAAGATTGTCACGAGTATTTATTTATTTATTTGCTCTTTGGGGCAGGGGATCTATCAGAACTTCACCATTTCATGTATAATTGTTGACTTTGCAAACCAACTCAACAAATTCTAAAACAGTGCTCCAATCCCAATTCCCCAACCATTACAAAAAAAAAATAACTTAAATTGAAAGATGGAAAAATGAAGTTTAAACATGGATAAGAAAAGAAATAAACAGAAACAATATTTCCTACTGAAGTCACTTCAAGGATGCATGTAAAGCTACCATCAGGATCACAGCATGGAAAGGACGAGATTAACCTGGTATTGGTCTTTGACAAAACCTTTGATTTGCTGATAAAGGGAGTCAAGAAGTGTGTCTCTTCTATTACAATACTCGTCTAATAGGCCTTTGTGTGCTTCTCCACGCTCAACTTTTGCTGTGATAGAACCAGAATATGCCTCAAGTAAAATATCAGCCAGTACTTCAAGATGAGAATGAAAATCTGATTTCGCAGACATATCAAGACAAGATGTTTCATTTAACAGCTGAAGCATGAAAGCAGCAATGCTCCATAACCCACTACGTACCACGGGTTGACAATACCATGGTGTTAAGCCCTCAGGCAAGGGATACCACATGTGATGCTCATTACGGTAGAGCATGGCTCTGCGAACTAAAGTCACACCAGCGTTTGAGAGTTCACAAGCTCTTTGAATCTGAACCATTAATGGCATCTCTACGCTGATTACATATTCTAGCTGTCCGTCCAAGCAATAAAATACTTCTTGAAGGTCTGAAACCTTACTGTAGAATACTTCAGCATTATCTCTATCCATCAGAAGAATAGTATTTCTACGGGCCCTCTCACCCACTAATTGAATCAAATCCCAAAGAGCACCAGAAATTTCACTTCTCGAACTCGGAGAAGGTGAGCCAACTCCAGTTGAACGGTTCTGACTGATAGTGTTTTGCAGTTCCTTCAGTTGAATCATGCCAGCAAGCTTTTCACCATGTTCCAAAATAATTTGCAAAGATTGTCCTGATAGCCAAAGAAAAGAACATGAGTCTGATAAGTGCATTAGATACTTAAGATAACAAAATATCACTCAAGCATGACAGATCAGTTAAGAAGCTGATTGCATAATCTGTTTAAGAATGCTGCAAAAGAAGGAATTGTTCTCAAAACTTGATGGCAAGAAAAAACTTTATAGCTGCCATTCCAGAAACAATAAAGCATTGCTTTTAACACAACATAAAGGTAGTAAAAAAATTGCAATATAAGCACTGTCAACACAACTGCATAAGTGCTCACCTCCAGACTCCGATGACTAAGGTTTTGCAAGTACTACATTAATATTTAAACTACAAGAACCATTTAACTGATGCCGAATGTCACATCCACTTTGTTTCTTAAGCACAATGCCGAATCTCTGATGGACACTTGAAATTGAACATCTAACCCACCCTTCCCTTTGAGATGTCATGCATACTTGGAACCACTATGTTACAACGACATTGGCTCAAAGATAAGGATTCAATGCACAACAAACATATGCTAAAAGATAAAAAGCTTCATTAAATATTAGCTTTCAAGTATACCACACGCCAGCTGCAAGGAAAATACAGAATTCAAAAGTGAAAATTGGGCCATTGATCATACTCTGTCTAGAACACAGTTCCTCGTGGCACTTGGATAAAGCAAGGAACTGAAGAAACCTTTGATGCTTCTGCTGCTTATCCACGAGTTGGTTGGACACAACAGCCATAGCCACAATCTCAGCACCTCTGGTTGTTGTCCAATGTTTACCTAAGGTGTCAACAATTGACTTGCTTACCCGAGCAAAAACATTTGTTTCTCCATCCCTTTCAAATGCCCCAGAACTTTTAAGTTTATCAAATGAGCCGTCAACCTGCCCGGAGAGAAGAAAATCAGTGAAAAGATTATTCAAAAGAGCTTCTGATTCTTCATCTTGAGAAGTTCGATGTGCAATCCCAGTGAAAACTGCCCTTTGTCTATCACCAGCATCCCATGCTTCAGAACTAGCCTTTTTAGGAGCAATGTTGCCTGCAAATGAGAAGTTTCTTCTCTCCTCCTGTGCAGATCCTTCATTTGAGCTCCCCTTGCGCGACAAGCTTCGCACAGGTGGTTCAACTCCACCAAGTAAAACAGCCTTCTCAGGAATTGCCCATACTCCAGCTTTCTCAGTGAGTATAGCCCATGCTCCATCTTCACCATCATCTGAAGGGAACACTGATGCATCTAAAACTTTTCCAGCATCATAAGGTAGATCAAACTGATATAGTCGTGTAGAGTTCCTCCAGTAATGCGAGACTGTTGCAGTTCCATCACCCGAAAGTATAATTGCTGATCCAGAAGGCTTACCCCCTACACTCAATCTCATGGTAAATAAGAAGTCCTCATCTTCTACTCTTGCTCTTTGGATTATCACTTGAAGGGGTGCCTTTTTCTCCAAAACCCTCTCATATATTAGCCCAGTATGTGCTGACGAGATATTCACCCCAGATTTATATTGCATAGTGAGAAGTGAATATTCTATGTAACTTGATCTGCTGCTGGCCCGGTCCTCGCAAAAGGTGGCAACAAGAATAGTAATTACTTTACCATGATTATCAACCTGCATATCCAGGGGCCATATTCGCTTCTGACCAGCCAGATCCTTCTTGATACCTAAATCAGCATCAGTGCCAATAATTTCATGTGACCAGAGCTTTGATACATTAAAATCGGGTGAAAGTTTAATAGCAAAACACTGTATCTCGTGATCTGTCAACAGAAAGAATTGCCGAGTAGTTTCCTCCAAAGATAGATGCGGGAAACGCCAAATTATTGACCTTGGATATCCCTTGCTTTGAATGGTCTGGCCACCATTATTGCCTTGCAAGGATGTACTTAGAATGTCCTGACAAATTCGTTTACGCTGAATACCATGGGGGCTGCATAGGAATTGCCAGAGCTCACCGTTGGTACTACATGCAAGGGCAATACAGGTGAGCCCAGTATCAGGGACTGCAGAAACTATCAAAGAATTAAAAGAACTTTCTTCAATTGAACTACTTCCAAGTCTGCTACGTTGCCATGGCTTGTCAGGGATGGTCTTCCGATCACCGGGTAAAAAGTTCAACACCGATTCATCAGAAGATGCAAGACTGGTCACAGATGTAGTCCCACCTTCAGAATAGATGTCAGGCCAGTATATAACAGCTCGAGTTTTCAGATTACACAGAACAATGCCGGTAGAGTTGCACTGTTGCACAACTTTGTTTGTGCTTGTGCATGTGCTATCCCAATTGACAACACAGAGCAACCAACCATTTCCATGATAACAATTTCTGCTAATATTTCCATTTCCTGAAACACTTGAAGGAAGTTCAAGAACAACACAGTTTCTTGAAGCTGCAGATGATAAGTAACCCCAGATAAAGAGTCTGTTCCTACAAATAATCCATGCAAAAGAGGTTCCTTTGTCCATTCCACCAGAGACGCACAGATCACCTGGCAAAGGAAAAACCGAAATACAGAAGTTATCCCCCCCAAAGGAATACTGCCCCTCCAAAGAAATTGAGAATGGATAAATGTCAGAGCTAACTGTACTAACAAGGATTACATTTCTGCAAGAGAAAGGCTTGTTCATCACGAACCACCTGGGGAAACTCTCCAACATATACAGGCTGAATTGGATCTATATCATCCGGATTATCAGTTTTCTTGACTGGCGGAATTCTGGGTAGAATAAGAACAGATGATCGGAAAAAAAAATCAGTGACAACAATAGCAAATGGAACTTGATAACATCTCCATGACATTTTTCCTCCTATTTTTGGCATTTATTTTCCATTGTTCTCTCTCTCTCTCTTCCATTTTGTGTGTGTGTGGACCTTTTGAGTTAACTAGTATTTAGTTTGATTACAGGAAGGATTATAACCACTTCAGATTTTCTTCTGCAATTTTCAGATGATATGAATAATGCAGTCGGTTTTTAATTTATTTTCTGCCAGCCTAATTCTTGTGTTGTTTGAGTAAATTGGTTTATGCTCCCTTTGATGCTTTTTAGTGAGTTTTACTTACCAAGACAGTAATATTTGGCTGTTATTTAAAGGGACTCAAAGAATTGTTTGGTTGGTCATGAGAGAGAGATAGAGATAAAAAAGGAGAATGAATTAAAAGAGTACTTTCTATCATAGAGGGATAAGCTGCAAGCGCAAATGAGGTGGAAGAATGAAGATTATCATGCGAAGTGCATTGTTCTCAAAACTTAGATCTAATACAGCTGACCTCCTTTCATGATTTGTGCCCTTATATTCATTTATTTCTTTTTAAATTTGGCATGAGAAGCCAAAATTCACTCGTATCAACAGACAAACCAATATCATGCACCTTCTATCATAGAGGAATAAGATGTAAGCACAAATGAGGTTGAAGATTATCATGCGAAGTGCATTGTTCATAAGACTTAGATCTAATACAACTGACCTCTTTTCAAGATTTGTGCCTTTATATTCATTTTTTTTTTTTAATTTGGCATGAGAAGTCAAAAATCACTCGTATCAACATAAAAGTCAGTATCATGCTAAGAAACTATTTGCACATTCAACAAAGTTGTCACTTATCTATACTGCTATAGAGAGCAAATACCCCTTTTTTATGTCATCATAATTTGGTTCCAATAATGTCCTCAAGTTCTTATAAATGCATTTGCAATAAAAGTCAAAAGAGGGATAAAACTGTAGTTTATCATCTGCAATAGAGAGCAATATCTAGTAATTGGATAAAGACAATATCCATTCAAAACTCTCCCACCTTAACTTCAGCAGATACTTCCTTTAGCTGTTCAAATCCCTTCCTCCATTCAACTCTCTCTCTCTCTCTCTCTCTCTCTCTCTCATTTCATGACCCTACAAAATATTATGGAAGAAACTATTGTGGACTAAGAGTCACCAAGAAACTGGTTCTATAAAAGATACAATTCAAGGCACTTGGCCATCCAATATCTTTGCAATAATGCATTCTATAGTTGGCATTTTTATTGTTAAAATTTTTTTGTTTGCTTAGAAATTGATAACTTAGATTCATAATCTCATTCATTCTTTACTTTTCTCTTTGATCAATCCTTATAATGTCCATGACCATACTAATGTCAATTACATATATGACACAAGCATCACAATATGACGCACATACATCTCATTTGCCCATCTTTTAGTATAAATAAACTCACTCTAGTATTCACTTGTTTCATCACAACTATTGCTTAACTGGGGTATTTGAGGTGTGAATCCTGCTTTTAAATGAAAATAATAAAAATAAAAACAAAGAAATTTGCACTCTCATAATCAAATTAGTGTCATTAAAGAGCTATTGCAATTGTGCCTGATTACCACCGGGCCATTGGCTCGGATGGTGTGGGTGTGTGTGTTTGCTTTAACTTCCGGAAATATATACAGTTACACACACACACACACACATATATATATATATATTGTGTCAGATTTAAGAAAAATGATTAGAGAAAAAAGAATAATAATAAAATGAACTGCCAGATGCAATACAAGAAACATATCTGCCTATTGTGAACTAATCATGTCAATTATATCACTTCATTTGCACTAAAAAAAAAGAGGGATAAAAATGTTTATATACGACATTGATAATGAAACACTGAATTCTAAACTCACTCACGCAAGGTGATGGTTCAACAACTCCCTTCCCAACCACAAACAATCAAACAAAGCGATGAAAGTCTGTATGGTTCCAAAAGCTCAATAAGATAATATTAATATACAAATCACATTCCAACTAATTCCTCCATTTGACAATAAAAGGAAAAGAGAAATGTTATCTGATGCTAACTCCAAACATAAAATAAAGGCCGAAACAATTCACCAACACTTCCAAGCTTCCAGACAGAATAAAATCTAAAACTCAGAGCAAAGACAACATTCAAGATTCACAAAATCAGCGGCATTACCACAGTTACTGATAACCATTATAACCATAACCAGTGTGTGTATTTATGTAATACCTGGCGAGAACAGATAAGCGAGAGGCCCATGGAGCGGGAGTGCCAGTGCTGGGGCGGTTAGGGATTGAATTGTTGTGAAGCGATATTCGATTCTCTGCAAGTGGAGTTATGGGCGAATCAGGGCGTGCGTGCCCTAGATTACGGTCCTTTCGAGCGCTGAAATTGGTTTTCTTCGTCGCAGGAGAGAACATGACTGAGTAAGAGAGTAAAGATGTTTTAGGGTTTTAGGGTTTAATGTAGCATGAAAATACAAAAAAGAATATGGAGTTATAGAGTTTCTGAGGTTTTTAGTTTGATAATACTGTAGTAGATTCAAAGAGAGAGTTATGGAGCTTTATAGTTTCTGAAATTGGGAGTATCAAAAGAGTGGGAGAATTTGAATTTGCTCTCAAGGATCACTAACTGACTCACTAGCAACATGAGAGAGACAGAGAGAGAAACGATGATCAGCCGGGTCGGATCTCACTATGGAAATGAGCACCTTCTCACCATGGAAATGAGCACTTTAGCAGTGTGACTGCACTTCCTGGCCATCAAAGTATAAGGTGGAGGGTTCAAGGGTGCGCAAGTGTGACTGTGTGACTGTATTGTAAACAGGTCAATTTGTACTTAACCGTCCTGTGCTTAAAAAAAATTAGCCTGTGTTATTTTTGTAACCATATAACTCTATTGTGTTTTCAAAATTTACAAAAAAAAATAAACTGCACTTTTGCAAAAAAATCTCCTTTTTATAATTATTTTATTCTTTCTTTGATTAGAAAAAATGAAAGAAAAATAGAGGAAAGAGGACTTTTCTTTTACCTTAATTAAAAAAAAAAAAGGAGCTTCTTCTTCTTCTTGTTTTGAAAAACAAAAAAAAACTACATAAGCACAATTATATAATAAAAAAATTCAGATTTTTTCTTTTTTTTTTTGAAAAAAATTCTATTAGAAAGAGGGAATTTCCGGAAACAGTTTCTGTAAAAAATAAAAAATAAAGTTGAAAATTGTTATTAAGTAATTGTGCTTATCTAGTTTTTTTCCGAAATCTTTTTGTTTTTTTATAAAAAAAAACTCCTCTTTTTTATCAAGCTAAAAAAAATTAATAAAAAAATATCATCTTTTCTCTATTTTTCTTTTATTTTTTATGATCATGAAAATGGTCAAATGATTATACAAAAAGAGATTTTTTTACAAAATAAAAGTTTTTGCAACTTTTAAAAGCACAAGGGTTATTTGATGAAAAAATAGCAAAGGAGAGTATTTTACCACTTTTTGAAAGTACAAGAAAATTTAGTGCAATTTTGCCTTTTAAATATTTTAAAGTATAAAATTGTCAAAATTGAAGTTTTATACATTTGTCAATTGAAAATGTTGGTAAATTACAATGACACTTCCTTTAATTTGATTTAATACCATTTAGAACAAAATTTGTTTGTAACTATCGTATAAATTCACTGTATTTGCTCCGTCTTTCAGAGACCTCAAACTATGTATAAACAGCTCTAATACCATGCAAAAAGACTTATATATCTTTTGACTCTCTCCTAACTTGCAAAATGACGTGTTTACTCCCCAACTTGGATACCCTTGTTGTTGTTGTTGTTGTTGTTGTTTATCAATTTTAGAGTATAAACCTCAATTCAACCTAAACAAGTCCTAATGTTGTGTTTGGTATGCAATAATAGAATGGAATAAACATTTCATTAAAGTAAGAATGGAATGAGAATGTGAATAGAATGAAATAGTCATTCATATCTTATTTTTTTATTTCAAACATAAAATGATGCCGAATAAAATGATGATTACATTATTTTTAGTAAGTAAATTTTAGTGGAATAAATTCTTATTATTTTTTATTTCAAATCAATGAAGCGAATGATCTTTCTAACTTTAATTACCAAACGAAAAGAATGAATCCAAATATTGCCATTGTTGCTTACCAAACCCATCCTACTAACCTCTTTTGTTCAATAATATCCATACCGATCGAAATCCAAATCGCCGTTGTCAACTCAAACTTGAATAACCAAAGCCATCTCCCATGAAATCACCGGCCACCAATTTCACCTTCAACAATAGTCCTTTTCTCGCAAATCAATCGGACCTAAACCTACGACTGGCTTCAGCAAAAACCATTATCTTCAACCATCACCGTCGCAGAATGCCGGGCAATCTAGTTGCCAGTCACCTTATCGGAAACTTCGAAATTAAATCATCACTGGGAAAACTCGTATATTGAAAACCCACTCCATCTCTGAATTAGACAGCCTAACAAGGGTCATCGATCGAATCACGAACCCCATCGCAGCATCAACCACCAAAAATACCAATCACTGATCATCCATCGCAACAACCCCAAAACACCATCACTAAGTTATGTCAAACACCATCAAAGAACCGTTAGACAATCATCAACATCGCGACTATAAAACCCCAAGTCCAAAATCTATCTCACTCATATTGTCCTCAAACTCATCGGAATCTCTTCACCACCGCTTCCAGCTGCCGCCGCAACAGCCTTCACCACTGTTTCCGGCCGTCATCGAAGTTTCTTTGTTTTTGTCAACTATTTTGGGACTATCATTCTAGCCTTCACCCTCGGACTGTTTTTATTTTTGTTGTTATGTTAATTCAGGTCCTCTTAATTGATGCTTCTGTTATGGTGAGCTAGTTAGGTTAATTCAGGTCCTCTTAATTGATGCTTCTATTATGGTGAGCTAGTTAGGGTTCGGTTTGACGCAAGTGTTTGACATGAGAGAGAGGGAGAGAACCAAATATTGAAAGGGATAGTAAATAGTCAAAGGACAATGTAATAAGAGTAAAAATTTCATTAAACATATATGATATTTTGAAATAAAAAATAATAAAATATTGAGAGTATATTAGATATTTCACATGTAAAGTAACGACGTTAAAAACAAAAATATCACTTAGAATCTCTACGATAGAAAAATTCGTTTTAGTACTCAACAATTAACATGGCCTACGTGCTAGGAAACACGCACATGAGACATGAGTACGACACGACACTTTACGGCTATAAAATAATATATTAATATGTAGTCATTATTCTACAAAAAAAAAAAAAAAAACTACATTACATAAATATTTTAATTCATTAAGACTCAATTAAGAATCAAACAAGTAGATTAAAGAACCAGACTTATTTAGTCATCTATATATACTTAGCTCAATAATCATATCTCAGTCACATATAAATTCCTTTTGAAATACTTGAATATACATCACTGCCACGGAGTGTTGACATGTGTCGGAAGAGTGTCCTAGGAGTGTGCCATAAAGTGTCCGATATGTGTTTAAAAAGTGTCCTAGGAGTGTCCAAAAAGTGGCCAAAAAAAATTTTTGAACACTTATACAAAGTGTCCAATATGTGTCCGAGTGTCTAACAGAAGTACAGCACATTCGGTGAAGTATCTGTAATTCCTAGCCTAAGTGAATCTATCTATTGGATATTGATCCATTTATACTCTACACTGAGCTTATTTTATTGACTAGTATATATTTATTTTTTTGCAGTAAAAGATAAGTTAGACTTTAGTAGTATTAAGTTTTAGAGATATCCAAAAACATTTTATTAGTTTTTACTGTAACATAAAATATTTATAAGAATAATTCATTACATTACCCTCATCTCACTTTATCCACTTTTTTCTTCTTCTTCCTTTTTTATTTTTTCTTTACTGTAACATAAAATATTTACAAGAATAATTCATTACATTACCCTCATCTCACTTTAGCCAACTTTTTTTTTCTTCTTCTTCTTCTTTTTGTGTTTTGTTTTTTGTTTTTTTTACTAATAGACATAGTGAAAGTCATTGTTCATTAGATAGTAGATGTGGGATCCAACCATGAATCTCACTTTCACATTTTAATGATTGGAAAGTGACTTTCATTTGATTAAAACTTTCATTATATTAATCATTTTCTTTATTTTAAAAGAGGAGATATGCCACTTAGACTAAATCTCTATCACATATCAATGTTGTTAAAAGTTGGAATCTAAAATATTATAACTCTCAACTCATACTATACTTTAAAGGCTGCTGATATTTGCGTTCCACTACTCTCCTCAAGCACTCCACTATCTCTTTTGTTTAAAATAAAATTTCAAAAGAGTTCTTAAATCACTGATTCTTACATTTTTAATACCATAATTGTCCTTTCCTATTAAAGTTAGGATTCTTCCATTCCAATTCATTCATCTTCTCTGACATATTTTTTTGATAAGTAAAATCAGTGTATTGAGAAAAAAATAAAATTTTCTTTAGTTCTAATGCATCATTTTAGTTTAGATTATAGTATTTTTTTTTCTTTATTTTTGTTTAATACTAAAGTTTCCAACTCGTAATAAGAAAATTCCCTGTTATACGGATGAAGAGGAATTTTTGAAAAAATAAATTTTCATTGTTTTGAGTCTTAGCCTTCACAAATTTATATAATATATATAAACACTAGAAATATATGTTAAACGTAGTTAATTTAATCACATAACAATATAATTTTTAAAAGTTTTCTTTTTTAAATCAAACAAGCTTTTCTTGGCTTGTTTATTGAACTATATAACATACTTTCTATTCAAGAAAAACTAGGCTTTCCTTCTATTTTCAATTCAATTAAACATATCTTATTAGAAAAAAATCAATTAAAAGTTTAATATTTTTGGTATAATGAGATAAGTTGTTTTATTCATTGATATAAAATTGGGTAAATTATAGTGACGCCCCCTGAGATTTGGACTTATGGCACACAGAGACAAACTTTACTTATACCTATCATAGAGACCCCAAGTGATATTTCTGTCCATAACGCCGTTACTTTACATGTGAAAATTCTAATATACCCCTAATATTTTATTATTTTTTATTCCAAAATATCAGTTATTTGAAAAGACCATTTTACCCATTTGACTTTTCAAAGTCTATCCTCTCTCTCTACATCACCCAAAATTAGGGTTTCAAAGTAGCTTAAAATAAAGTGATTACCAACTAATTTTATAATTAATTTATGTAAATTAGTCAATACAGATATATTAAATTATGTATTAAGTTTAAGTTAATTAATTGATATATGAGTAATTAATAAGTTAGGTGATAAAAGTATTTAAAGAAGTATAATTTAATTGAATATTATATACAATTTAATATAGAAATATATACATATAGAGAAAAAGAAATACAGAGAAAAGAGAGAGAGAAGTTGTTTAGGAAAAGACTTGTCGGGATGACTGTGACTGGCAATGGTGACGGTGAGGTTTCGTGAGTGGGTTTAAAACAAACCCGTTGATGGATCTTCCTTTTTTAATTCGATCTAAACAAAGGCAAAGCCCAAAAGCCCCTTTGGCAATGACATATCAATAAAGTTTAGGTGGCGGTGCTCCGATGATGACGGCGACTGAAGGAGATTTTGGTGACGGTGAGGCTGTTGGTGGCATGGGATTTTACAATTGTTGTTCGGGTTTTGTGATTTGGGTCTCAGGATTGGTTTTTGATTAGGGGTTTATGGTGACGGTTGGCTTGGGTTGGGTTACGATTAGAGTTCAACAGTGGTGATTTTGATTATTGGCATTGAGAGATCAGTAGTGAAGGATCGATTGATGTTTGGGTTTCGATTGGGCCTTATGGTGGCCTGCGGTGGTTCCGTTTAATCGAAGGGGTTCTGTACAATGGTTGTTGGTTTTAGGTTTGGGTTACGAATGGGTCTCGAAGGTTTGTCGATTTTTATTATTAGGTTTTGCCATGGATGGTCAGTCAAACAAAATATGATTACTTTCTATTGATACCAAAAAGAATCCAACCAGAACCATATAAGTATTAAAAGCCATCAGTAAAATGTACAAATTAGGTATTTATACCATCAACTGAAAGTTTATATATGAACTCACCTCCAACAAGCTTTGTTGTTGTTCTCATTCAATGTCCCTAAAAATTTGTAAGAATTTTAGTTTTGGAACCAAAGGAAAGTTTTACGATTGGGTTTTGATGATTCGGGCAGAACTGGTGATGATGCCGATGATGGTTGTTGTGGTTGTTTTTGTAAAATCTTGCCTCTTTGTGTTATAACTATCATGCTTGAATCGATTTTTATTTTATTTTTTGTAAAATGAAATGATTCTCATATGGTTATTATTTCCAGATTGAGAATGGTTACTAATTTTTGCAATCTTGATGGATCTAGAATGGTCAAATTATAAATCATCTAAATTTTGATAGAATTTCTAATTTTGATTGAATTTTTATATACAAGATGTATAAGAGGATAGAGAATGAGAAAGCATCAAAGAGAAGAGAGAAAGAAGAATAAAAGGAAAAAAAAGAAGAGAGTTTGGGTACTTTGGTCTTCTATGTAAATTTAAAATTTAAATAAGACATTTGACAAAGTCAAAGGGCATACGAGTCTTTTTGAGTCACACCCCAAAATTCGGACCACCAGAACTCCTCCGATGTGAGCCCGATCTCCGTGTTGTGAGGTTTCATGGGTGCCTAATTGTCATCCACGACCCGGACATCATGACAATCATCTTTTATCATATTCGATTCCAATACGGACCACCGAAACTAATTCGTGAAAGCTTAACCAACTCACCCTAAGTTTTCTATATGGATCACTTGAGTCTTATTCTCAATCATCATTCTCACAACTCAACAAAAGCTTAACTAATCACATCTCATCAATATGTTCATCTATATGATCACTATAATGTCATTGAACATCCCACAGGCTCTAGTGTACTTGACCCTATCTTCCAATGCTCAACAGTACCTAATTGTTAATACTCATGGGATGAGCCTCACGCCAACTTATGGTTGGGGAGACTCCGCTACCTCCTTACCATTTCCTAAAAAGAGTTAATACTTATGAAATAAGCTCCAACATGCTCAGTAGAAATGACTAAAACATAATTTTACAAATTTTGTGAATATACAAATATCCATGACATGTATCATGTATTGCTATGCATAGTGGCATGCTCCTCCTATGTGTCCTGCACACACACACACGACCTAGAATACGGACTCCATTGACAGCCCATCCGATATTCATCTTCCTTTCTCTTTTTGAACATCTAAACTCCATTGTCGGCCCATCCGATGATGTTGCTATCGAACTTCATTGTCAGTCCATTCAGTGTTCCTTTCTTTCTCCACATACACCCTCATACCTATACATGTGCAATACATGAACAAATCGTGATTCTTATGTTCATATCTACATCATCTCATGTCAAAACATATATCTTACCAATTATAACATGTTTTACAACAATTCATGATCATTAAGACAATTAATCAAACACTTAGGTGTCACATTCAAATATACACATAAAAATGCATTATTTTTTCACATTTCTCACATAACATGCTTTATAATCACATATAATAATTCAAAACACACAACTACATCTATTCATAGTAGAATTTCATTAAATTTCAAAATGTAGCATGTTTTGACTTTGAGAAATACATAATTATACACAATTAACCAATTGGGTGCCATCTTTTTCGGCGTTATTCAATTCACGCTCCAAGCTCCTCAAATTCAAAATAGAAAGAAGAAGAAATTGTATAGAGATGAAATTCTCTTTGGCCGACTGCTATATTGAGAGAGAATGAGAGCTGAATTGTTTTCTCTTGTATATATAGCCATAACCTCTCCAATTTACCACAATACCACTAGTCATTTAACGTATCTTTTCGGACTTTATTTTCAATTTTGAAAACTCCTACGGGCTCAAAATCAATTTCTTAATTCATCAAATATTTTAATGAGTTAAATCTCAAATTTTAATATCTTTCCGAAATTATCGGATTTTTCGGGCCCATCAAACCCCCGTCCCAAGTCCCACTAACCCGAAAATTTCAAATTTCACCAAAGGTTTTCAAAACTTTCTCGGACCCTTATACAAGTCCCCAATCATGTATTTCACGTTTAAAACATGCATCTCATCATTTAAATTACTTATATGACAATAAACAAAAAAAAAAAAAAAAATCGACCAAAATTGGTCACGATCTTTACATTTCGCATAGTGTCAGACTTGCCTATACATAGTTTGAAGTCTCTCTCTAATAGACGGTGCAAAACGTTTGGGTTTATACTGTCTAGGGGTGCACACGGTCCGGTTCGGTCCGGTTTTGATATTTTTTAGAACCAAACCGTATGGTCCGGTTCTATTAAAAATGGAACCGGACCGAACCGTTTGACTGTATGGAACCGGACCGGACCGAACCGCGAAGAACCGGTTTGGTCCGGTTCGGTCCCACGGTTCACCAATTTCAAAATTTTAAAATATAGGATCAAATTACTTAAATCATTTTGTATTACTTATTAATAAAAAATCTTTTTATTTGTTTCAAGAAGAGGTGAGCTAGGAACCGGTCACTCTCCCTTGTAGTGAACAATGAAAAGAACCTAACCATAAATAGGGTCACTCTCCCTTGCAGGATCTGCGAGAGTCAGGAGAAGAATGGGATAGATTCCATATCTAAATATTATATCATATATTATATATGAGTCTTGTCCCAACATATATATATTTATTATTTATTAAGTACATAACACTGTTATGATAACAGCCTAACAGGCATAGGGGGCTCATAGGTGTGAAATCTAAATATTGTATCAAATATTATATATGAGTCTTGTGCTAGCATTTATATATTTATTAAGTACATAACAGGCATATAACAGGCATAGGGGGGCTCATAGGTCTGAACCTGTGAAGTATAGGGACATATTGTGAATTGACCGTGCGGTAGAAGTAAAAGAACAGCAGGCAGTGCATTTATTTTTTGGTACAAATTAAGTACTTGTGTAAATGTATAAGACTATTGGTATAATATATTATATATATATATATATATATATATATACAGTAACGGTCCGGTCCGGTTCGGTCCTAAGTGACTTGAAACCGTAACCGGACCGTTACTTAACGGTTCCAAAATTTTGGAACCGTGACCGAACCGGACCGTGAAAAAACCGGACCGAATTGTCCGGTCCGGTCCGGTTCGGTTTGGTTTTACGGTTTGGACGGATTTTTGTGCACCCCTAATACTGTCACTAAAAACAAACTTTGTCTCCGTGTGAAATAAGTTCAAACTTTAAGAGTGTTAGTGATATTTATCCTATAAAATTTACTTCCAACTCAAATTATTTTTATTCTAATCACATACCTTTTTATATTACATATAAATGAGTAAAAGTAAGTTTCTTATATTATCTAATTTTTAATGTGCTAACAATAAAAAGAAGGACAATTCTTCTGACATTAAAATTATAAGAATCAAGTATTATATAATGTAAGAACTCTTTTATACTTTTGCTTTAAAGAAAAAGAAAGTGGGGCATTTAAGATACTATTGACGTGTGAATATCAGCTCGCTACTTAAAATTATTGAACCTAAATTTCATTATTTTGCTTTAAATGCTTAACAAAAGCCATCTTCGTTTGAAGGCCTAGGGTGTATTTACATAGCCAGCCATTTGTTCCATAAAACAGTGGCATGCACTGAAAAACAGAACCACAGTGACAAGTAAATAGAATGCAATAATATGACATCGCAAACCATTTAAATCTGACATTATACAAACACACTGACATACCCTCCACTTTCTCAATTTTTTTTTTTTTTATACCACTTTCTCAATTTTCAGTGTGTGGAGACAGTGAACGAATAAACCAACACAAATTGTTTGACAAGATTTTTATTTTTTTCCCCCGGAAATTGATTGTAGTACAAGATTCACAAACGAATTCTGTATCAAATATTAAGATTATTCTTTCAGATAAAAGAAGAATCACAACCTGTATCAAGAAAGCATCACCATTTCTACTGCTTGCTTACATGGAGTTCGGAACAACAATGCAGAACAGCATTAGAAGATTTATTAATAAATAAATAAATAAATAAGATCCCTTGGTTATTAGGGTTAAAGTTACCAGACATCCACCAGTGAAAAAATTCAAAACCAGACTTGCAATCGACTATTGATATAACAAAGCAGCCCAAACACGGACAAACTCTCACTGGAAAAATTAATGTTACAGTACTTTTCTAAGGGAACTATCTGGAATGAAATTCTCACAGCTGACTGACACCACCGTGATTTCTTCCAAATAATTATATTTTTTACACATATTTAGAAGACAAGAAGCAATTACAAAAACAACAAAAACAGGTATATAGAAGTGCTTTGCATACAACACAGAGTTTCTCGGGGGAGAAACAAAGAGTAATACCTTGATATAGTGAAGACAAAAAAAAAAAAATTGTTTCCTAATCTTTGTTTTTCTTAAAGAAAATTTATAGTACATGCATAAAAGCAGAGCTATGATCAAGGTTCCAGCTTCAAGGAAACGACTCGAGACTGCCTGTTGCGCTTGGCCACCTTCACAAACACTGCTGAGAGGCAAGATGGAGCCCACCACGGTCGGCGGACCTTTTGCTCCCCTTTTAGGCAAGCCACTGGAGGAACATTTGACAGCAGTAAATACAACTGCAAACTAAATCATACTCCAGTGCAAATAATAGGAATACAGATGGAACAAATTTTATTCAAGAAAATATACCATTAGCGTGAAAAATCAAGGAGTGTAAAAATACTGATTCAATAAATGCAACACCAATATCAAATAAATTGCATATAGTGAAGCCAACATCCACAATAATTAAGGAACCCACTTTTTTTAATCTTGATCTTCAAGGAATTGGACTCTTATATCAATGAATTATCAATGTTGTGAAGCAATTACACCGGGAATTGTGCGTGTCTTTTATCTCAAACAATTGTACATTGCACCCAATACATGATTTTATAAGTACAAAGAATACTGAGTGAATACAATGGACAAAACAGGAGTGACATTTGATACAGTATAGAAAGCATATCTTAAATAAAACTGTTGAATTTATTTGTTGATTGGTAAAACTATAATATCTTTGGCATATATTTGGACATTCTTTAGCATGTTCATACTTCATAGAAAAAATTAGGAATGTACATCAGCTCATTATTTATCTACATACTGCAAATTTCATTGAACCTAATAATATTATCCTATAATTCAGAAATAGGCACACATAAAGGGTGCATAAAAAATCCCACGTCTTTAGGCTGAGAATGTGAACTGAAGGGGAAACTATCTACATATATAGGAGTTTACTCCAGTAGCATATCTAAAAAGAGTAACATGAATCTTTTCATAAGTAGAACTTCAGTAAAATAGGGGTTAAGTGCTCAGCACAGTAATAAAAATTCGTCTTGAAACATGAGTTCAAGTTTGAGAACAGCCACCTTGTGCACATAATGCTAAAGGTTAGGTCTGTATCTAGTATAGTTTACCCTTTTCAAGACCCCACATTGACAAAACCAGTACCAGGTAACATGCATTTTAAATAAAGCTTTGTTCAAAGGTGCAGCCCATGCATGCCGCACAAGCGCGTAAGGCACAGACATACACACAAGTGGATAGAGAGGAAGGACCTTTAATTCGCCTCAGTTCCTTGCACAAGGTGATGAAGTCCCCCCATTTCATGTGGCACCGCCTTATAAACCGAAGTATCTGTTCCGTTGTGAACATGGACATCCCCTCCAAGTATTCTCCATTGACACCATTTTCTTTGAAAATTTGGCGGTAGCTACCGAGATTTATCTCTTCCAACCACAAACCAACATCCTGGCAAACCATAAAGAGGTGAGTAGAGGCATATCATTGATCCAATTACAAATAGGTGAACGAATCTTATATCATCACAACCACAAAGTTTGATTCCTTGTTCAAATAATTGCAGAAGGTTAGCCTCTAAGTTGAACTTTGTTGGTACAGCTTGCTTATCTATTAACAAGCAATTTCTTTTACACTTAAAAGTAACAGCTCTTCTTGGCATAAAAGTTCACATGTTCACAAAATATAATGAGAATGTGATTAATCACCAAAAACACAATGCATAAGAGAAAAGAGGGGGAAGGTCCCGGGTGGAGTTTGGGGGGGGGGGGGGGGGGGGGGGGGGGGTTTGGTGGTGGAGGACCAAACATTTCCTAAATGCAAGCTTTTTCAAGAGACTACTAGAATGAACCAATTGTCTTCACACACTTCTGTTCTCCAAAAAGTGCCTGTAAATGAGATAGTAACTAGCTTAAATGCATTGCAGGTTGTGGCATGAGCAATGTTTTGTCACACTTTGAATTTATTTTCAACACTATCAGTTCCGGATGAAATGGCTTAACAACTCTGGGGCATTTCTCAACCAAAAACTTTTTTTTTCTTTTTTGGGGTAAAGTTTTGTGTTGGATGATTGATGTGCAGTGTTAGATTTAGAATTTTTTATAAAATACGCAAAAAGCATTTTTAAGTGATGTCGCTTCATTTACTGTTTTCGGGCTCAAAATTAGCTCCAAAGTGTGGTGCATCATAATTATCCTTCGAGGTTCACTTCATTTATTGTTTCATTCATCTATGTTGTGTGATATCTATACTGCAGCAATTACCAGTCATGAAATGTATTGCTGAGAAAGGCACGGGGTTCATAGTGGCATGCTAATACCTTTGGGGACAGTCCTCATGCAGGGGTAAGTCGGTTCTTATGGAATGAGATACTAATTTCATTTATGTACAACTAGCAACTATTGGCAGCTGCGCTGTGTCGTTACACGTAAAGATTTTCTCTATCAACAAAGCTAGGTCATAAGGAAATTGATTGATAGGCCTGGGCATTGAACCTAAATGGCAACTACTTGGGGTCGCTTACATGAATGATGAATCCTATTTTTCCATTCCGCTCTACCTAAGGCCATAACCACAGTCGAACCATATGTTCTCATATCTTTCCACACTAATTCTACCCACTTTAAATTTCCTATTCTCTTTTTTCTGACATTTACCCTCAATGTGGACCATGTCACTCTTCCTAACTAGTACACTTAGTGGTCTTCTTTGAACATTTTTAAACTGTCTTAATCAATTTTCTATCATTTTATCACCAATTGTTGTTGCTTCAATCGTATCACGAATGTGTTCATTTCTAATTCTATTATTTCTTGCCTTGTCGCACATCTATCTCAACATTCGCATTTCAGCCACACTCACTTTATGCATATGTTATTTCTTAGCTGCTCAACATTCTGTCCTATAAAGAACAGTTGATCTAATAATTGATTTATAGAATTTCCCTTTTGAGCTTAGATGGATACATCGATCACAAAATATATTAAAGTTACAATACATATATTCAATTTTATTCTTACTTATCTTAAACAATTTTAATTCTAAATCTTCCCTCCAAATATATTTAACCCTTACTACTTTATTTTCATCAGTTAAAATAATATCATCGGCAAATAACATAAACCCTAGAATATCATCTTAAATGTGTATAAGTCAGTTCATCCAATACTAAGGCAACAAATATAGGCTTAATGTTGATAATTGAAAATTCACTTGTTTTCCCCGGTTATTCTAACCATAGTCGCACATCCATCATACACGTCCTTTATTGTGTTAACATATCTTATTATAACTCCTTTATTTTTAAAAAACCCCCGCATTAGATCTCTAAGAACCTTATCATAGACTTTCTCCAAATCAATAAAAACCATATCATAGGGTTTCTCTAATGAGTAGGTACCTTATAAAAACGAAAGAATACAGCCCAACATCCTTTTATTGCAAATGAACAGAACTGGAGATCACTTAAATGAGTGATGAAGAAAGAAAAGACAGTGTGCAACCAATGCATTTCTATCCAAGTTTCTGACATTGATTTAAAGTACAGACACGCACACACAGACAGAGGGAGGGAGGAGGTGGGGGGGCAGGGCATGTTATGGATGTACTAATATTATAGAATATGCAAGCTTGGTTGGCGTATAATACATACCAACACCCCATAGAAACACTTTTATCTCACTACCTCAAATTTGTGATTTTACTCACGAGCTGGGACGAGCAAACTGAATAATATTCCCCCCACTATTGTAAATTCAATTAACTGGTCAGTATAAGAAACAACCACAACCATATGACAAATGGAATAAAAGCCAGAACAATAATTAAAATGAAATCCCAAATGCTTAATTCAATAAACAATTAAACTTTAGCTAAAGAAAAACAACAATATTCAAAAGGCCCTACTTTGAGTTGAATTGCTTCTCAGAACAAGATAACCCAAATATGATTAAACCAAATAGTTGTATGAGGACCAATTTTGTAACATTTCTGTTTCCCCAGGTCCCATATCATTCTCAAAATTGGGTGGAAAAGCAATTAAAGTATTAGATAATGACATATTCAATTACAGTTCAACACATGATATAAAGTAAATCAAGACCACTGATAGAAAGACCTATTTGTGTAATATAAGATCAGCTCGAAGTATATAAAAATTAATAGCAATACATACCTCAACAGTCCAAATGAAGAAATCAAGTGGCTCAGGTGGCCGTTCTTTGGTCATCTCTCAAATCAGTATTCAAAAGGCCCTAAACTCAAAATCCAATTAAACCCATTAAGATCAAATCACCTTAAAATTCCACTATATAATTCTAAATAAATGAGTAAAAAAAATCTACAGATACATATACACACAGAAAGATGTGTGTGATGTGTGTATGGAAGTGTGGGGATTGAGATGGATTTACCCTGTGAAGAAGTGCGTTATCAGGGTTTGATTTTCAACATTTCATGGTGAGAATTGGCTTCACAGAGAGAGAGAGAGGGGAATGGTTCTCTGTATCAAAGCTTCACTTTTGTTGTCGATGAACCGGACTGCTGAGCTGAATTATGTGTGTGTGTGTGTGTTTCGATTTTAAAGATATTCGGCACGCGATCATAGTGTACGCGCTTTCACGCGCGATCATGTCAACTAACGTGTCGAGACATGTGCGAAATGGGGTACCGACGTACCGTACACCAAAATAAATGAAGGGGAAGAATCAGCTGCGGCGGTAGTTTCCAATTTTTTGGTACAACCGATACCTAGATATCTCACGCTCTCAGCTTAATTTGCTCTACTGGTACTTTGCGAGTGAATTTCACCTCCTGTTTGATTGATCTAAAACCTGTCGGTACATGAACATAGCAAAATACAGATTATTGGAGAAGATTTTATAACTCAATAGTTGTTTGGATTCCAACATAATTCTACCTCCCGTCAGGTTATAAAATTAAAATCACAAGGAAAAATAATAAATAAATAAGAGTGCTCACAAGTGAGCTCCTACTCTCAAATGTTTGAGTGTGAGATCAATGTCATTAATTTTTCAATTAAACAATGGGTGATGTAAAAAAAAAAAACACTTTTATAGTATAGACATAGTGCGTATTGCACTCATTTTATTGTAAAAGCACTCTTGTACTATTGGTTTTGTTCGAATAAGTTTATTATGTTAATTTAACAATAAATTTACGTAAATACTCATGTAATAAAATAATAATAATAAAAAAAAAAAACTCACAGTGTCATTAACATTGATCAAATGATAAATAAGGCATTTGTAACATTACATTTTCAATTTCTGGCAAACAGTACCAAGGTGATTATAATTTTCTTTTGAAATTTTAAAAATTTTGTTTCAAATAATTGTTGTCAAGTTTGAAATACATGGAATATCGGAAATACAAAGTTGACTGAGGTTTCTTACATTTTTTTCTCAAATTCATTTATAGAAAATGAGTGTGTCATGATTAGATCTTTTGTATAAAAAATTGTTGTCAAAAAAAAAATGTTGGAGTGTTGTAAATAAAAAATTGAAGGAGGTTTCGTACATTTTTTATTCAAGTCTTTTATTATTTATTATTTCGTACATGTCCATTCTGTGTTGTGCGCTTCTTGTGTGGGCAAATCGTGTCCAAACTGCAAATGCAGTTGAGAGATATGATATGACAAGTGGGACCCACTCGAATCTATCTAAGATCACAACTCTTCGAATCGATGATTAAGACTGCGGTCACAAGGATTCAAGTGTGGACGAGGCTACCGTATATAGTACTTAGGAGTAGCAGATTGGGTGCAAGCGCGCTCATATTCATCTGATCAAAATTAAATATGGATGATTTTTTTTTTTTTTTTACGAGTTGAAATGAGATGGATAAATATAAATCAATTAATTAGTGGGTTAATTAAATTGAATATAAGTATTTATATTTAATCCATCTTTTACTTATAAAATAAAATGTGAATTAAAGTATATCCTCTCTCTCTCTCTCTATATGTATAGTGTGGGTATGTTATTTATAGTACTTTATATATATATATATATATATATATATATATATATGTATGTATGTTTTACGCACAAGGATATGTTCTTTGACAAAATACATTCATACTCGTTGAGATTTGTCCTAACTATACTCATATTTATAATTTAGCAAAACTTACGCTCACACCCCTGAGGTTTGATGAACGATTATACTCAATTCCAACACTATATGTATTATCTGCTTTACCCTTCCATTGGGTGCAAATACATTTTTGAAATTATTTTTCACGTTTAAAAAACTACATTGCCCCCAAATTTTTTTTCATTACTTCCCTTTTAACCTTAAGCCACACACACACATACACACATATATATTTTTACAACACTAGAAATATATTACAAATTTTATTAAATATATATTTAATATATGTTTTATTAGTTATATTACGTATTTTACTAAAAAAATAAATATAAATATAAATTATAAATTATACAAACTTGTAATTTTTTCAAGCTTTATGAATCTTAATGTGATGATAATCAGGGGCGGCTCAAGATAATTTGAAACATTTGGCGAAAATTACAAAAGTGACTTTTTAACATTTAATATACTAATATCAAATTCTAATTAATAATATTTGTTTTAAAATCATTCTTATTGAAATCATTATATCTTGGACCATTTTCTACTAATATATCTCTTAATTTTTATCAATATTTTTTCATTGTCCAGATGCATAGATATTTGTGGGGATATAATATGATTTTTTATTAAGATCATTCTTTTTTTTTTACTTGATTCACTTTCTTCCATTTTTTTTAAAGTTTTTCGTAAAGAATTTTCTTATCACACATTTCATTATCATTATGAATCTAAATTACTAATATATATTTTTTTCATTATTGTATTTTAGATGACTTGGTTATTCAATTGTTGAATTTTCAACTAAATGTTTTGTTGTTTGACTATTAATTATAACAAAAAAAAAAAATTTGTAATGGGAGAATAAGAAAAAATGTGAAGATTAGGGGAAAAAAAGATAAAAATTAATAGGAGAAGATGGAAAGTTTTATAATCCCAATTTTTCACAATTATCGATTGGGTATATATTCAATCATTCATAAAAAAAACGTGGAGTACAAAGAGATAGAAAGAGAAAAGAGGGAGATTGTGAGATAAGAATATAAATTAGGAGTTTTAAAATGTATTAAATTATTTGGGTCCTCTGTTAAATATTGGGGGCCTAAAACAAAATTTTAGGAAGTCTAATGATATTAGAATAAAATTATTTGGACTCACAATTGAATATATATTATTGGTTAGGGCCTAATAGTATAAGAAAACAAACTTTTTAGAAAATAATTTTTTTAATAAGTCTTATTATGACAATAAAAAAAATTTCGAGGCATTCTATTGGCTGAGGCCTTAGACGACCGCCTAAGTCGCCAAAGGCATCAGCTGGGCGACTGATGATGATTATGTATATATGTGTATGTGTATGGAACTTTATCATCATCACATTAAGATTCATAAAGCTTGAAAGAATTACAAGTATGTATAATTTGTAATTTTAATTTTAAATTTAGTTTATACTAAACTATGTAATATAACATATGTTAAAAATATATTTAATAAAATTTGCAATATATTTCTAGTGCTGCAAATATACACACATATATGTGTTTGTGTGTGTGGCTTAAGATTAAAATGGAAGGAAAGTTGGGTTAATGTAATCTTTTAAATGTGAAAAATGAGGTCAAGAATGTCTTTTTAGTCAATGGAGGGGCAAAACAAACAATACATATAGTGTTGGGGTTAAGTGTAATCATGCATCAAACCTCATGGTGTGAGAATAAGTTTTGCTAAATTATAAATATGAGTGTAGTTAGGACAAACCTTAGGGAGTGTGAGTATATTTTGCCCTATGTTCTTTTATTGTGAACATTTTACACCCAATGAAAGAACATACCCATTTTTTACCCTAAACCCTTTTTGATTTAAAAAGGGACTTTTAAAAATTATATTATTATGTGATTCAATTAACTACTTCTAAGTTTTAAGTAGTATATAATTAATAATATAGTGTAGTGTGTAAAAATATTAAATAAATTTGTGAAGGTTGAAGATTCAAAACAAAACAAAACAAAAAGAATTATGACTTTAATATAAAATGAAAATTATGCAAAAGTTTATACATAATTTGATTGTACACATTACAAATGAATATACATGATACACACATAAATCTTTGAGTCGATGTTGTGGTGAATTAAACATCAGTATCGTTTACCGTTGTTGTGCCTAGTCAAGTCAAAATATGGGTTGATGACTTGACCCGATCCATATTCAATTCATTCATATTTGACCTACTAAAAATGAATTGAATATGAATCACAACTCATATTTAACCATCCCATATTTTACATCATCTAAACCTCTCCAATATGTCACCCCTAATAGTACTAATATCATATATGTTACTATAATAAGTCTATGAGTAATGTTACAATGTTCAATTAGTGTTTTTGTCTAATTCTAATAGATACCGTTAAATAAGAACTTTTTTATCAGTATTAAATACCAATACAAATTTCTTTTTTAGAGTGTTTATTGCAATGATTGTGACATATATATTTTTATTTTGACAATAAATTTACTCACACTCGCTTTATTTTTAGGAGGATTTGTGGTGTATTTGATAATAATTACCGTATCAATATTATATGATGAAAAATATGTACTCGTGAGTAGGAGTGCACAAAGAAACAGTAGAATCAAAATTAAAACTAAAAGGAACTTTAGCTTAATTGAACGAACCGTTCACTATGGTTCCGATTCCAAGACAAGGAATCGGAACTAGAACCGTTAGAAAAAAAAAAAAAATATATATATATATATAAATAAAGAATAAAATATATAATATATAAATAAATACTAATACCTTCTAAATTCTAGTGTTCTACTTATATATAAAGTATAAAGTATAAAATATATAATATATGGATAAATACATTTAGCTTCTAACTTCTAATGTTTTATATATTTATATAATATAAGATATATAAATAAATACTAATAGTTTCTAATCTATTGTTATATTTAGGGGTGCACAGGTATGAGTGTGTATCTTGCAAATGTTTAAAAAAAAAAAAAATTGGCAAAGAACCGTTGGAGAACTTGAATCGGAACCTCAACGAATCGGAACCGAACTCAACAGTTCGTTCCGGTTCTAAAATTAAGGAACCGTTATAAATAGTTTCGATTTTGATTATACCAAAAATTGTAAAGAATCGTACCGTATAAACCTATTCGTGAGTCCGGACCCATTTGACCAAAGATATACACATTAATTCATATTTATTTACTTATTTATTTTTTCAAAGTTTTATCAAACCAGCGCCCACACAGTATTGCCATAACGCTCAACTTTCCATTGGAGAAGGACTGAAGGTGAGACCATATCAGCCTATATTGGTAACATATATCTATCTATCTATATATAGTTGCGGATAGAACTTTATATAGGGTTGGTAACGAAGCCATTTAATTGTCAGTAAAAAAATAAATCCATTTAGCTCGAACAGCTCTACGTAACGAATGTGTAGATAGTAGATGAGTTAATTAGGTTCCATTTCCGGCACCACATACAGTATTAAGAGCATATATAGTGTTTATTATCAAGAGTTGCAGTAGTAATAAACTTATAAACTAGTTTATGATGTTGAATGTTTGATAATTTGTTATGAAAAAATTAAGATATAATATTTGTATTATATTTTTAAATAGACGATATTCGCACTCCGATATTAAAGGAAATTAATGACTCTTTTAACAATAACTTTATAAATAAATAATTATTTTCTTTCAAATACTACAATTATTCTTTCATTAAGGTTTTTGGTCTCTCGCTTTTTAACCCTCTTCTTTTGCGTTGGGCTTTCAACTTTTCAAAACTCTTTCTGTTTTTCTACTTTGTATCTATTATTTCTTCTATAACTTATTGATTATTTTTTTCAAGTAACAAGAGAAGATCTGACAAATAAAGAAACGACCAAATTAAAAAAAGTAATTGATCTTCTTAGCATGAAAAGTATCAAAGAAGTATCAAATCTTTATGAAAATGGGTATGAATATACTTGCACATGATTTAAAATTTACAATGCAAGTCCATATTGCGTGCACGAAAACAAACTTGCGTTGGATATATCATGTATAATATATATGAATATGTTTATACTGTATATAAAGTTACGTTGTTCAATCAATCATAAAATTTATCACCAAGTTTCCAGCAGCATTGGTCTTGTCTTGCTAATTATTGGATTCCAATGTTCTAGTTTTAAGGCCACACATAAGTTATAGTAATCAAGTGGTTGAGGTCAAAGCATTTTATGTGAGTGGTTTGTCACATAATATATGGACACTGCACATGTAAAGTGGAGTAGGTGCAACATGGAATTCATTTATTTAGTAGGTCCCAAGTTAAGTTTTTTAATTTAATTTCCATCTAAAAACTTTCATCCAATAATTCTTAAGATATATATCTCCAACCTCTGAAATTTATGATAAATGATGATTTCACTTCACAGGTATGGCATTCAAACATACATCTAAAAAATATAGTATATGAGTAAATATATCATAAATATCAGGTTATTAAACTATCAGGTTGGTGACAGATCGAGTAATTAAACTTGAAAGTATATATATATATATATGGTACCCTCACAGTATTGCCACCTGCTGTATATACTAATATACAGTCCATGCAACTTCTATCTCATAATTAACTTCTACATAACCGCTGATGAGCCTGAGCATGAGAACTGCATAATTAAACACATGATAGCATCATATAAATTGATATAAAAAGCAAACTCAAGAAATTATTTCTGCAATCACCCCTTCTAGAAATTTAGAATCATGATGTTGATTTGATTAGAATGTTATTATCTAAACCATTAAAGTACATATATATCAAAGTATTTATATATCACCAATGGGTGGTTATACTCTGCCAAGAGCCAACACGATAGTCTTCGACTCACTTGAATTTGGTTGTTACACATGAGAAGTTTTATAAAATAATAGAAGGTAAAATTGTCAATAAAATTTGTTACTTAAAAATAATTTTGATTTTTTTTCAAAAATAAGTTTTTTTGACTTCCTCCCTCTAAATGGACATTTTAGGTCTTCGACTTTCATCGAAAGTGTATTTTTCTTATTTCACCAAACACTAGCATTTTTTTAAAATCCCGTTTCAATTCTCCAGAAAACTCTTTTAAACAGGAACTAAATTTCCTCCTTTATTTATACAAAAACTGGTAGTGTCCTTTTGGGAATCATACAACAATTTTCTTTTTCCCAAGCAAACTAGTTTTCTTTTAAGACTTGGACTCTATTTTGGACTGGATTATCTGCATTCCTTCTTTGGACTTTGTGCACTGGACCAGATTCAATTTGATGGGCTAGCTTACTGGTCCATCAGACTAGAAGTGGGCCTGATTTATCTTCTGCCTTGTATACCCACGTGTCTTGTTCTGACTGGTGGGATATTCTTCTCTCCACATTAATCAATGACTGATTCATCAATTTGATAATAATGTAAAATTGAGGCTACCTGACAGAAAAAATTAATATTATATTAAACATACAGTTGAGGTCCAATCCACTGTTTATTCAAGCAATGTCTTAAACACCAAATTGATATCGCAATACAACGCTTAATTTTAAATTAATTAAGTGTTCATCTAATTAAATGAGTTTAATAAAATAATTTAAATATCACTAGAAATAGTAAATATCACTTAAAATGAAATAAAATTTTAAATAATAAAAATATCACTTATCAGTTATTATTGAATGCTGAAAATATATAAAGATATAAAAACTATTTAATTTTTAATTACCACTTAAGAATTTCAACACTTAACATTTAGCTCTTAAAATTTTCAATTTTATTAAACAGAAACCTAGTATCCAATTTGTCAACCAACTCAATTAATGAGGCTAATTTATTATTATTATTTAGCACAATGAAGTTAATACAGAAAGCTAGGAAGTTGGAGCTTTTTTTTAATTAATTGAGGTACGTGTTTATTGTTTATAAAAATAAATTTGTAAGATAAACATATTTGATGTTTATATTTGTTTTTGTTGGAGTCTTCTGAGTTGTGAGTCATTATAATTTTATAGTATAATGTGCCGTGTATACATATATATGTAACCCAATATTATTGTTTTTTTTTTTATGTATGCTCTATTGTTGTTGTATAAATTTGTTGTATCATAAACTTGACTTTTTATGCAATTTAATGTGTTGATTTTTTTTAAAAACAGTCTAAAATTAACAAACTTATTTATTTGTTTATAGTTTTTAAAATAAGCTAAACTTTTTTTAGTTATCAAACAAATATCATATTTATAGATAAACAAAATTTTAGCATAAACAATGCTTATATAAACACTTAACATAATTGGATAGTAAATGAGTCATTGGTAATCGAATCTATACAACATTGTCTTAAACTTGTGCAACACAACGTATAACATTATTTTTGAGCCGAATCTAGTCCAAAGCTGATAGAGAGAGATGGTGCAACACAACTTATATCTCTCTCTGTCTGTGTGTGTATATATATATATATATATATATATATGGGTTCGTTATATATATATATATATATGTTTTACAAACAGGGATATGTTACTTCATTGGGAGTAATTTATGCCCAATGAAAGAACATACCCCTGTTTTAAACCCAGTCAAAAATAAAAAAAAAAGTTTAAAAAAATATAAATATTTTATTTTATTTTTAAGTTTAAGCAAGTTGTTAAGTTATATTGAACGTGTAAAATAAAAAGTAAATATTATATTTTTTTCTTTACAATTAAATTACATAAGAGTCCTTATATGATATAATGTTTGGTTGTTATACTTATAGTGACATAATTGCCATTCTCTTTAAAATTTAACATATTAGTAGTTACATTATGTATGAAGTCTACCTTGAAGGATAAAAAAGAATGTGATCAAGATATTTTTTTAGATCAAATTATTTGAGAAAAAATATTAAATTGAAAGTAAATCAATCTCTACCATAAACTGTAATCATTAATTGATTTTTTTTTCTTTTTTGTGAAATATATGTTTAATTGAATTGAAAATTAAAGTAAATCCTAGTTTTACTTAAATATACTTTTTAAAAGTTATATTATTATGTGATTCAATTAACTACTTCTAAGTTTTAAGTAGTATATAAAAGGACAATTATGTAAAAGTTAATATATAGTTTGATTGTACACATTACAAGTGAATATACAAGATCACACATAAATTTTTGAGAATTCGGTGTTGTGTGGTGTATTAAATAGTAGTATCGTGTCTAATTGGATTAAATATGAATTGACGAATTAATCTCATACATATTCAATCCAAAACAAACAAATTAAATATAAATCACAATTTATATTTAATCCATCCATATTTAACTCGGTACAAACCACCCAACCCATCCAAACTTGACACCCCTGTATAAACTAACACACCTCATTGATTCCTTCAAATATACAAAGTACTACATTTGTGGTCACTAAGTCAATTTAAATTAGTGGTTACCTAATCATCTTTTCTACCTATATATATATATATATATATATATATACACACACTTAGTCCTTGCTAAGGTGACGTGTAAGGAATTAGATAGGATTGGATAAGTTCAGAGGTGTCAAACACAACTTTCAGTTTGTCAGCATCAATTTTTGCTAATTATATGCATTATAAAAGCATGCAATTATTAGACTATGACCATTAAGCTATCGACGGCTTGACGGTTCATTTCGAAATCCATCTCTAATTCGATGAATATACTCTGAATTAAAAATATATATATACTCTGAAATTATTTTTTTCAGCTCCATTTAAATGAATATCTCATTTGATTAGGTTAGTTCCATAATAATTCAAGTCAAATTTAAGTTGTCAGAACTTAATTTAAATTAATATAGATTAAATTTTTTTGATTCAAGTAAATTTAAAACAATAAAATGAATTGTTTAATCTCGTTTAATTTGAGTTAGTTGTATCATCACATAAAACAATCCTAATAAATTAAGAAAAAATCATGCTAAAACCACTCATCCACCAATTTAACCGAAGTATCATTTGTATTTTCATTTCAAAATTAATTTTCATTTTAAAAAATCAAACTTAAAAAATAATGACAATTTAATATTTTGGAGGCAATGTTTGCCGGATAGTTTAATGGAAGAAGCCCGCTTCTAACGAAAAAGAATCATAACAATATAACATCCCTAGAGTTTCTTTAGGGACAGATGTAATTTTGATTTTGAGTCTTTATAAATCTTTAGGAGAAGGTTGACTAGCTGTAAGCTATTCTTTTTCTAGCTGGTTGGACCGGTTACATCCTTCCAAAACTGCCCTTATTACCATAATTACCCTTGACCATTGCCAAAATTTAAATTTGTATTTTTAGCCCGATTAAGACCTACGAATTGCCGGATAAGATTTTGTGTTTGGAGCATATGGATCCGACTTGATTGATATCTGGGGAGGGTTGCCAAACTCTATAGAAATAGTTTATATTGGCAATAAAGTGACTTAGTGGCATATTGGGATGATAATGGGATGGGTATGGAGCCGGAGTGTTCTGTCTCATCTCTCTTTTTATTTAAAAAAGTTACTTTCATTCCCGCTTCACTCCATTTAATAAACGGGGTGAGGGGATGTAAATGGGACTAGGTGAATTTTTTTTGTTTTTTTAAGAACATAGTTTTGAAATTACTTTTATAATTGTACTATTTTTAGTATTTAAACTCTTATGTGATAAAGTCTTTGATAATTTATATGTGCATCACCAATAAGATTTGAACTAATAAATCTTATATATATAATTATATAAGGACAATTTTGTATGTATATTATATATATAATGGTAATATAATAAATATAAAATATAAGCAGAATGGAGTGGAGGGTGGCCGGACGGAAATGCCTATCCCCATTTTTACTATGTAACCTTACAAATTTTTTTTCCCTCACTCTTAAAATCGTTTTAAAATTATTTAATCTCTTTCATAATTGGACGAGACAGTTTCCACCGAACCGGTTAATCTGCCATCCCTAGTGGCATACATGGTGGTACCAGTGATAGAGATGGGACTAGTAATATAGATATACAGTAGTACTTGCTAGTGTGCCAAATATGGCACACAACCGTCCAAAAAAACTCTGTTGTCGAATTTGTACACACCAGCATTTTAACTCCTCATGAGTCATGATCATAGTGGGTCTCACAAGGTCTCGAGTATAGACCCTCAAGTGCACAACTCTTCCTCCTTATGTAATACCATGCACACCCCCTTAAAAAAAAAAGAAAAAATCATGCTCCAATCAAGTTTGATGTAGTACTCCGATAAATAAAAAGTCTCCTAATAACAAAAATAATAATACATCGTTAGTCAGATACAATATACCTGATATTCCAAGAATATCCAACACATAGACTTTCTTTTTATTCATTTATTTTTTCCATGTCTTCTCACCTCAACTCATTTTTCTAAAAAAAACAATACTTGCCTGTCAAGAAATTTTCTTTTGAAAATGGGTAAGTAAAGGCAAAGCTTTAACCATACAGTAATATGACATAAGTCCGTGGACCATAAAGAGATACAGAAAAAATGTGGACCATACATAAATTAAAATGGGCATTAAAGTCATTTGGGGTTGTGTGCTGGCCTCACTCAATTCGAAATTCATGGCGCATTTCCAATAAATTCCTTCAATTTTCTGTGAAAAATGGTAATTTTTTTTTCAAATTTTTTATAAAACAACAATAACATCAAAATTTTAAAATTTTAGGTTGAGTGTCAAGTGGATAGTGATTTTTTTTTTGTTTTTTTCTGGAAAACTGATTTTACTTTAATAAGGGTATTTGCTGCGTGTGTCTGGGAAATTTATAGTTGTGTATGTTGATTCAAACAAAAGATGAAACTTGAAAACCATCCTCTCTGTCATTTTGGTTTCTTAGATAATGGTGTCGTAATTGAGGCTATATAGTTAAAAATAGTAGAAGATAAAAATAGCAGAGTTAGAGCGAGAAATCCAGAGAGAGAATGGATTAGTCAATCAATTATGGAGGAGTTTGAGTTCGTGGATTGGTTGGTTTGACGTTGTTGTTTGTTCAGAGGCCTGCAAGAATTGGTGGGTATATGAGATCTTTGCTCTAAAATGATTGGTCTCCATCCTTTCTTTTTAAACTCATTTTTGTGGTCAATTATTTTAGAAAATTTGAAGTTTCGGACATGCTTTTATTTCTGAAAATGGTGTAGAACAATGATAAAGTGTTCAAGATGTGTGTTTTTTTTCCACTGTTTTGTAACGGTTAATTATTTTGAAAAATATCTGATTTTGGGCTTGGGTTTGTTTCAGAATCGCTGCAGAACAATTATTCGAGTGTTTTAAATCTTTTTACATGTTGGGTTTTCACTGAAATGATAAAAGAGCAGATTTTTTATTATGTTGTTTACTCTTTGTTAATGGAAAACTATTCTAAGAAAATCTGATTTTGGATTTGGGTTTGTTTCAAAATTGCTCTAAAACAATAATTGATGTTAAAGATGTGTTTTCTTAGATGTTAGTTGCTTGGAAAACGTCAAAAACTTGGTGTTAATGCCCTGTTTCCTCTTTCAATTTCTTTTCTTAGTAAAATGGTTATCTTTTTGTTCGTGGTTGAAATGGTAACTATGTTTCTTTCTTCAGATTTTCCTTGGAAAATAAATTCCCCATTTCTGGGTCTTAATGTCCCCTCAAATCTGGTCACAAAAATCAGTTTTTGTTTCTTGTTAGTTTGTGGTGAAGATGGTCATTTTCACAAAAGAAAGAAGCTTCTCATTTATAATATTGGTTTCTACTTCTGTCAACATGGAATCAACATGTTCATTTTGGTGGGTTGATGTTCATGCATTTCTTGTTCAAAAGCATCTTACTTCCTATTATGCCAAATATAGAAAATAGTGGCCTTTTGCCCTTCCAACTTCTTATCGATTACATTCAGCTTTATTTTCTTCTTATATGGCAGAAAAGAAGGGGCTTTATTTTCTGTTTAATTTTTATCCCAATAAAAATTCTTGATTTTTTCGAAGTTTCAAGTCATATCTATCTTTATCTTTGAGGTGTTTGGAAATAATTTTATGGAGCTTATTGATATCTCTTCTGAAGAGATTTTTTTGATGTGGTTGCTTACTGATTTTTAAGCTGTCTTTGATGTAATTGTTGTGTTTAGTTAGAATTCTTTTTTTAAACCAATTCGTGTTTCATTTGTAGGATTGGAGTTTGAGATGGACTTTTCTGAGTCCACAAAAGTTCTATACAGTAGAATCCAGAAACTAGAGCCGGAAAATGTCTCTAAAATTGTTGGGTATATGCTGTTGCAAGATCCTGGCGAGCGTGAGATGATCCGGATGGCCTTTAGCCCTGACAATTTGATCCACAATTTGATTAACAAAGCTAAAACTGACCTTGGATTGTCTTCCAATCAGCCAGTTTCTGCTCCAATTTCACCTCCTCGGATGAACCCAACACCTGCTGCTGATCTCCCTTTACATTTCACACCATTTTCATCACCTTCATCACGCTCTTTTTCTTCTCCGGCGACACTTACAGCAGCCTCTCATCCTTACTGGGATCCTGTTAATCAGCAATCAGTTCACAATTTGGGATTTGTCCAACCAGCTTATTCGGAATCCGAATCAGTTGCTGATGACTATCGCCTCCAGAACCAACTTCAGTTATTGTCTTTGGAAGACCAATTAGATTCGATTAATTCAGTTGGTTCGGATTTCTCTGGTAATCTTTATTACTCAGAACCTGCATTGGGCCCAAGAACCAGTCGCAGATCTCCGAGCCTGCCTGAATTCCCTATCAAGGTTTGCCATTACTTTAGTAAGGGTTTCTGTAAGCATGGAAACAGCTGTAGGTACTTCCATGGTCATCTCATGCCAGAAGGCTTCTCTCACATTGTCAACTTAAGTCCAAATGAACTTGGGATTGAAGATCACGTAGTCTCTCCTATGTCTCTTGAAAAGCTAGAATTGGAAATTACTGAGCTTTTGAAATCAAGGAGAGGGTTTCCTGTTTCCATTGCATCTTTGCCAATGTTGTACTATGACAAGTATGGGAGGACTCTTCAGGCTGAGGGGTACCTCACGGAGAGCCAGAGACATGGCAAGGCCGGTTACAGTCTGACCAAACTTCTTGCTCGACTGAAGAACAGCATTCGTCTAATTGACAGGTACAATTCGTTACTTTTATTGCTTTCCATAAACCATAGATTAATCATCTATAAAGCATATAATGTCGAGTTGTTACCATTGCTTTACAGACCTCATGGGCAGCATTCAGTAATTTTGGCAGAAGATATACCTAAATACATGGAATACAATGCTGAAAGAAATGAGCATGGAGGAATAGTTGCCGGTTCTCGGCAGATATATCTTACTTTCCCGGCTGAGAGTACTTTCACCGAGCAAGATGTTTCCAACTATTTCAAGTAAGAAAGTTAGATGCTCTTATCTGTAATTGCTGGTCCTCTTGTATTTTGTAACTTTGATTTCTCAACATTAAAACTACCTTTTGGTACTTCTTTTTGTGTAGCAATTTTGGGCCAGTTCAAGATGTTAGGATTCCTTGCCAACAGAAGAGGATGTTTGGGTTTGTGACTTTTGTTTTTGCGGAGACGGTCAAGCAGATTTTGGCCAAGGGGAATCCTCATTTCGTTTGTGGGGCTCGTGTTTTGGTAAAACCTTACAGGGAAAAGTCGAGGCTTGTTGACAGGTATAGTTTTATTGTTTTTGAAGATGGAAATATGTATTTTTGTTTTGCTGTTGGCATTATCAGTACTGTTAATTTATGGTTTAGTTTTTTCCTTAAGTTTGAAAGGCATACTATCAAAATTTTCCATTTATTGGGTTTACCACAAGATTCTGCTCAACAATGCAGCCTAGTGAGGCCTTTTTTCCTTTTATACTTCTGTTCATGTCATTTTTGGCCTTTCTTTATCATCTTTCACTTGTTATGTGTATCTTCTCATGGCTTTCAGTCAAGCAGATCTATCCTTTGGCCTTTTCTTAAATTTTTATAGTCCACTGAACTTAACATAGCCATTGGAGCAGCGGAACAGCTGATTAGGTTTAGGTTTATGTTGAGACTCTTTGATGCATCAATTATCACAATGTTAATATCCTTTTATTCTCTAGCATTAAATTTTTTAATTGTGTTTGTTCATCAAGTCCTAAATGGGGTTGGGGGAGGAAAAGGAGATATTTTTTAGCTCTCTCATTGCCATTTTCTAGGATCACTTTCTAGGATTCCAGCTGGTGGTTGTCCACGAGGACAAGTTCTTAATTTGCTTATCCATCCGCTTTTTAAAGTTGGTAGTTGTGACAATTTTATTTCCAGGTTCCATTTATCCTCACTTTTCTCTACATGATAATTTAAAATTTGATTTTGAACATTGCCACGAGAATTGTGTTTCATCAATAGAATCTTTTTTCAGAGCTATTCTTGTTCTAGTGCAAATTACGGAAACCATAAAAAATTGAGTCAATTACATTGACACTCCCTAAGGTCTACCCTAATCACAAATAGATGTTATGTTTGGAAAATCTACAGACACTCCCTGTTAGTGTCAGAACGACGTTAAAAAGGCATGTGAAATGTCATGTTTGTCCCTTTTTTTATAATGCATTTTTAACAAAAAAATTCGTACAGTTTAAATGACTAAAACGCCCATACCAACCCCTCACCCTCTCTCACCTCCAGACTGCTCTCTCTCGCCTTCCTTTTCCACTCCACCATCGCTCACCCCTCTCTCTCTCCCTGTTCATCACCATAATCCACTATCACCCTTCAATGCTGACACAAGTTTACAAGTTTGAATTCATATATGTATACAAGTAAGCACGTCAATCGCTAATCAATTGGATTGGGAGTTCTTGCATGCAACAATGTGGGGTTCAATGACTGCTCTGACGGCTCCTTCTGCACCTATTGCAGCTCCAAGCTGAAGACATCATTGACTACACCTCGGACAATGTTTATCAAAGTCCACAGTGGTACCTGGTCTGACAACCCAATATCAGACTTGAGCTTTTACTAACATTCTGCATTCTTATAGGAATTGAAGAGTATAGTATTTTTAATCTATCAATGTATAGCAAAGGAACTGCTATATATATATATATATATTGACGATCAAATGAGTAACAATGATCCATTTACCAAGGATGTTGGAGAAGTGAGAGAAGACGGGACCGAGAATTTGCAAATCCCTAGCCGAAATTGAAGTGCACTTGATGATGGTACTTTCCAATTTCCATACCCTTCTTCTGATGACAATTGCTTGTCTGTCAAAAGGAGAATGCCCCTTCCCCATTCTTGTTCTCTCTCTGTCTCTCACTCTTTAAATCAAATGCCTTCAGGCCCTTCATCTCTCTATTTCTATCCAACTTTCTCTAAATTTTTTCTTCTCTCCCTCTCTGTCTGTCAATATAACTCTCTCTTTTGAAATTGCTTTCTTTGTTGGTTCTACAATTTGATACGTTAGAAGACAATGAATTGAAGAATAAGAAGGTTCTGTTGTTACTTTAAAGGTCTGATTTTTATTTTTTTGTTGATATTACATTTCTATTTGGAAATTTTGCAATCTGAGAGATTATATTTAAATTTCTTGGGTATTTATTTTTGATTTTTTTTTTTTTGGATTTTTTTGTTCAACTTTGTAAATGTTTAGGGGAAAAATGTAGGGCTATATATATGTATATGGCATTACAAGTTACAAAGCAAGTGAAGGGTAGTTTGTCCATACAAGAAAGTCAACAATGGGGCAATTTGGTCAATTTTCACTTGATGCATTAAAGTTCAAGATGTCTTTTCACCACCTGAAGGGCTAGACAAGTAATTTCATGTGGTGTCAGATGATTGACTTAATGGCTGGTTAACGGGAGGGCTTGGGTAGTTTAACTACCGTAGTTATAACCTCAGTGTGTTTCTGTAGGTTATCTCAAACATAGAGCATCTATATGTAATAAGGATAAACCTGAGGGAATGTTAGTGTAATTTACCTTAAAAGATTCCACAGTTTTCTTCTGAAATGGATGTTTAATGACTGTGAGTTGAAATTTTAAGGTCAATTCTGACAGATGTATTTCTGTTGCAGAAAGTTTGCAGATAAAATTCAGCACCCTATGTACAATGGAGCACACTTTCTAGATGCAGAATCTGAGCTTCACTCAAGTGAGAAAAATCCTCAAATGAAATGCCAATTCTTTTTATTTTATTGGTTTCTCTGATGCATGTCCCCCTAGATGTTTGATAACATTTTGTTATCTACTTTTCTTTAGTGCCTGGACTCTCTGAGAACTCAAGATTTGTCAGGAAGCAGCTCATTGAAGAACATGAGCAGGCTCTTGAACTTGAGAGAAGGCGTTTCTCAGAGTTGCAATTAGTGCCCGAAGCCTTGAATCATCACGCATATTTTGCCCACTCAATGGATGATGTGAAGCTTTCAAAAGGTTCCAATCTTTATACTTTGTAGACAATAGTAAATCAAAATCTCCGTGAACCTATATATATATATATATATTTTCCTTTTTGTTGATATATTAATCTCTTTTTGGTATTGTTCTAGCCTAATGTTGTTCCTTTTCTTTTTGTCACCATAGCCCGTGCAGAACATGCAGAGTTCCCATCTTCAGAGCGTCTCAATTATCTACTGGATGTTCTGAACAATGGTTCTACCAGTGAAATTAGGCATATAAGCACCAATCACAATGAACATGACAGGTACAAGTTGTTATGCTTTTTGGGTATTTAAGATAGTGTGATGAAAGGGGTAAAAAGTTGATTTGTTTCATTGTTTCAATTTGTCGTGAACAGATTTACTACTTTTCTGATATATATATATATATATATATATATATATATATATATACATACATATACATATATATATATTTATTGTTTTCGGGTTTAATTTTCTAAACATTGCAGCAGTCAAGGACTTAATCTTCCAGATAGCCCATTCGCATCTCCAATAGGGAGTGGCATTTCAACAGCCATATAGATTCAGAAATAGAGAAGAACTATAGAGGTAGAGAATTGAAGTTCGAAGACCATTTCATGGGTTCAATACAACACAAACTTTCTCCATATTTAACAGTTTTATCAATTAATCTCCATCAGCCCGTCAGCAGTTCATCGCGTGTTCATACCTAGTGAAACAGAAGCAACAGATGGTTTTTATTCTCCTTGTTACTTTAGGGGTGGAGGAGGTTTCAAAGAAGAGTGATACAAAAGTCTAATTTGTAACTAGTTTCTTAATTATATTTTTTCTTTTTTTTTTACTAATGTGAATCACAGAAGCAAGAGGGCCTGTGGGTCTTCAGAAGGGAATGTAACTATGCTATGCTTTTGTTGAAAAAGAAAGGATTCATAGTGGAGAAAGAAAATGTAGAGATCTCTGCGACACTCAGAAACAAATGCTGACTAATAATAGTTCAAATTATACGAAGTTGCAGTTTTAATCTCAATCTCTTTTGAGTCTTTCCAGTGCATGGATAACTTTTCTTTTGTTTATATATATATTTTTTATTGTTTTGATAATCAGTCCACGTTCAAACACATATTAGTTGTTTAATGCTTTTAATCATATGCCCTTTCTTTCAGGTCCTTGTTATCTACTGTATCTTCTTGTTATAAATCTTTATGTTTTGTGTTGGAAGTTGTGGCAACAATGGCTTGGCATGAAAGATGAATCTTTATGTTTTGTGTTGGAAGTTGTGGCAACAATGGCTTGGTATGAAGGAGGATTGATAATACGCAAAACAGTATTGCAGTTAATTTTCTTATCTTGCTCTAAACAACTCGAGTACTTATAAAACTTACAAGACAACTAAGGATATGTAAATCTTATTCATGATATATACATGTGAGAAAACTAGTGAATTCTTTATAAAAGTAGTACTACACAGTGTCGGATATTATTAAACGAAATAATGAAAGATATTCAAGATTACATTTCATAGTGTATGTTATTTGCGGATGACATTGTGTTATTACATACTTGTAAGGAGTCTTAGCAACAAACGAATACTAAATAAATTAAAAGAAAAATTATATCGAATAACATTAGATATAGCGCCTGTAAATGATAAGATTAGGAACAATAAACGTACACCCGATAATACACTCGTTAAGAGAGAGAGAGTTGTTGAGTTGTTTGTTTAGAAAGTAAAGTTGTTTGTTTAGAAAGTAAGTGACGAAGAGTTCGATCAAAACTTACGTAGAATGAAGTAATTAAAAATGATTTAAAAAAAATTAAATCTAAGAGAAAACATAGTGTATAATAAAAAAGAATGGAAAAGAGAATTTGTGTTTCGGACTCCATATAAGATAAAGGCAAGAATGATAATATTGTTGTTGCTCCTCTAAACAACTCAAGAAAGAGATCTGAGATTGTCAAATTCTAGGCTCAATTTGATTAGCCTCAACTTGCATTCCTCCTCCTCCTTCAAATGCTATTTCTTACGATGAGATTGGGATATAATTTATTCAGTGTGACATTTTCAACTTTTCTTTCTTTCCAAATAACAATCTTATTTACCTTAAACAATAGTTTAATTTTTTAGAAACGAGTTCTTTCTGATACGTTATTTTATTTTATTTTTAAACAAAGTGAATTTTTAAGAGCATGGTGTTTTCAATTGTTTTGAAATTCAATTTTCTAAAAATAATTTTCGAGAATAGCAAGCTATTACCAACCACATTTTAATGTTTTTTTGTAGATCCGAGAACAAAAGAAGAAAAACTGTTTTAGAATTTTTTATTAGAAGTTTGTCAAAGAGTTCCATGCTTTTTACCTTGTTTGGTTTAGTTTTCTATGTTTTCAGAGAACTGAAAAAAAAAAAAAAAAACAATACAAAATTTATTTAGTTTACAGTTTACTGTTTTTCAAAAACTCGCTTAACAATGATTTATTTTCAGAGAACAAATTTTTATAGCTATTTGAAAATATTATTCTACTTTTTTTTTTTTTTTCAAAAAACTAAATCAAAACAGACCTTGTTGCCAATTCCAATATTGAATGGTTAGTGTATTAGTATAGTGATATTTGGTTTTATTACAGTAAAACAATTCAACTCCAGTTATTCTCTATTCCTTCGTTTGGTAGGAAGAAAGGAAGGGAGTGGAAAGAAATACGAGAAAAGGAGTAAATTTTTTTCGTTTGGTAGGAAGAAACGAAAAGGGGGTGGAGAGAAGATATGAGAAAATAAGGAGAGAAGTTTGTTTGGTAGAAAGAAAGGAAGAGGGGTGGAGAGAAGATATAAGAAAATGAGCAAATTTTCTTCTCAAGGAGAGAAAAGAAAAGAGAATGGCTGAGGCATAGTTATTATTTTACAAAATTTCATCCCTCCAAATTTGGATGGAAGACAAAAAATAAGAAGGATAAGACTATTAAAAATGTTTTAAATTACAAAACTATTCTTATCTCTTTTCCCTTCACTTCTAATTAATAAAGTAGCGTATTATTTCATTTTCTCTTCTTCCATCAAACCAAATAAAAAAAATGAAAGAATACAATCTCTTTCTCAAAAATATCTCATACATTCGTTCTATTCTCGTTTTCATCCGATCTTTTTTCTTTCTATCAAATGAAGCAATATGAATGGAAAAAAAACAATAATGATGTAGAAGGAAAGGAAACCTTGTCCACCATGTTTATCCTATATAATGGGTCCAAGAAAAAAAAAACAATAATGATGTAAAAGAAAAGGAAAACCATGTCCATAATGTTTACCCTATATAATGATAGTGGTTGGTTTTATAGCACTTGCGTCAGAATTGCATGTTCTTAAAGTGGGATTTTTTTAGGTAGAAGGGACTATAAAACAAGGAGGTTGGACCTGCTGTGATTTCATTTGAGTTTTGTCCACCATTCACCATTGTTCGACTAGGTAATGAATTAGGTCCTAAGGCTATTGTGTGTGTGTGTATATATATATATCATAAAGCATCAAGGGTAGTTGAACACTACTCTGTATGTATGTATGTGTATATATATATATATATATATAATATGTTCAGCTGTGACCTACATAGTAGAGTTTATAATAAGGTATGTTGAGACTATGGAGGGTGAACTAAACTGCTTTAAAATTCTAATTTCAAATTATTACATTTAATAATCAAAATTTATATAATTACAGTTTCATCATTTGCATGTAACATCACGTGGCACGCGAGTAATCTATTAAATTGTAATAAGGGGAACAATGTTGTTGATATGTTCAATTTGTTTGGTCTGTGTCTTCTCTTATAAAGTCATAATAAAGCAGTCAAACAGTTGAAGACCAAGGCAACTGATGGGCATTTCAGAGTCAGAAGGACCCACCTGAGACCCAAAATACCACACAAAAATATGGTCGTTGGACCCATTTGTAAGTCTGTAATCTTGGGACAAGAGCAGAGCCAGAGCTACATCGGAATGCAAGTGCTGTAATTTTTTATTTGACTGAATCTCCCAAAAGCCCAAACATGGTCGGTGTATCAACAGCGAAATTGCAGAGTTCTGTATCCTCTGTTCTTATCATTTTGTCTGTACAATTTCCAGGAATTCAAACCTATGCACATATAAATAGATACATATATATATATATATATATATATATATATTTATGTACAGTATATAATTTGGACCAAGTACCTTGGCGTTATCGAAGCCACCAGGTGCGGATGCAGAATTGGGCCGCTATCAATGAAGTGGGGACTAAAATGAAGCCACCTGAGTTGCGTGTTATAATTATATAAGTATTTGATTTGATTAATATCACATTCACACGCGGATGTAGGAAACATTAGACAATTAATGAGTATATATATATATATATATATATATATATATATAGGATTAAAAACCCATATGTGATCAAAATTGTAGAGATAACTCTTACCGAATTATGACTCTTGGAAATTATTTCTAAGGTTGAAAGACACACATAAAGGTATTTTTTACGAAGAGTTGTGATCGTTCACTAATCACCAGAAGTATATTCATTCATTATTTTTTCTTCTCTCACTCAGTTAAATAATTCGTGAAATTTTTTTACAGAAATTCTTTAGAGTTTGGTGACTTTGTTATATCCTGGAGGTATATTGCTTGAATCAAACAACAAACTTTTTTTGAGTGGGGACAATTAATACCTTAAAGATAGTGTCTCAGACGCGCCTCAAAGTCATAAAATTCTGATTTTCATACTACTGTCACAACAATTTTAAGGTATTAATTGCAATGGAATCAGGTTCTGACATGGTAGCTTTCAAGGTTATTAATCGAGAGTTCGTAAAACTAGATAGATTTAATGGAACAAATTTTACCCGCTGGCAGGACACGATGTTATTTTTACTTACTTCACAGAAAATTTCTTATCTTCTTGATCTGAATTTGCCATTGATTCTAAAGCCCAAGCCAGATAATACAAACCAAATTAAAGCAAAACGTAAGACGTGCGAAGAAGATGAAGTGGTCTATAGAAGGCACATTTTAAATACATTATCAGATCGTTTGTATGATCTATTTACATCAATTAAGTCACCAAAAGAGATATGGAAGACATTGGAGTTTAAATATAATACAGAAAAGCAAGGTGCGGAAATACTTTGAATTTTCTATGGTAGAAAATATTTCTATAATAGATCAAGTTCATGATTTACAAGTCCTATTGAACAAACTCCGGGATCTTAAGGTTGAAGTTTCTGAACTATTGCAAGTGGGGTTATAATTTCTAAACTCCCCCAAAGTTGGAATGATTATAGAAAGAAATTAATCCATACAACAGTAGATTTTACTTTAGAGCAGATTCAGAAACATATACGAATTGAAGGGGAAACTCGAATTCATGATAAAAAATTGATTTTGCAATTTGATTCTAAAGTGAATTATGTTAATCAAAACAAGAAGAATCTCGGAGGAAACATAGTGATTTCGAATCTCATAATTCTAGTAGTTATAACAAGAACAACAAAAATAAGACTTGTTATAATTGCAGAAAGAAAAGACACTTTAAGTGGGATTGTAGGTTCTTCAAAAAACAGAAGACATGAAATAAAAAAATCTAATTATCCAAACATGTTTGGAAATGAGATTTCTGATATTATTGCCATGTTATTTGAAATGCAAATTGGCATGATCACTATGGCAGCAGTAATAAAGTCTTCTGATTGGTGGTTTGATTCGGGCACTACTGTCCATATATGCAACAACAAGTCTCACTTCAAGTAATATGAAGATGCAGGGATGGACATGAAGTGTTTATGGAAATCACAATTCTACCAAGGTTATGGAAAATGGAATGGTTGAACTTCAGTTTACTTCAGGGAAGAATCTTATACTTCTCAATGTACTTCATATCCCAGAAATTAGGAAGAACCTTGTATCTGCGAACTTGCTTTGTAAGAAGGGATTAAAGCTGTCCTTGAATCTGATTATCTCATTTTGTCCAAAGGTGGGATGTTTATTGAAAATGGGTACTCTTGTGATGGAATGCTCAAATTAAGTATTAATAAAATAAGTTCAAATTCTGTTTATATTATTGAGTCTTCTTCTTAATTTGTGACATGTTCGTTGAACACATTTAAATTATCGTTCTTTGAAGTTTATGTCTAAGCATGATTTGATTTCATATAATAGTCATGTTAATTCTAAATGTGACATTTGCATTCAAGCCAAAATGACAAATAAACCATTTCCTTAAGCTGATAGAAATTCTTAATTATTAGAACTTCTAATATTTGCGAATTAAATGGTGTTTTAACTAGAGGAGGAAATAGATATTTTATTACATTCCTTGATGATTTTTCAAAATATACATATGTATATTTAATGAAAACTAAAGACGAAGCTTTTAATATGTTTAAATGATATAAGAATGTTGTTGAAAATCAGAAGGAAAAGAAAATTAAAATTCTTTGTAGTGACAGAGGTGGAGAATATTTTCCTACTGAATTTATATCATACTATGAAGATAATGAAATTATACATCAAACTAGTGCACTCTACACCCCACAACATAATGGTTTTGCAGAAAGAAAAAATAGGACACTAGTTGATATGATAAATGTTATGCTTTTAAATGCAAAATTGCCTTTAATTTGTGGGGAGAAACATTACTTACTGCTCTTCATGTGCATAATAGAATACCTTCTAGAAAAACACAACATTCACTGTATGAATTGTGGAAAGGCAGAAAACCTAATCTAGATTACTTTAGGGTTTGGGGTTGTTTAGCTTTTTATAGAGTGCTAGACCCAAAGAGAACAAAATTAGGTCTAAGAGCTTTGAAAATTGTTTTTGTAGGATATGCTGAAAATTCTAAAACCTATAAACTTTTAGATTTGAATTCTAATGTCATAGTAGAATCAAAAGATGTAGAATTTATTGAAGATAAATTCAGTAATTATTCTAAATTTGTTTTGAATTCTTCACAAACACCAAAAATTGACTTAAGTCCTAATTCAACTATAGGAAATAAAAAGAAACCACATGAACTTCCTATTGAACCTAGGAAAAGTCAAAGAATTAGAAAAGAAAAGAACTTGGATATTTTCCTTATGGAGGGAAACAGGAATATTGTTCTAGATGAAATACCCATTATATTAAATTTAGAATAAGGAGATCCAAAAACATTTAATGAAGCTATGACTTCTAGAGATGTTGCCTTTTGGACAGAGGCAATCCATGATGAAATGGACTCAATATTATCTAACAATACTTGGGTTTTAGTTGATTTGCCTCATGGATCTAACCCTATCGGATGTAAATGGGTATTTAGAAGAAAGTACAATACTGACAGGTCTATTCAAACTTTTAAAGCTAGATTGGTAGCCAAAGGGTTCAAACAAAAGGAATGTATAGATTACTTTGATACATATGTGCCAGTAGCTAGAATAACGTCTATTAGAGTACTTATGACATTAGCTTCAATTTATAATTTATATGTACATCAAATGGATGTCAAAATTGCCTTTCTAAATGGTGATATTGTTGAAGAAGTGTATATGGAAGAACCAGAAGGATTTGTTATGTCTGGAAATGAAAAGAAAGTTAGTAAATTAGTTAAATCATTATATGTATTAAAACAAGCACCAAAATAATGGCATAAAAAAATTGATTCTGTGATTTTTTTCCTATGGGTTTAAGCATAACAATGCTGATAAATGCATTTATTCTAAATTCACAGATAGTTATGGTGTGATTGTTTGTCTTTATGTGGATGACATGCTTATATTTGAAACTAATAGGAAAGGAATCCATGAAACTAAAAAGTATCTAACTTCAAAATTTAAGATGAAAGATTTAATGCTACGTTTGGTACGCAACAATGAAATGGAATGAACATTTCATTAAAGTGAGAATGAAATGCAATGGTCATTTCCATTCTATTATTTAGTTTCAAACATGAAATGATGAAGGAATGGAATGATGATTACATTATTTTTGGTAATTAGATTTTATTTTTTAATGTTTATTGAGAATTGAATGATCATTCCATAGGTTCAGTAGTGGAATGAATTTTTATTCTTTTTCATTCCAAATGAATGACGCGGAATAGTTATTCCCACTTTATTTTTTCTTACCAAGCAAAGGAATGGATCTAAAAAGGTAATATTGGCATTCCATTCCATTCTATTATTGTGTAGCAAACGCAATATAAGTGAAGTTGATACTATTTTAGGAATTAAAATAAAGAAAAATAGTGGGGGTTATGCTTTGTGTCAATCTCATTATATTGAGAATGTACTTCTTAAATTTCAATATTTAGGAAACAAAGAAACAAGTACTCCATATGACTCCTCATTTAAATTCAAAGAAATTTTTGATAGGACAATTGTTTAATTACAATATGCTAGTGTAATTGGTAGTTTAATGTATGCAATGCATTGCACATGGCCAGATATTTCATTTGCAATTTGCAAACTTTCTAGATATACTAGTAATCCTAATACAAAACATTGGAAAACCATTGGTAGAATTTTGGATATCTTAAAAGAACCATTAGACTAGGATTATATTATAACAATTTTCCAGCAGTACTAAAAGGATACACTGATACTAGTTAGATAACTAGTGCAAGTGATAACAAGTCGACGTCTTATTAGGTTTTTACCCTCGGTGATGGAGTCGTTTCACGGGTTTCTAAGAAACAGATGTGTATCTCACATTCTACTATGAAATCTGAGTTTATTGCTTTAGCGACAGTAGGCAAAGAAGCAAAATGACTGAAAAATATGCTATTGGATGTAAGGACTGTGACCACTTTTGTCCAATTTTTTGTTATTTTCATTTAATTGTCATTTTAGTACTTTAAATGATTATATATGTGTTTTAAATGTAAAATACATGTTTAGAGAATGTATTTAAGGTTTGAAAAAATTTTCGGAGCATTTGACTAAAGTTAACTTTTTTCGAGTCCGGTTGACCTAGGGATGCGGGTCCCACGGGCCCAGAAAATTCAAAATTGTCAAAATGACTCTAAGTTTTGAGGGTATATTAAATAAAATATTTGGCGCTTTATGGAATTGATTTTGTGTCAATTGGAGTTCTGGAACTCTGAAAACGAATCTGGGAAGATTTAGAAAAAATTAATGGCATTGTTGTAAATAAGTGTAGATCATATTTCTATAAATAGAAAGAGAGAGTGCCCATCCCTTATTTCACAAATGCATCAGCCGAATGGGTAATTACATATATATACATATATAACAACTTCTTCTTCTTCTTCCCTTTTTATTGATTTTGAAAGTCCATAATTAGAGTTTGTCAAAAAAGAGAGAAATAATCTATGCGTCGAGGGCTCGAGATTGATTGGTCCGTAAGCGATTTTAGAGAGAGTTGAATTTTCAAGTAAAGTAAGGAATAACTTGAAACTATAGCTATTGAGGTAGGGGTGTATGTCGTGTCTTACATTTCAAGTTTAATTTCATGTTTTTAGCATAAAATAGATGTATGTATGTTATATATGATTATATGAGATTTTTGTATATTTAGTGTTGGATTAAATTGATGATATATTTCTCATTGAATTAGAAATGATTGAATGGTGTTAATGAATGCATCAATTGCTTAAGTTTACAAAAATTGAGACATGAATTGCATATGTAAAATTTTGGTGAATTAATTGAAAAGCTTGATTTTGGAAATATAATGTATACTTGTGTCATTATGAATTGTTGAATGACATGCTAGAATAAACATAGGGCATGTATTGAGCGCAATGCATCCAAATGTGCAAATATACGTGCAAAACGTGAAGTATCTTGTGTTTGTAATGAATACTCGGAAATGACTCATAGAAAATAAAAGAGAAAAATATCCTCTTTGGGGTTGAAAGTCTTCTACCTTGCACAAGTGGGTGGTGAACGGACGAGTTAGTAACCCGAAATAGCCAAATGAATTAAGATGTGAGACTTCAGTACATATCTTGTGGGTGTGGTGTGAGTGTGAGTTCAATTTTGAGTGTAATGTGATTTTATGTTAAATTATATGAAGTAATGTGACTTATGTGAAATAAGTGAAATTGTGGATGAATTTGGTTATGTCATATGTTATAGATATGGTGATTTTTGTAATAAAGCATGTTGTGAACAATATGATTATCAAATGTATTTGATGAGTATGCCATGAAAATGAATGTTATAGTTTTTGACTAGAATGCTAGGGAGCATAACACATAGCTAGAATGTGCATTTGTATTACCTTTATGCGATTAGATGAAATGTGAACTCGAGTGAATTGCACAACAAATTACTTTGAGTCGTTGAACTTGCTCAATGGTGAACATCCATGATATAGACTTGGAGTCATAGAACTCCCTTCCTAGTTATTTTTGTTATTTGGCACGTCCGAAATATGGACTTAGTGCATTTGATATGTGTGTGGAATCATAGAACCTAATATGTTGTTTTTATATTTTATGAACATATTACGAATATGTTAAAAGCTAGACAATGAGCATGATGAATTGAATTTTCATTAACTTCTATGTATGCATGTATGTTAATGAAGAATGATTGAAATGAAAAATAATGAAAATGAGTTAAGTGTTGTATGCATAAGGAATTTAAATTTTAATTATGCATGATAATGGGATAGTGTTCCTTTCGTATATTGAATTATGTATGGATGTTTTAGAATATAAATCGAAAATATTGGAATAGCCATTGAGGGGACACATTTTCAAAAGTGTCCATTTTGAATTCAAGGTGTGAATGAAATTTATATGTATAAAGGAGAATTGTATTAGCTTCAATTTGATAGGCCATGGGCCTTGTTTGGATTTAAATTGAGTAAGATATGCATGTTTTAGTGCAAGAGTTCATAATCTGGTGTATGTCCATTGACTTGCATGTAATCTGGGTTGTGAGTCGAATGTTTTGGTGATTCAAATTGGGTTGGAAATTAGACATGTTGAGGATAATCCACACCAAATTTCAAGTTAAACAGACTTATAGATTGTGAGATATTCGAATTTGAAGTTAGGATGAATTTTGGTGAACAGAATTTCGCTTGGGCATTAACGGTGATCGATCTCCCTTTTTATGACGATTGATCTCCCTTGTAAAAGGTCAAAATCTTAGCCTACCTTGGGCGATTGATCCCCCTTTTACAGCATGCATGATTAAGCTGTGTTTTTGCCTAATTCGATCAAACATATCTTCTTCGTTTCAAATCGGATTTAGATGATTTTTTTTTTTGAAATTGAGTATTTTTAAATCCTCTTTCTAATGGTTTCATTTTCAAACATAGATCAAAAAATTACAAGGAGTTATGTACTCATACGTGTGTAATAGAATCATTTGAAGGGTTATATGGTTGAGGCCCATTGGGATTAGTTGATTTGAGTTGTATATATATATATATGTGTGTGTGTGTGTGTGTGTGTGTGTGTGTGTGTGTGTGTGTGTGTGTGATTAAGCTTTTGTGATAATTAAAGGGTAAAATGATTCATTAAGGTTTAATGGACGGATATTACCGCCGGTTCGCAGGAGTCAGAAATCGGGGTGTGACATTGGATATAGTGTTGTGGCCACAACCAATGCCAGTTATTTCTTTGTATTGCGACATTAAAGCTACCATGTCTAGAGTATACATCAAAATCTATAATGGTAAATCTAGACATATTAATTTGAGACATGAATATGTCAAACAATTGATTATGGATGGAATTGTTACCATAATATATGTAAGGTCAAGTAAAAACTTGGTGGATCAATTTACTAGGGGACTTTCGAAAGATTTGGTAAGAAGTACATCTAATGGAATGGGTTTGAAACATTTTTTTTAATATCATCTGCAATGAAAACCCAACCTTATAATAGTTACAACTATCTTAAGGTTTAATGGGTAATAACAAGTTGCAGTTAAATGGTTGATTTAGCACTGAAATTTATTTATTTATTTAGTATTGATAAACCCATTCTAGGACGTTCAGTGCTCACTGTTACTGTAAGTAGAGAATGAGTTTTATATTCTTCATGAAGTTCAGGAATTGTCTAAATATTCGTAGTAACAGGGATATTGAATGAACTTCACCTATATGAACATAAGAAGTGATACAACTTATAGCAAAATCTGTGGTTTAATTTTGTAAATGTTTATGAACACCAGGATGGATTACATTAATAATTTTGTGAGCTTTTTCATGAAAGTTGATAAAATCATGTGTGTAATTTTTCTGTACCTAATATAAAGGAGTCTTGATTTAAGCTTAGGCCACCAATGACTTCATTAGTTGTTGAAATACTTACACTATTTGAAAGTTTAAATTGAAAGATACGTTCCTGTATACATGAGGATATCGGTATTTAACTAAAGTCTAACATTATATTCAAAGTGGGTGATTGTTAAATATTTTGATAGAATATAATGTTAAGTGAGAAATGAAATAGTGAGTTTGCGTTTGTTTCCCATAGAAACTTTACACAAGTTTCTTTGAATATATAAAGTAACACAAATCTCACCAAGTAACTCTGTGTGAGAATGAGATGAAATATCGGATATGATTTAGACATATTTACTTGCAGGCGATCAAATCATATGGTAATTTTTATTAATTAATTAAGTGAGATACACATGATTAAACCCTACGTGTGATCAAAATTGTATGGATAATTCTTATTGGTTAAACAAGTGAGTTACACTAGATCATGACTCTTAAAAGTTATTACTAAAAGACAGCATTTAAATAGAGAGTTGTGTGTCTTTATAAAAAGATATTTTTTACGAAGAGTTGTGAACGTTCACTAATCACCGTTAGAAGTCTATAAATACAAGGTTGCAATTCAGAAATATATTCATTCATTTATTATTATTTTTTCTCTTACTCAGTTAAATAGTTCGTAAAAAAATTCTACAGAAATTCTTCAGAATTGCTGTTTGCAGAATTGATAACTTTGTCGTATCCTTAAAGTATATTACTTGAATCCAGTATTAAACTTTTTTTGAATGAAAATAATTAATACCTTAAAAATAGTATCTCAGACATGTCTCAGAGTTATGATATTCTGATTTTCAAAGAATCATCGTAACAAAGATTATATTTTTCCAAGGAAACATTTAAAATTTTCTACTTGTTTCACGAAATATTATTATTCAAGTTTTCGAATTTTCTTTTCTAAAACAAGCTTTCGTGAGAGAGGTGGATTGTTTTGATAATAATAATAAAACAAGAAATAAAAGAAGGGAATGGGACAAAAGAGCTTTTTGAAGATAAGATGGTGGGGTATGAGATGAGATAATCTCACTTTGGAGGAGACAAGCAACCAACCAGATTCTATCTCTTTTTTCTTTCTTAATTCTTTGGACATTTGATTCCAAAACATCTACATACATACATATATATATGTATATTGAGGGTGATTGGATTGGGGGAATCACTGCGTGATTACGTATTTTTGATTTTTAAAATCCCAAGGGGGAGGAACCTTTAATAGCTTCCAGAAGGGAACACTGATCTAGCTTCTTGCTTAAACTTACTAAAATATCCTCCTAATTCTTTAATTTGTTTTATTTCTTAATGAGACAATTAATTATTTATTTAGTAAATATAAGATAATAACTATTTTAATTAACGAAGAGGTTGGACAGTCCTGTCTTTACTGTATCTATTATCTATTTATCTGCATGTCAAAATTATATTAGTTAACTCTATTCTCTAACAACACTAAAAAAATTAAATTAAAAAAAAAACTATAGAAAGAAAAGTTTTTTTTTTCTTTATTGGGTTTTTAAATTAGGTAGAGTATGGAATAAGGAGGGCATTATGGTAAAGTGAAGGAATAAGACAACAATAGTAGAAGTTGTATTATTAGTAGTATAGTATACGGATAGTGAAAGGGCATTTTCAGGGGAAAAGAAAAAGATTGGAGGTGAAGTGGAAGGCACAGTTGTTCCTAATCCTAAATCCTGCGTCATCTCTCAATTGTAAAATGCCTTTAAACCAAAGGTGCTCTCTTAGGAACCGTGTGGGTCACTGTCCCTAGTTGGTCCCACAATTCTCTCAATTTTGCACCTCCTATTCACTAAAATCTACCATATTGCTATAAAACCTAACTTTGGTAACAGCACTCTCCAATTCATGTAAGAATCTCCTTTAAATAGCTTTTTTATTTTTTTTTAAAAATAAATATTAACAACAGTCATAAAGAAGGTACATGAAATTGAGGACAACCAAAATACAAAAAGCGAAGAAGAATATGAATATAAGTGGCAGTAGTGTAGTTTTACAGAAATTTAAGGGCTTTTGGCTTCCCTAATCTTTTTATAATGCAGTGTTTTCCTCTGTCGGGACTCCTCTCTCTCTCTCTCTCTCTCCACACACACAGATTCTTTCTTGGAACGTAATACGAAACTGCGATTCTTCAATTACGGTGGGTATGTCAAACCAGAGAATGATTTTATATTAACAACTGAAATTATTCTCGGACAAAGTGAATTGTTATTGCTTTTTGCAGACTTTTTTTTCCCTCTGAATTGTCTCTGTTCTTCATATGATTTAAAAGAGGTTTTTGTGACAATTTGGTTTTGGCAATGACAATTTGGTTTGATTTAGGGATTTGGGAGCATTCTAAGTGCTGAGTTTATTACATTTTCATGGATGATATGAACTTACAGAGCATGGTGGTTGATAGATCTGTAAAAGGTGAGATTTTTTACTTCATTTGTCATTCATTTCTCTCGGGTGACTTGAAAGCTTAGTTTTGTGTTAATGGGTCTCACTTGGAATGTCATTTTTCATTTTTATGTGTTCTGGGGTTGTATTTTCAAATGAATAAATAGCATGACTATTGCTTATAAGTTTATTTATTTGTTAATTGTGTAATAATTTCTGTTTACTGGGTTTTAAGTGTTTGTGAGGAGTGAGGATATAATTAAGTGAAGATAATTGAGATTTACGGAGAGAGAGCAAGAAAGAAAAAGAATTCGTTTGGAAAGGTGTTAATTCTGTAATCAATTTTTTTATGTGCTAAAGTTAAACATTTGAGCTCTTTGTCCTGTTTCCTGAAATAGGTGGGCTGATGTTCTTTAGAACATAGTGTGTCTTTGTTTTTTAAATTTATGGCTGTGGTGAAGAATTATGTGTTCAATTGATCTTGATATTGTAAAGAGCATTACTGGGAATTGCCAGTTTGCTTACATTACTCGGTCAGCTGTTTTCAAGAACCCCAAGTGGAGAATTATACCATTTTATTGTGTTCATTGATTTCAGATTTTCTGTTATTAGTAGTGGAGTTGTGGGTTTCATGGTTTTTCTTGCAAAAAATCTGGAATCACGGTGTATTATACAATGCTCATTGTACTTGTTGAGATCTCTATACATTAGCTACTCAACTTGAGAACACGACAGATGTAAGTCATTCCTCATTTTTCAGAGGTCTCGTAATTGTCACTGCAAAGGGAAAGAGGAAGTGCAGACTGTGATTAAAAGCCTAGTTTGAAGTCGTATAGTCATAGAATCCACTTTGAAGTGTCCCCAAACTTGCATCAGAACTTTGTATTGGCCTTGATCTCATTTTCTCATAGTCTTTCACCTGCCACCAATTCCAAATTGTGATACTTTTTGTGATACTTTTGCCAATTCCAAATTTTTTTGACTTTCAATTGCATGGTTGTTTCTTTAATCTTTAAGGAGGAAGGATGTTTTATTTGGTATGGGAGTAACAAAAAAGAAACTTTATTGGAACATTTGATTTGTCAATGGTATAATTGCAAGTGTTTCTGATTGAGAATATAAACTGAAGACAGGAATCTAGGTTTGTATTTTTAGCAGGATTGAAATTCTCTCTTTAAAATTAAAAATTAGAAGATCACATTTGATTGCATGTAATAAAAGATGAGGATAAGATAGAAAGAAGACATGTTTAGGGGCATAACTGAATCTCTTTTTGTCAGACAGATCATCTAGCTGTTTATGAAGAAAAATTGAAGGCATCCTGTGCCACAGCCACAAATACCAAGTTACTTCAATAAAACTCCACATTCAGCCATCGAGTTTGTGTGAAGTTAAGAGGAAAAAGAAAAGAGGAAGAGTACCAGATTAACCGGCTATTATAGGGGGTCCAAGTAGAATCATTACTTTAATGCAAGCTTCACAGCAACACAGAAGATCAATGATGTCCAAGACATTATACTACCAGCCGGAGCAGAAGGTTGAGGCATATCGTTTGCCTCCGTTTCAAACATTAGACCACCAATTATGCAACACTACCAGCACCCATGGGAGTCACTTCTCTGTTTGGACTTCCCGAGAACAGTACTGTACTTTGGAGTCATCCCCAGCAACCGGCAGTTATACTGTTTACAACTCACCATCAACTGTCAGTTTCTCACCCAACTGGAGCCCCATGTCCCAGCAAGATTCTCATTCATACCCTCCTGACCAGCGGCATTCCTCAGACAGTAACGATGGTTCTCCTATAAGTGGTTCTTGCATAACTGATGATGTTAATGATGACCTTAGGCACAAGCTGAGAGAATTAGAAACTGTAATGCTAGGACCTGATTCTGAAATAATCAACAGCTATAATAGTAACTTACAGGGAAGTATTGCCTCACCAGAGATGGACAGCTGGAGACAAATGATGGATGCAATTCCCAGAGGGGACTTGAAACAGGTTCTCATTGCCTGCGCCAAAGCTATATCAGATAATGATTTGTTGACTGCACAATGGTTGATGGATGAATTACGTCAAATGGTGTCAGTTTCCGGTGAACCAATCCAACGTCTGGGAGCATACATGTTGGAAGGGCTTGTTGCGAGACTGGCCTCTTCTGGGAGTTCCATCTATAAATCTTTGAGATGCAAAGAGCCTGCAAGTGCTGATCTTCTTTCTTACATGCACATTCTGTATGAGGTTTGTCCTTACTTCAAGTTTGGGTACATGTCAGCGAATGGTGCCATTGCAGAAGCAATGAAGGATGAAAAGAGAGTTCACATTATTGACTTCCAAATTGCTCAGGGAAGTCAGTGGGTTACTCTAATCCAGGCTTTTGCAGCTCGGCCTGGTGGGCCACCCCACATCTGTATAACGGGTATTGATGATTCCACTTCTGCTTATGCTCGTGGAGGAGGACTAAATATCGTTGGACAAAGGCTATCTAGGCTTGCTGAGTTATTTAATGTGCCATTTGAGTTCCATGTTGCTGCCGTATCTGCTTGTGATGTTCAACTTGAGAATCTTGGGATTCGACCTGGTGAAGCTCTTGCTGTCAATTTTGCATTTATGTTGCATCACATGCCTGATGAAAGCGTCAGCACTCAAAATCATCGAGACAGACTGTTGTGGCTGGTTAAAAGCCTGTCCCCCAAGGTAGTGACCCTAGTTGAGCAAGAGTCTAACACAAACACTGCTGCATTCTTCCCCCGATTTGTAGAGGCACTGAACTATTATACAGCCATGTTTGAATCGATTGACGTGACTCTACCAAGGGAACATAAGGAGCGGATCAATGTCGAGCAGCACTGCCTGGCAAGGGATGTTGTTAATATTATAGCATGCGAGGGGACTGAGAGGGTGGAACGGCATGAGCTTCTTGGGAAGTGGAAGTCACGATTCAAAATGGCGGGGTTTACTCCTCACCCATTAAGCTCTTTGGTGAATGCTACCATCAAAACGCTGCTGGAGAACTACTGCAAAAAATATAGGCTTGAAGAGAGAGATGGAGCTTTATATCTTGGTTGGATGGACAGAGATCTGGTTGCTTCTTGCGCATGGAAGTGAAAACTGGGTATCGATTTGACTTTTACTTTAGGATGAGGATCAGCAAGCTGAGTTAGAACTTTCAATTTTTCTGTTTTCTTAATGTGTTAGCTACTCATAGTTTTACAAGAATGGTTCCCTCAGCCGTGTACCCCTATTATTAATCAAAATTAGCTGCCGCTTTCTTCGACATGGCATATTCGTATTGAACTTCTTATTAAGTGACATAAATTGCTTTGTTTGAGATCATTATCATTGTCATGTCCTCCAAATTCATGTCCACCATATTTGTTACCTCAGAAACTATATTTATATAGAAGTGACCATACTTTGTGGATTCTTGGGCAGTTCTCAGAACAAGTTTAAGCATTATTAATAGGATTTTAAGTACAATGGCAGGTCTTTGGTCTTGGGAATGTACACAACTTCTTACATGCCGAGTTCAAATCTGATCCATCGCATGGCTACTTAAAGGCATTACTCAGCATCTTTTATATGGAATTACTTCATCAAGTGGGCAACTGATCCAAGTGAATCAAACCATTACCCATGAATTGGGGAAGCTAATCCAAATAAAATCCTGCCTGCCTCTTTAACCCTGAAAATTTTGATTTTTACAGTGTTTGGATAACGAAGGAAAGAGAGGGTGGGAAATTGTGGTTGCTAATGTTTGGATAATTAGGGAGGGGCAAAAGAAAATAAAGGAAATGAAGGGTAATAATTACTCCTAATCTTGTTTGGATTATTTGGGAGAGGGGATAGTAACAACCCTTTTTCCTTGTTTGGAAGAACGGAGGATGGATGGATGAATAAATGAAAGAAAAGAAAGTAATATTTTGATTGGGACAAGATAGAGGTAATCACTCGAAAAGGTTGGAGGGAGTAAGACCCATTCATCTCCTTTTCTTTTTCATACTAACTGCCTATCCATTCGGCTCTTTTTCCTTTGCCTCAAGAGTGCTCAATTAATACGCACTGTTGGTGGCCATGAGATGGACTTTTTAGAGTTTAAAATGTACATGAAGTAATTCAAAAAATTGCATTCTGAAGTATTTTGTGATAAAAAAAAAAGAGAGTAGAGTTTTAAGTGTTTGGTTATAAAAAGAATCACGTTTAGAAAAAAGAGTTTTAATTCAAAACACGCTTTTTGATAGAAGCTCAAAATTGAAACTTTTAGAATTGCACTGGCACTAGTTGTCCGATATTTTAAAGCACTTATGTTTTCTTGAACAATCTAATCCCTCTCTTATACGAACGATGATGAAAAGCGTATTTATAAATATCAACACAGGAACAACTCTAATTGTAAAAATAATTGTCAAAACTGTAAAAAATTGAATTGAACTCGGATTTAATATATAAAAAATATTATATATATATATATATATATATATATATATATATAACAGTTTCGGTTCCAAGGTTTTGAACCGGAATCGTAATAAACGGTTCCTAAAATTTGGAGCCGGAACCGGAACTTAACTATAGTGAACAATTCGGTTCGGTTCGGTTCAGTTAAAGTTCTTTATGATTCCACCGGTTCTTTGTGCACCCCTACCAACAAAACAAAATATATATAACTATGGAAAAGTTAAAAATTTTTCAATTTGTATGGAGTGAGAAGAGGGATTTGGAATGCATACTTTCTCTTGAACTTTCTATGCTACTACTTTCTTTTTCATTTTTTTGATTTCTATTTTTCTTTCAACACTTAAAATGAATGAATGATATGAATACAAAATATCATTCTTGTTTCTTTGACAAGGAGATGGTTGAGATTTCTTTGTTTTTTTTAGCATTGGTGCCCCTAAGTAACTATTTCTTATTAGGGTTAAGTGCAAAAAACACCCTTGTTATATACAAAATGTGCAAAAACACCCCCTGATGTTCAACTAACCCCCTGCAATTTCAAAATTGTTCAAATAAGGACAAATAATTATTTTTCCGGTACCGAAAATTGGAAATGACAAAAATACCCATACCTGAAACACACTCACACACGTGGCGGCTTTCTAAAGTGACACATGTAACCCATTTTTTAAAAACAGAAAAAGATTGACATTGGTGGGTCCCACCTGTCCCCTCTCCCTCAGATGCATTCTCTCTCTCTGAAGAACACTCCCAATCCGCAATCAGCTCTCTCTAAAAATCCAAATGCTCTCTCTTTCTCTCTCTCTAAAAATCTATATCAAAACTCTCTTCTTTTATCTCTCACTATCTAAATCTGTTGTGTAACAGAGTGTGTGTGTGATGATATATATCAGTGTGTGTCTATATATATATATATATACAAAACTCTCTTCTTTTATCTCTCACTCTCTAAATCTGTTGTGTAACAGAGTGTGTGTGTGATGATATATATCAGTGTGTGTGTCTATATATATATATATATATATATATATGAAATTGTTTGTATTATTTGGATTCTTTCTCTTCAATTCTCCCTCATTTATTTGGATTCTTTCTCTTCAATTCTCCCTCATCCATTTTCTATTTAACAGTGTGTGCGTATAACAGAGTGTGTGTATATATGATGATATAACGTGTATGTGTGTGTTAACAGTGTGTGCGTATAACATAGTGTGTGTATATATATGATGATATAACGTGTGTGTAACAAAGTGTGTGTATATATATATATATGTGTGTGTGTGTGTTAACAGTGTGTGCGTATAACAGAGTGTGTGTATATATGATGATATAACGTGTATGTGAGTGTAACAAAGTGCGTGTGTATATATATATATATATGTGTAACAAAGTGTGTTAACAGTGTGTGCGTATAACAGAGTGTGTGTATAAATTGGGTTATCTCCCTTTGATCCTCTCTCTCATCCCTGTTGATAAATATATGGTTATGGTAGATAAGAGAGCCAAACAAGGTCTTAATTGGTGAAGGGGTAATTTTGGAATTTTAAAAAAAATTTAAGTCAAACATGCCGGTCAACTAGCCGGAGGGGGGTATTTGCACATCGGAGATAACTAGTGGGGAGTGATATGCACATACTAAATTGGAGGGTGTTTTTTGCACATTTCTGTATATAACGAGGGTGTTTTTTGCACTTAACCCTTCTTATTATCAAGTATATTAGTAATTATTCATATTATACCCAATATTTTTTTCTCAATGCTATTGATGCTCTTTAATTCTATCCACACTTATAATTTTTTTTCTTTTTATTTTCTCACTTTTAGTTTCAATTTTTAATTAAAATAATATAATCACCATTTTAGATAAAAAAGAAAAAAAAAGTTTTTTTTTTAATAAACATAAACAATAAACATCATTTTGGTGTTTAGAATTTGAAGGCTTAGCTACAGTGTTGTTTTAAAAACGTTTTGACGATTTATAAACAAAACAAAAATTATCAAACATGTTTATCCTAAAAATTTATTTTTATAAATAATAAACATAAACGGTTACCAAACGGGCCCTTAATTTTTTTGTTTTTTGTTTTTGGGGTGGGGGTGGTTATTGGAGAGGGGACTCCTTAAACAGTCTATAGTGGTTATATTATCATCACTGACTGAAAAAAGATTATTCTTGTCAATTTCATACTTCAAAACTATTTCAAAGCTAAAACATTTTTAGCATACAGCTAAATATCCTGCAGACACCAAAAAGATGATCACAGAACTGTAGGTAATAAAAAACAGCATGAATGCTTGTTAAATTTAGGAATTTCAGATAACATTTAATTTTATTTCTTCTTCCTTATTGGAATAATTTACAACTAATGAAGGTTTTTTCCACATTCTATCACCAATTAGAGGCATAGTTTAAGTCGCAGTTATAGGGGTAAAAAAGCAAGGCCCCCCCTCCCCTCTCCACGCAAGGGAGAAAAAAGAAAAAAAGAAAAAAAAAAAAAATGAAATTCATCAAATGCACATACCTCCTCGTTTTGGTCAATCAACATCATCATTTGAACTTGAATACATTCTTCAAGTGGATCAGAAGCGAGCTCATCTTCGAAAATCCTCGTCTGGAGTTTGTTGCTCAGTTTGCACTGATACGAACCACCACATCAAGACCAACTGCATTGTTCTCTTCTGCTTTAGATCTCGACTCCTCGTTCAGGGCTGTTGTATTACTAGTACTAGCTCCTGCTGCATTAGAGGTAACAGTCCTAGTAGGAGGCATATCATGGTCATGTTGTCCCTCATATGTGGTAATCACCACTTGGGGATCATGGGATGCTCTTTCTACATGTTTCTTAACTGGGCAACCAGTATTTGAGCACCTGTAGTAACTCCTACATAACAAGAAAGCATAACTATTCTAAGCATGTGACACAAGTTTAAAATTGAAAAGCTACTGCAATGAATAAATGAACAGAGTGTCAATTCCTATCATAGAGGATAGAGGCAAGCATCACTTTCCCCGACATGCATCACAAGTTGTATGCAGATATTATGGGTTTTCAGTCAACTTATACAACAGCATAAGATGAGTCAGACAGAAAGCTGTGAACCTTATTTTTTTATTAGGAACAGAGCATGCTATTCTTAAAACCAAAATTTTTAACCAAAAGATGATCGAGGATGTCACTCCTAAAACAAAAACTACGAAATTACTGAATTAAAATTTATGCATCAACATTTAAAACCTAAGATCATTGGGCGGTCCATAGAAAGAACTGAGTCATATGGTTTGACACATCAACCACCTGGGATGGAGGGCCAACAAGTGATGTCATTAATATATTTATTCATAAAATAAATAATTTGTACTTATATAGGTCCTATCAAGATCAACAACTGTCTCAAAATTTTATAGAGTTTACATTAAGATACATTTCTTTGAAGAGATTGGAAAGATCTGGAGAATTAGGTTACAAGTGTATAAGATTCTCACACAAAATTCTGGAAAACTATACTTATCTAAAAACAACAGGCAATCTTGGACAATGCCACCTAACATGTGCTTTATACTAGATCGGAAAGAGCTCAAGGGGTTCAATTTTTTCTGCAGTTGGAGGAGGGTGCATTCATCTGGTTGGTGATGTGTTCCCACCCAAGAACCATCATTACTGATAGAAGTGAACAGAAACTCCACATTTATTATTACCGCCATTCATGTTCTAGTAGTTTTTTGGGTAAATAACACATTCATCCATGAAATATAAGGTTAGTGTCACCATGACCCCCATAAACTTCACAATGCAACCATAAATTTTGTTTGGGTAAATACAAATACATCTAACCCTCCCTCAGACCTCTCAGTGGGGAAAGCTTAGCCCCTTTAATTTGACTAATGGAATAAATGGAAATGAGCAATTACGTTGCTACCCACAATCTTTCAATTATTTATTTGACAAAAAAGAACAATTTCTCTTTTTCTCAAATCCATTGCCATCACTTTCACCTTAATCAACCCACCAATTATTAAACCACCACCAACACTGGGCCCAGCAACCATTTCCACCAGCAAATCTCGATTAATACTGCATCCATTTCCAACCACCAATATCACCAACACGATGCAGGCTCCACCCCAAATCATGAATGACCCAGATTCATCTTGTCATCCCACTGCCAATAACTAAAGAAGATTCACAAATACATGGGTCTCACATATAACGGCAAGGGACTTTGCTATTAGTGGGATCACAAGGCATGAAAGAAATGCAGGGATGCTGCTTTCTCATTCTCTTCATTGTCTTCTATGTGGAAATGATAATCAACTCGAAGGTGAAATCCAGTTTCAGTTTCCCAAGCTGATAAAAAAATTTAATACTTGCATTGTCTGATTCTCTAATTCTTAATTGATTCTTCAGTAAAATTATCCATATGGACCATTGACTAATAATCCAAAGGAACCAGCTCAATGTTATTGAGGATGACAAACACAACCTCGAATGGAGATCAAACCCTTGTGGTAATAAATTCTTAACACCACCACCCTCCCCCTCAACACACGCACACGCGCACACACACAAAAGTAAACCAAGGAACAACTATGATTGAAGGGAGTGGGAGGTGATGGTGGTGAGGTATTCTCAAGTATCATAATAAACAGAATTGAATGTGGTGGGCTGAAAATGGGGTGGTGGAGATATATATATACAGAGAGAGAGAGATTCTAATGCGGGGGTACAGAATCTAGTTCAACAAAGAAGAAGAAAAAGGAGGAGAAGAAGATAAGGGCAAAATCATACACTCGTGATAAAATAATCTTGCGCACATGAATGATTTTCCATTAGTTGTATTAGTGGCGAGTTGTGCGAGGATAGAAGTGTATTTTACCCTTCTTAATACCAAATCCAGTTCTCCTTGTCTGAGATGTGAAAAGTCCTCCTTCTGGGATTCTTAGAGATACGAACAATCCATAGTCCATCTACTTTGCTGGATGAGAACTCCCTACTTTGCTTGATTGTTAGTCCTCAACAAGGTGGTTACTAATGTAATCTTGTTGGATGCAAGAATCATCCGGATACAGATGCCGCGTGATTACAGAAAATGAATTTTGTCACATTTGTTCTCATCTATGACCATCCACTACTTGAACAGGAAGAAATCCCCAAACGATATTGAATTTTAAAAAATTAAATGCCTGAGGATGACTAAACGTAAATGAAGCACTTCATTGTCCTAGATTAGAGTTGATCAGATGGATCAAATTCAGAAGTGTATTAGATGAAAATCTCGGTCTATTACAATGCATAATCAGCTCAATGCCTAAATCATTCAAAAGCACTAAGAGAATAGCATATTGTCAGATCATCCATTACAAATGAACATATGATGCAATCCAGGTACATATCAAAATTTAAGGAAAAATTTGGTCACTGTCTAAAGATTGAAATCTAGTACGTACCTTGGATTTGGATTGCCCTTCACTAATTTCTGTCCATACTTGCGCCAGCGGTAGCCATCATTAACTACGTCAACCTCACTCCGAGTCTGAACAACAAGCCGTCGTTCACCATTCAACTTATCCACCAGATTCTCATCAACTTTAGAGAGATCTCTCTTCCTGTTGCAGATTGTTTATTTATTTTTTATTTTGGTGGAAAAATTAAAAAAGGTTAGTCCATGGAAGCACCTATAGGGAGCAAAATTGAAACAGCTCGTATTTGACATACTGTCTCTTTGAGTCTGGATCATTGTCGTTTTCAACCTCGTCTTTTGTTCTATTTGATCGTGAAAGTACATCATCACTCTCTGTAACAACAGAAAGCTGAGGAGTTTCAGTAGGCTCCATATGATGAGATATCTGACCACGTGCATCAGATAATTCCTCTTCAGGAAAGATATCACCACATAAGCAAGCGATTAATTCGTTAAGATACAAAGCCAGAAATCAGCAATAAAGTTCACCTCTTACCTTCTGCAATAGCTAAAGCAGGCTCCTCTCTTTTTGCTTGGATGGGCAGAACATAGCTAACAGCTAGCTGGGAACTAGGTTGAGGTTTAGGATGTTCATGCTTGCCCCGATAAATAGTATCTGTGATCTGCCCTGCATGAGAGCGTTCCACTTGCCTCTTCGCTTGACAGTTAGGATGTGTACATTTGTAATAGCTCCTGATGAATTCATTTCCCTTGACAAGTTTCTGTCCATATTTTCGCCAGTTATAACCATCTTCTGGTGCTTTATCAGGTATTATAGTGGGAGTGCTTCCTTCTTGATCACATTGTAATGCACGAACCCCAGCATCAGGGGTCTCTATTTGCTGTAAATTATTTGACACTTTCTCCGGTATTGTAGAAAATGTGCTTCCTTCTTGATTGGACCCAGTATCAGTGCTCAGTCTCTGATGTAAATTAGCCGACATCTTCTCAGGTACTATACAGGAAGAGCTTCTTTCTTGATTTGATTGGGATGTGAGATCCCCACTATTAGGGCTCGGTCTCTGCTCCAAATTATCACACACTTTAACAGGTACAGTAGAGAGAGTCTTTCCCTCTTCATCAGATTGTGATGCATGAATCCCAGCATCAGGGCACTGTCTCTGCTGCAATTCACCCAATGCTTTCTCTGTTGACATAGAGTGTGTGCTTCCTTCTTGATTGGATTGTGATCCGTTGAACCCAGTGTCGGGGCTCTGTCTCTGCTGCAATTTATCAGAAGCAACTTCATCTTGTACACTTTCCGTTGAAGTAACCATTTAAGTTTGTTATGTCAGAGGAGCTACAGATAGATTCAGTTCTCACACATCAAACTGGAGGTGAAGGTACAAATGCTTGACACATAAATGCCACATCTTCAGTTACCCAAATCTACAGAAATAAAAGCAGAAAATATTAGCTAAATATTGACATGTCCCAGGTATGGGGTTGTTAGGAACTGTAATAATTCAAAATTTTGACATCAATTGGAGAAATTCAAGAATATAGCTGAGAATGAGCGAGCAACACATGCCAAAGGGAAATTTTTCTACAGAAAAAGAATGTGCAATTGTTTCAGAAATTAGTAAACTATACTACAAGATTCAAAGTGTCAAAAATAAATAAAATTTCCAGAGCTCTTAAAGGTCAGGAAATTCTAATAAAACACCAAAGAATAAGAGAAATAACAGAAAATTTCTAACACTACTCCAAAGGACTAACAAACTGTGTTTTGAACAATTACAGCCCCCAAACACACACACACATACACAAGAGATGGATGCACTTTACCAACATAAGACTAGGAAGGAGGGCATTCTTTAATTCAAAAAAAGTGAATGAATCTACCCTCACTTAAAAGAATCCATCGACAAATAGTCTCTTCAACATTTTTTGAACAAAAGCCCCCTTGATTTGTTCTTTGGGATGGCCCAAGTGGCCATATTGATAGAATAAGAGTTGCACAATAATGACGACAATGGTGAATGGCCCATAATTCACCAAAAAAAAAAGTCATGAATGCCTCTGATTTAGAAGCAGAACAATATTAGAACTGCACGTATCATATGGCAAATTGTAAAACGGATCTATTTCAAATTTAAATAATATTAACACTATATTGCCTCCACATGGCCTGTCCAATTCATACTGATGCAGGTATAGACTATAGAGTGGAGTCCTATAACATCCAAAAGCAATAAATGTGTGTGCATCAAATAGGCTAGCAATATATTAGCTCATAATCGACCCAAACTTTTTAAAAAAACAACTAATAAAGAAAAAAGAAAGAAAGAAAAAAAAATTTTCAAAGATTCTCGGGTCTTTACACCTAACAGGGCATGAGGGCTGGAAGTTTCAGTAAAGTTGCCCACTAGCATTCTTCAACCAGTAATTGTTTAGTTAAATCAATCTCAAAATAGAAACATTAATGAGTAATGAATTAACTCCTGTCTGCAAACCTGACAGATAATCAAGAAAAAACTAAGAATCAGATCAGTTGCTCAAGAAGGCCTTAAGTTCCATCCAAATTCCAAACACACAAAATTAAGGTGCTTTAAGCCGTCACCAGCTTTTCAAACCTACATTCGAAACCAAGGTAGATTCACATTTTTTCTTCACTTATCATTTTTTTAATCTTTTAATTTTTACTTAACAACTAAATAGTAAAGGTAGCACTGAAAGCTTGTCATTAATGACCAACTGTGGTCATAGGGAGGAAGCTACCTTCAATACGAAAGCAGCTTTTGTATTCACTAATAAATTTAATAGTTAATATTTCTATCAACTAATAAATCTGTATCTCACACATGCTTACTTATAAAAAAAATCAACCCCGTTTACTTATGACCCTACCTAATCAACTTGCATGTTGAGTCCAAATGTAATAGTAACTGGTCTAATTTGGTTCACTGTTTCAGATTTATCACCACATTAACTTTTATCTGTATTTCTATATTTGTTCACAGGGTTCCAAAATTTTAAACAGGCTTAAAGGCAATGAGGTGATTTCCATTGGCTCCTTACATAGCATACCTAATTAACGTGCAGATTAATACAAATATAAATAAAAAAAAGGAAGGATTTCTGTTTCACAAAAAGATAGAATATGAATTTCTTTTCCAAATGGAATTTTGTCTTCCCACATTGCTTTACTCGATAAAAAGAAAAGAACCAGGTATTGCAAAAAGTGTGAAAATTAGGATATTTTGATATAGTTTTTTTTTTCTTTTTCCCTGAAACAAATCATTGTAGCAATTACAGGCCATGACAAAATGACATATATAACTATGGAATCAGCCCCACACACATGCACTTGTTTTTGTAATATAAAAAACTAGGCAAGCTGCCAACTTGCTGTTGGGCAACTTTATACTCCATTGTACCAATTAACACATTTGTATTTTTCTTCAAATATTGAATATTTAACCATAATTCTTTTCCATACAAATATGTAAACACCGGGAGAGAAATTTCAACAAATGAAATGGGTACATAACATTTCAGACAATTATAACAAAAGAATTATATCATATTCAATTTTATGACATGTAACATATCAATTAATTTGCAGGATTTTCAATCAAATATATTTTGAACCTCGGGAGTTGAAAAATAGAAAAGACATATGGTAACAGACGTAAAGATTAAAATGAAATTAAACTCCACTATATCAGCAGATAATTAAGCGAAATTAAAATTCTAATTTCCAAAAACTTATCGAGAGGTCATCAGTTACACACACACATATAGTATGAGAGAGAAATTTCAAATTTCAAACTTTTATCTATAAAAAAAGAAACATCGATCAGAAGAGGCGAAGCTTAAATCACAAACCCTAGCGACCTTTGACACCAATTCTCCAAAAAAACGTTTCCTTTTTTCTGATAACAGAGCCGGAAAGATAATCACAACGGAACCACCGGAGGAGCTCCGAAGCTGTGGTGACTTTCCCTGAGACCGTCAAAGCGTAAAGCTTCACATCAGAATCCACAATTGACTAAACGAAGCATAACAAGGGCTGGAGAGAGAGAGAGAGAGAGAAAGAGGGAGAGAGGGGTTGGTGTGACTGTCTGTGTGTGTGTAATGAAAAATGTGTTGTGTATTTGTTGTTTTGATGGGCGAGACCGTATCAAGGACTATGTGTTTCTTTAAGTGTGACCGTTGGATGGCAATTCGTGGGTTCACGTGTGAGGATTATAAGGCCGGTGATGCTGTGAAAGTGTGGGTCCAGGGAAGTGCTACTACTCGTGGACTGTACATTGTTTGACTCGTTCACAACCGCATGACCAAATTGTCCTCAAATTTTGCGCACTTTAATTTAGTGATGGGGTCATTATTGATTTTGTTGTAGACTAGTAGTAATGTTTTGGAATATGCCACGAATGCTATAGGGCCATTTGTTAGCCATCTACCGCTGGTTTGGAATACCTATGATAGCCCCTCTTCTGCTTGTAAATCGCAGGGTCAAGGTCCATACCGGAACCCAATATCTATTCTACAGACCAGCAGGTTGTCTGTTCCACACACAACATTCGTACTAATAGCTTCCGCTGGGGTGTCTACTTGCGTTGATGGCTGATGCCTACGTTTAAACCTAGGAGGTCACATTTAAACCTAGGAAGCAAAGGCACCAACACGAGCATACATGTGTGTGTATGTGTATGTATGTGTGTGTGTATATATATATATATATATAGATAGATAGGTGTTGATTCCTCAATTTGTTTGAATTCGTCCACTAATAAATGAATTTGAGTGACCTATTTTTGTATACACATCAAAAATAAGTTAGATAATAATTTACTCATTAATTCAAAGATTATGTGGGTTGAATATGGGTACCCATATCTAATCCATATTTAACTCATGTTTCACCCATTATTATATAAAAGACTTAGATGTGTAAATGTTATCTCATTTCTTAAAATCTCATACTCTCTTGCCATTTCTCTCTCTAAATTATCTCTTTTTCTCTCTCCTCTATGTGTACCGCCCCATCCTTTCTCTCTCTAAATTATCACACTATCTCTCTAAATTATCTCTCTCTCTCATGATCCTCTCTTTATCTTCGCCTCTCTAAATTCTCTTTCGCTCTCTCCTCTCGACATATAGTCTCGCCCTTTCTCTCTCTAAAATCTCTTTTTCTCTTCATGCTGTCTCACTCTCTCTAAATAATCGCTTTATCATAATCCCTCTCTCTTTCTCTTCGATTATCCCACTATCCCCCCTTTCTCTCTCCCCTGGATCTTTCTTCTCTTAGATCTAATGAAACAAAGTCAAAACTTGTTTCAATCTTTGGAGTATTATTAGATATACTAATAAGCTCAAAATGAAATAAAATTTTTGAAAAACTCCAGGACTTTTTTTTTTTTGCTTATATGGACCTATTTTGACAAACTCCATCTTTGGAGTATTCTCTCTTTTTGATGATCTGATGAAATTAATTTATGTTCTCTCTATTTGAACCCATTTAATTTCTGTCATCTTTACCTAAAAAAATGTGTAGGCTTCTAAAAACCTATAATAAAGATCTTTGTTATTGCGCCTAGTAAAAGGAAAAAAAAACTGGACGAAAGTCATAAAAGGAAAACTATTTGTTCTTATTTATATATGTGTGTGTGTGTGTGTGTGTGTGTGTGTGAAAATGGGTATGGGTCGGGTCTTATAAATGGGTTGGACCCATATTTGGATCTGAATAATTTTTTATATCTTAAAGTCCGCACAAAAATAAAAATAAAAAAGTCGTCTTTAAAAGAGCAAACAAAAATTTATTGACCCGATCATTTATGAAAATGTGTTGGGCTCTATAAACAGGTCGAGTATTATGAACGGGTCAAATTTGACCCAATTTAACTAATTTGTGTCACAAGTTTATTTATTATATTATTTATTAATTTTTTTAAAGCATAATTAATGAATGTCAAAAAGGCAGGGGTGTCCAAGTTTAACAAAGTCAGTCACAAATTTTTAATCCGGTCGGGTTTGATCTGTTTGTTCATATTGGGTCGACCCGTTTGTTCGAATCAGATCGATCTGTTTTATCTGGGCCTAGGGTGGTTTGACTAATCTAGGTTAAGTTAGCCCATATATTTGGATTGGCCGACCAATCCAGTTCGGTTAGATCAAATATGAGTTGGCGGGTTGACCCAACCCGTATTTGAACCGCTCATATTCAACAGGTTACAAATGGGTTGAATATGGATCACAACCCATATTCAACCCGCCCATTTTGCCACACTTAGCTATTATTGTGTCTAGTCGAGTCAAATATGGGTTGACGTGTTGACCCGACTCATATTCAACACGTCCATATTTGACCGGCTACAAACGGGTTGAATATGAGTCACAACTCATATTCAACCAGCCCATATTCGATCCGGTCCAAACCCATCCAGTTTGTCACCCCTAATATATATATATAAAGAAAAGTTAGAGACAACCAGCCTCGCCTATTGTAGCTAGGCTTGTGGCCATCGGCCATCAGCAGCACGTGGGGCCTGTCATGTGCGAAATGACTATTGAATGTGAGGGCCTGGTTGTCGACTATTTTTATTTTGTGTTTTTATTTTTATTTGAAATAAAAATAACATTTTTGTTATGGAATATGTTGAATAGTAATTGGAAGCATGTTTGGTAAAGCAAAATTTGTTACAAAATTTTTAAAGTAAAAACATGAAAACATGTTTAATGAAAAAAGTGTTACACTATTGAGAAATAAAATGACTAGTTAAAAAACATCACTTAGATTTTTTTGGTACTATTCACCACTACAATGTTTTTGCTACCGTGTGAAAATATTAGGAAATATCAATTTTTTGTTTCTTATTTGAGCCTCTTTTCAGCAACAAATGCATTACTATTCAAATGGCAAGAAAAGTTATCAAACGCGTTGTGGTGTTTTACTTTACTATAGTACACCACTCGTAACACAAAACAAAAATAAAAATAATCGTCAAATATACGTTAAATAATTAATCGTGAATATTGTATGATCAAATGATAAAGTATTATAAATGAATCTCACCTAATGGTCCAATTTTTATCCTTGGTCTTACCCAATCCTCTCCGGTGGTACTCTTACCCATTTTAGTATGATAAATGATACATAATTTGACATTATTCAATCGAATGGAAAGTCAAATGCTTCCCAACCGGATGATTATTGAAGTGGGACTCAAGGCTCTCCATTCGAATTAAGAGTAATGATTTGAGGCCAATCGAACTAATCCGATCTTATTTTTATAAGAGTGGGGTGGTGGGCCCATCATGTGGTGGGATTCACTACTTTACTTACATAAAATTATTATTGGTGTAGTTCGATTCGAAATCTCTATCATTTCTCTTCGGATGAATAATACTGTATTTAATAATTTATGTTTCTGCATTCATTTAAGAGGATTATGACCACTCACTCAATACACATTTGTTATGGTGTTTCTGGAGTCGAATAGTAGTATTCCTAAAACTAACTTTGCCACATTGATGTCGCCTATTGTTAGTCTTTGGCCCTATTTGGATTAGCTTTTCAAACGCTGCTTTTGGCTTTTTGGGTCAAGAAGCTGTTTTAAATCGTGTTTGCCTAGTTTTTATAGAATAGTTTCGGCTCTTAGAAGAACGTTTTGGAAGAAGCTGGGGACCCCCAGCTTCCTAAAACACTATTCTTTTTGAAGATACGGAAAGCCGTTTATATTTTAATGAAACTTTCAAAATGGCAAGCGTGCCCTTTTTGTTTAGGGCATGAAAAAATTAAATTACAACCTATGTCATTATAAAGATTGTTTCTCTTCTAAACCTTAGCGTAATCTGGTTTTTTGATAATTCAAATGACAAGTTCTACATTGTATTGTATCATCGTATATGGCAAATCATCCTCTTTCGTTTTCATTGTATCCGGTAAGTAATGTAACTTTTTTTCTTCTATAAGTGTACAATGCAACTAATTTAGTTTGGGGACCTAGAAAAATTATATTTTGTTATTTGTTTATATCATGCATTATTAAGATTATCATATGTGCTCCCTAAGATAAAAGATGGAATGCCTATGAATATTCGTGTATTTTATATATATATATGTGATTTACTGTTAGAGTTGGAATGGTGGGATATAGGCATATGAAATTTCATTTTTTTTAGCCTAAGGATTTTACTTCCGCATCAAGCAAGCATCGATAGTTATCTTTTTCTTGATAAAAGGAAGATCAAATACGTCATATGAAGAGACCTAAAACATGTCATCTATATTATTCTTAATGAATTGAGACCCTACTTCCCCCATTCGTACATTGAGTGAATCAGCTAATCAATCTCGACTCTTCTTGTACCATATATATTGGTTTAAGTGAGTGAGTGAGTTGAGAATAGTTTATAAATTAATTCTACTGCATAATGCTTACAACATGGTTTTCTTTTGCTATGAAATTTTAAAACAGTATTGTTGTATACTCCCACTAAATGTCGATAACAATATTGCTGGTCATATAGTGTTGCTACTCAAAAAACCTATCTTCAATTTTTTTAAATCGATTTTAGTAAAACTGGTGTGAACATCAATTTCTTTACTATCAAATCTCACGTTCATATGTGTAGATGAGTATAGTGTGTTGTCAAATCTTGTAAGTAGTAAAAAATAATTTACAATATGACACCTATGTTTGACAAAAATTTAGTCTTGCTTACATCTAGGGGTGGTTGGTCCATTAGGCGACTTAAACGGTCGCCTAAGGCCCAGCCAATAAAATTCATTTATTAGGTCCCTAAAAATTTTCATTTTCTTATATTTAGGCCTAAGCTCCGGCCAATAGAATTCATTTATTAGGCCCCTAAAAATTTCTATTTCCTTATATATAGGCCTCAACAAGTATGATGTATTAAAGTACGCTCCTACCTTATTTTCATGGTATTGGAATTGTAGACATTAAAAAATTACATGATGGACCCAAAATGTAATTCTGGTTTATCTTCAATTTAGTCCACTTTGGAATGTGGCCCAATGAGTTAGATAATTTGAAGCCGAGACCCACCACAAATAAATGAGTCATGAGCTGATCCAAATTGTCTGAAAACGCCAAGCCCACTTGAAAATGGGTCAAATGGATAATTAAAATTATCATCAAAAATAATTATTATGTATATATTGGATAATTATCACAATTATCATAAATGATAATTATAGGATAATTATCAGAAGAAAAGAAAGTTATAAATTTACCTATCTAAGAAGCCTATAAATAAAGGTAGAGGGTGAATAGAGAGGGAGGAGGAGACTCTGACAGAATATTGAAACTCTGCCAGACTTTGCCTTCAATCAACACTTGAAGCTCTGAAGACATAAATTCATCCAACTTTTAAAATTTTGAAGAAGAACAACAATAATCACATTCAAAGTCGTGCCATTCTTCCTTAACGATTCAACAAATTCAAAGAATCATCAACAAGACTGTTCGAGATCAAGCTTCTTCAGCCCTCGATCAGAAATTCTCACTGATTTTCTTCAACAACAAACACTTGAAGAGAACTATCAACAATCCAATTCAAGATCAAGCTCTTGCAGCCCTTGAAACTAGATTACCAAGGAGATTGAATTAGAGGACTTTATCTTTTTTTTGTAAAGAACTACAGAGAATTGTACTCATTTTTCTAAAATCAATGAAATTGATTATTTGTTACTGATTTTCGTTTATAGATTTTCGGACACGAAATTTGTATGTATAGGAATGTATTAAAGTACGCTTCTACTTTATTTTCATTGGATAAATGGTATTGAAAACTGGTAAAACTTTCGAAGGCCCTAACCAATATAATTCATTAGACTCCTAAAAATTTATTTTCATTCCCTTATATTTAGGCCTCAACAAGTAAGATGCATTAAAGTAAGCTCTTATAAGTTAATTCTACCTTATTTTTATTAGATAAATAGCATTGGAAACTGGTAAAACTTTCCATCTATTCCTAAATTTTCTTTATTAAACTCTTATTTTTCTTACACATTTTTTTCTCTCTCTTATTTTTCTTACACATTTTTTTCTCTCCTCTCCTACTTTCAGCCAACTAGGGTGCATTAATATTTTAGGATAATAAGAGAATTTATTCATCTAATCGGACAAATGATTATTGAAAAATGATAAAACTTAAAAGGCCACTATTATATTTTTCACTTAAGGCCTCAAATTTGATTTAGCTAGCCCTGCTTACATCAACTATCTTTTCTAGATTACGTTTAACCTTCACACCATAATATCAATCACAATATATATATATATATATATATATATATATATATATATATATTAAACAATAAAACCCATAATAGAGTGAATAAACATTATGCAAGGCAACTTAGAATTCAAGAATAAAAACTTGTCACTGATTCTATTTAAAAATTGTTCTGTTGTAAATCAAGAAGTATGAGAAAAGATTTACAAGCCCATACCTTCTAAACTTAAGTTGACATCAATCTGCAAGTTCTCATGTTAGAAACAATTTGGTACAATAGAGTATAAAAATTTGGTATAAAGAAAAAATAAAAGAAAGCGTTACATCTTCATAGAATTAGTCTAACCTCATGATATGAAGAAATGTATAGTAGGCTTTTCTCTCATTTTGTTTGCTTGATTCTCAGTGAACTAAAATATTTGTCGTTTTGGTGACTTTTTTAAAGCACAAAATATTTTGTTTTTATTATATGGCATGTTGGATTAAATTTGACTATATATTAATGACTTTTTTTAAGCACAATGTATTTTATTTTTATATATGGTATGTTGAATTAAATTTGATTATATTGAATTATTTTTTGCCTGTGTTAGTAATTGGTTATAAAAAACAGGTTAACTGCTTTATGTTACCAAACAGTAAAAATAAAAAAATTCATCTAAGGACAAAATATGTATTTTAGTACTAGAAGTGTTTCAGCAAATATTTTACCAAACAACAGAAAAACTCTTCTGACATTAAAAATTCTTCAAGAATAAAGTTTCCAAACATTCATTCATAAGTCAAATAAAAGTGATAACTTCTGCTTCTCGTTTTCTTCAGTATAAAAACAGAAGCCCTGTAGGGCCTTTGTTAAGGCATTACTCTTTCACTTTTGATCTTAGGAAGCTTAAGAAAGTCTCGTGAAAAAAGATGATTGGCTTCAAGAGAATTGTTTCATGTAAACATGTATCAAGGGCTTAAAAATGAAGATCTCTTCCATCTTTTCACTCTTTAACTAGTTAACTCAAATAGCACTAAATGGTAAGGTCAAATCCTAAATTCATTTGTTCTCTTAGTTTCAAAACTAAAATGTAAATTTTAAATGTACAACACTACTTATCATTATTTATTAATTCTTTGTTGTGATTCACATTATTTAGTTGATGAATGCTGTTACACTTCGGAAAAAAAAAAAAAATCATCACTCCCATTCATATTAGCAAGGATGATCATATAAATTTATATCCGCTACATAAATGCTCGCGCTCACACACACACATATATATATATATTAAGTTAGACATTTGCTCCGTGACTAATAATGATTTTATAGAAATTTTCTTATAACCAATTTATTATTTTGTTAACCAAATATAATGTCATTAAATTGTATCCATTTATATTATTATGAATCCAAGATAACAAAAGTTTATTTTGAATAATCAATTCATCATGAAGTGTATTGGTAAATAAATATGAGAAATGTATAATCCATTTTAGTATCGAATTGAGTTAATTCTACTTAATATTTATTCATTCTATTACCATTCCCCTTAACTTTCAATGCATGACTTACCATCTAAGTAAGAGTAATAATGCATTATCAATCCTGATTTACTCTTCGACAATTTATAAATAATTTTTTCATCCTTAATTTTTCTTAAAATCTTAGAAAATTGAGTTTCGTACACTTTTGGGTTACATTATGGTTATTTCATTTAATAATTATTCTCTAAACATTGTCTCTTTATTAAATTAATAATTAATTTATAAAAAGTAAACATGATTTTAATATCTATTTGATTAATTTGTTCTGTGAGGGAATTATAAAAGCCTTTTTTAATATATTTTTGACTTATTTGTTCTGTGACAGAAGATTACCAAATTCTGGTTAATTTGATATTATTAAACAATTTTTTTTAATTATTTCTTTTGTTGGGTTATTTGATTTCGTTTGTTATTAAATTCATGGGTAATATATAATTTTTTTTTTTTGCAAATTACTTGTGAATTAAATTTATGGCTCCTATAAAACCATTCCTCAAATTGAAATTTTGGCTTAAAGTCCTTGTTCAGTGCTGACGATGATTTTTTTTACTCTATTTTGACGAATTTCAAAATATAGAAGATTGGAGCTGTGAGGTTATTTCTATTTTTGATAGAGCTGACCTAGTTAACCAAAATAAAATAAAAATTTAGAAAAATGTATTTTCAAATCAGACTATTTTGAAATCTTTCAAAACCTCTCTATGTCCATCTAGTGACAAACGTCTAAAAATATAAAAGAAATTATGTTCCTAAAATGACTTGGGAGTAAAATAAATTTAGAAATTACAAATTAATTCAATTCAAAACTAATTTACAAAAAAAATATAATTATAAATACTGCAACCATAATGAAGAAATTATGTGTTGAGATCTTTGAAGACAATAATTTAAAGAAAAAAAAATATTTCTGCGATTATAGCAGTCAAAAGTTTTTTTTTTTTTTTTTTTGACGAAAGGCCATATCATTAAAAAGAAACGTAATAGAAATACAGTATGAGCCAAGGCTTGCTCAAGCAAAGAAGGACAAGGCAAAGGCATATACATATATGAGCATATATATATATATATGTATTTCTCATGGCAAATCCCAAGAGGCAATGGCAGAAAGTCTGCTCCACAAGGCGATAGGATATGAGAACACCTCCATTTGAATGCAGGATACTCCCACCGAAGGGAGTCTCAACTGCTCGGACTCAAAAGGGAGTTTAATCTGCGACGAATTATCATTGGACTTTACGAACATTGAAGAGTTCGTTCCAAATCATCATAATCGTCACCACCAATTCAAAACCCTAAATCAAAAACAACATATTTATCCATACATCAATCATCATGAAACATTATTGATTAAAAAGCAGACGATTTGCCTGAGAGACTAACCAACTACAGCAAAACCCTAAAACCTCTTCTCAAATTATCTGATGCGTTGTTCTTACTGGTATATTTATAGGTTGATAGTTCTATTGTGGCCGTTGATCGAATATAATCGTGTGGTGAATATTGTTTTATAAAACAATAGGTTTTTGGCAAGTAACCGAATCGCCGTAAATTTCCCTCTTTTCCTCTCCACGTGTGAAATTTTGTGAGTACTACTTGGTACCCTTTTAAATAATATTTAGTGCTTCCTCACAATTTGGCCATTCTCCGATTGAGGTATTAATGATAGGGTAAATATCAATAAAGAAAAGGAAAGAAAAATAACAAATTTTACATTTTTTTTTTCTCATGACATTTGCAAATTCTGTTTATCGACTAACGTCGTACTAACAAAGAAATAAATTGATACATAAACTTAAAATTTAAGAGTGTAATTAAAAATAATAAACTATGAGAAGATCCAGTCAAAATAATGCCTAAATTGAAAAAGAGTACAAGTGGTATTTACACTTGATAATAAATAATTAATAAGTCAATAACATATATTTATTATTATTATTATTTTGGTTGAAAAAACTACCCGGAAGATAATTAGTAGTTTTGCTATGTACTAAGTTATTAATATTTAAATCATTATTTTACAAAAATAATATTACATTATTATTACAGTAACAGTAGTTCCAGTACTCTGAATAGAAAAGCTAATTTTCGCTAATCGTAGGCACAATATACAAAAATTATAGGGGTATGAAATTGAACGAGTTTGGAGCATATCAATGTAAATATGAGTTATCAAGGGCGATAATTTAGTGGTATTTTTTTAATTTCATAAAGTAGAAGGGTGGAGACCGGAGAGTGTTTTAAGTGTGTGAATAAGAAAAAAAAAAAAAATTGTAAATGTGAATTCATATCCATATTTAAATGCCAAAATCTATGAAAAATCTTTTTTAAACATAGTTCATAACCGTAATCCATAAATAATTCAAATAAAATCTTAATCCAAATAAAATAGCCAAGTGAAGCACAAGTTAAATTTAATTTAAGAGAAAAACTTAAATGCTTTTGATGTAGTGATGACATGGTATCACATATCAATTACACATTGACATATAATGTGACTGGACCTACTAAAATAAATGTATTCTTATTTATGTGTTCGTATATATAATTGGTGTGTGCCACCATAGATTCACTGCTACATGAATCGACCCTGATCTAAAATGGACATGAAGATACTATACATTGAGAGTGAAAATGTTGCCCATACAAGAAGGTGACAGCTGGGGTGAAGCCTCAAGCCATGAATTGAAATGTTGCTAAAGGTAGACTTTTTTATTTTCTCCTTTTGACGAAATGAATTTAGGACGTTGTAAATTTATATACATACTTGGATTATCTTCAAAAAAAAAAAAAATCTCTCCAGGCATCTTCAAGAGAATATTTAACGGTTTCACACGTACAACGTAATCATTTTTGTTGGGATTAAGTTGTATATAAGATTACATGGTGGATAAGTAGAACAAGTGATGAGATGACACATTTGTAACCGTTAGATGAGTTATGAAAATGTTTTCAGAGGAAAAAAACTTGGAAAGGATTCGTAGTTAGAATAAGAGATGAGATGACATGTTTGTAATCAATAGATGAACTTTGGAATTGTTTGGCTAGTAAAAAAAAATTTGAAAATGATCCGCTTCTATTATTTTCCAATAAAGATAGTCATTTCTTTTACGAATTGATGAGAATAATACCCATTTCTATGTTTTTTTTTTTTTTTTTCATGTGATTAGGTTATGATAAAAAAAAATACAAGTTCCAAATAGATATTGTAGGAAAGAAGTTGAATGAATTGATGTTTTTAAATGAGTTAATTTTTTGAGTGAGAGATGAACTCGGCTCCATAAGCTTACAGCTCAAAAGTCACAAGCATTAGAAATAGCTTTTGGGCTGACCAGACTTGGATAAATTGCTTGTGGGCTGGCCATAATGCAGTTCTCAGGCTTAAAAGCATACTCACATGTCCGCCCGCATGAATATAAAACATCATCATATAGGCTGACCCATTTGACATGTCGCTGAAAAAGATTGTTGGATATCTCTGAAGGATCATTATCATGATTCTTTAATACACCAAGTAAATAACACCATTAGATAGATATTAGCCACTTTAGAAGAAGACTTCTCACCTTGTTTATTTTGAATTTAAAATATGTAAAGAAAAAAATACAACTTTTTTTAAAAATTAAAATGGACCCGTCAAACATTATTTTCTATATCATTAATTTATTTTTTAATTCTAAATTATAAAAATTAGATACAATTATTCAAATAATATACTAAACGATCTCTACTCCAGTGATATAACCTAACCTCTCTCTCGCTTTTAGAGAGAAGAGAAGGGGGTTTGAGCGGCCGTGAGCAAAGTGCATGTGAATTTTTACATGATTGAAAAAAGGATCATCTGCAGCTCCAAGCATCTGAGGGTCCACACGCCTCAGTGCAAGTTCACATGGTCTAATCTCTATGACCTAAGCCACAAACTTAATTAACCATGTATCTTCATTTGTGCACAAATGTTTTTTTGTCATTTATATCATTTATTTTCTTTTTCAAATAAAAGATGTGTATTTTTTTTGTTTTTTATTTTCTTGATCTTGAGCACCTTGTCTGCTGCAAATGAAAAGGGTAATCTTCTAACACCACTGTAGGTACAGAAAAAATGCTACTACACTTAACAGAGAAATTTTCTTTCTCTCCAAAAAATATCCCCTTTTCATTCTCTTTTCCATCATTTAAATAGTGTCATGAATACATTGATTGTGCCCTTAATTTCTTCGTTTAATAGGATGAAATTATGCCTTTATTGGCTGCCGGAATTCAGTGCTCAAATGTTGGCAATTTGGGAGGAGATCTCGGAATTTCTTTTATGTCTACGTTATTTTGTCGGGGATGACATGGCTGCCACGTATCCTGTTGATTACACGTGTTATGCGGCGATTTTCTTGTGCTACACTTTGCCCCAAAAACCCCTTTTGAATTGGAAGGAATTTGAAAGGGTTTTTCCATTATGGATGCCGCTTCGTTTGCACCGCCAGACCGTGTTTGGGTTTTGTGCCCTCGTTGGGCCGCCTTAACGTCATTTCCTCATAAATGTTTTGTACTTGATTTCCTATTCCTGGATTGCTGTAGACTCTGGACCATTTCAAGGGTTATCTTCTCGCCTGTTGAGGTTAGTGACCATCCTTTTCTTCATTACTACTGTTTCTTTCTTCTTCTTTACTTCTGAGGTATGGGTAGGATGAAAGGTGTAGAGATTGTTGATAAATTTGGGCCGTTGGAGCGTTATCAGTCGACTGACGAGTTCTTGGCTGAGGGTGTTGATGGCCGGGTTCCGCCGGAGAATCCCTCTGTCCCTTCGACAGCAGCTGAACCTCATCCTTCCGGGGATCAGAGTTCTTCAGACTCTGATTTGGAGGACGTCGATCGGGACCTAGTTAGGACTCCTGTAAATTTGGGTAAACTCAGAATTGACTGTGAGGTTCCGTCTGACGTCACTCTTAGGAATTACCCTCTTGATTCCGATTTTCGATCGGGTGAGCATTTGAACAAGGGTGAAATGCTCTTTTCGGCTAGGCATTTCCCAGCCTTTCGGTTTCCTCTTCATCCTTTTTATCACCTTGTACTTAACCAATTGCATCTGGCCCCTTTGCAAGTTAACCCTAATTTCTTTAGGGTTGTTTCCAGCGTCCTTGCGCTTAACTATACTCGTGGCCTCGAGTTGGGGTTTGACGATCTTCTCCTTTGCTACCAAGTCTGTGCTACCAAGAACGAGAGGAATCGCTTCCATTTCTTCCCCCGCCCAGGCAGGTCGCTCTGCACTGGTCATCCCTCATCGGACAAGGGCTGGAAGGCTCAGCTTGTGGTTGTTGGGGGGAAATGGAGAGTTCCCTCTTCTGATAAGTACCCCATTTCCTGGTCGTTTGGTGGATTAGGTATCCCGTCCCCTGATTTCCTTTCTGACCCTCATTGTAACTGCATTATATGTGATGTTTCGTTGTTTAATCAAATTCGGTGTTTTGCTGGTGCAGTTAGGGATCTTTTACCCCGCTCTGAATTAGCAGCGCGATTGAAGACTCTGAGAGAGAAGGTGTGGAAAAGCGTTCCCAAGTCTTCCTCTCTTTTGAGTTCGGGTGTACTCGCAGCTATCTCTAAAGGTGCGGTAGCTGTTGAGATGAAGCTTCCTAAGACTACACGCACTAAGACCAGAAGGTCGACCGAGGTGAACAACCTTGGTGATCCGCCGACCGAGCAAGAGATGGTGGTGGCGTCGGCCTTGCGAAAAAGGCATTCCGAGGAAGTGGAGGCCGAGAGGTCATGCCCCACCGAAGTGATTGAGTTGGAGGAGGCTGCCCCACCTCCAAAATCTCTGAAGGTGACGACTTTGGCTTCCCCTTCTACTTCTGTACCTGGGGAGTCCCCCGTCGTTGGGGCGACAGTGGTGGGATCGGATATCCCAAGTTCTTCGGCTTCGGAGCCATGGGTCCATCGAATGGTGAAAACCAACGGTATGCCCCTATCTGTTGAGGACTCCTTACTTGAAAACAGGGAGTCCATGAAGGCATTCTTGAAGGAGATGTGGCCTCCTAAGGATGCAAAGATGATGCTAGACCTCTCCGTTGGCAGTCTTCTGGAGTCTTGTCCTGAAGCGGCACTGAAGGTGGTGAAAACGCTTTTAACTCTGATTCGTGTTTTCTTGCTGTCTTCTTTCTTTTAATAACTTTGCGTTTTCGCAGAATATGTTCGGCGTCATGACTATGTGTAAGTTGGTGGAGCAAGCTACCATCAAAGTTAAGAAGGCCGATATTCGGGTCAGGAAAGCTGAAGCTGATTTTCGGGCCGCCATGAGCGAAGTTAGCAGTGAGAAGGCAAAGTCTCAGGCTCTCTTGCTGGAGAATGAACAACTGAGGTCTCAGGTGGAAGATCTTTCCAAAAGGAAAGAGGAGGCTGAGTTCCAGAGGGCTTTGATTGAGTCCCGAATATCTGAGGCGGAGATGAATGTTAATTCTTTGCAAGAACGATCAATCAAACTGGAGAAAGGTGCCAAAGCTTTGTTTGATAGGTTGTCTCGTACTGTCCAGATCAGAAATGCCGAAGCGTATCGTCAAGGCTTTGATGATGCGGGGGCTCCCGAGGACGATCGCTCTTATCCGGGTGGACCCGACGAATATGACCGAGAGATGAATCTGAAAGGGCCCCCTTATCAAGATCCAGAGGAGGGAGATGAAGAGAAAGAGATCGCCAGTATTTTTGATGAGGGCGATGCTTCTGCAGCGGCCCCTTCAGCGGATTGATTTTGCCATTGTATTCTTATTTTTGTGTATATGTATTTCTTGAAGACTCTATTATAATGGAATACAACTTTTTTCTTTCGGTATCTCTGTTGTTTTTCCGGCATTGCTCTTTACTTTCTGTATTCTGCACTTTCATCCATATTTGGCCGTTCTAATGGCGTATTTCATGCTAAAGAGCAATTTTATTCATTTGATGCCCTGGCCAATTTTATTCATTTGAGACGTTCGGCTAGTCATGCCGAGTTCTCTCGTTCAGTTGTGGCGCTCGGCTGGTCATGCCTTGGCCGGTTTTATTCATTTGAGACGTTCGGCTAGTCATGCCGAGGTCTCTCGTTCAGTTGTGGCGCTCGGCTGGTCATGCCTTGGCCATGCCGAGGTCTCTCGTTCAGTTGTGGCGCTCGGCTGGTCATGCCTTGGCCAGTTTTATTCATTTGAGACGTTCGGCTAGTCATGCCGAAGTTTCTCGTTCAGTGGTGGCGCTCGGCTGGTCATGCCTTGGCCGGTTTTATTCATTTGAGACGTTCGGCTGGTCATGCCGAGGTCTCTCGTTCAGTTGTGGCGCTCGGCTGGTCATGCCTTGGCCAGTTTTATTCATTTGAGACGTTCGGCTAGTCATGCCGAAGTTCACTCCATACATGTGAAGGTGTTTGCCAAAATTATTTAAGACAGTGGCACTGCGCGGCAAATTTTTGGCTTTGCCGCTCAATTCCACTGCCTTTGGGTGGGATGGGTGGATCCCGTTATATTAAGAGTACCGTGATTCAATGTTCATCCGGTGTGGGACAACATCAATGAATAGATTTCCAGGTTCATAAAAAGAAAATGCCCAAAGGCTTACACGTAGTACCTTTTTAGATGCGTTGCGTTCCAAGGTTTTTCGACCATGGCCTCACTGCCGTGTACCCTTCGTAACCTGTATGCTCCTTTTCCAATAACCTCGATTATCTCAAATGGACCTTCCCATTTAGCCGCGAACTTTCCTGCGTTTGGTTCTCTGGTGTTGCTGGTCACCTTGCGCAAAACCCAATCTCCTTGTTCGAACGATCGAGGTAGGACCTTCTTGTTGTACGCCTTGCGAAGTCTCTGCTGGTAGGCCGCCACCCTAATCCGTGCAACTTCTCTCTTTTCCTCGATCAAGTCGATGTCGTGTCCGATCTGTTGATCGTTCTGGTGTTCTTCGAACGATTCGATCCTTAGGGTTGGGATGCCTAGCTCGACCGGAATCACTGCTTCCATCCCGTAAGTCAGATTGAAGGGGCTGCTACCTGTAGGTCTTCGAGGGGTGGTCCGATATGCCCAGAGGACATTCGGTAGTTCGTCCAGCCAACGGCCTTTCCTTTCCTCAAGCTTCTTCTTTATATTTTCAAAAATGGTTTTGTTTGTAATCTCTGCCTGTCCATTCCCCTGTGGGTATGATATTGAGGAGAGTCGTTGGTTGATTCCGTATTTGACAAAGAATCCCTGGGTGAACTGATTGTCTAGGTTTTTTCCGTTATCCATGATGATTGCCGAGGGGATGCCGAAGCGACATATGATATGGTTCCAAATGAATTTAATGACCTGCACGTGGGTCACAGATGCGTATGCTTCGGCTTCGACCCATTTGGTGAAGTAGTCCGTTGCTAGGAGAACGTACTTTTTCTTCTGCGCTGCTATTGGCAAGGGTCCCACCATGTCTATCCCCCACTGGGCGAAGGGCCAGGGGCTGGTCATTGGATTTAAGTCTCCCGGTGGCTGGTGTAGCAGCTGGGCGTGCTTTTGGCACTTGTCACAGTTTCGGGAGTATTCCGCTGCGTCTCGGGACATGTATGGCCAGAAATATCCGATTGTCAAGGCTTTGTGAGCTAAAGATCGGCCCCCAGAATGGTTTCCACAAACCCCGTCGTGAATCTCTTTCAAGACCTTCTTGGCTTCGGATGGTGCTAGACATTTTAATAATGGTCCTGAGAATGATCTCCTGTAAAGGTGGTTGTTGACGATTGTGTACCTCAGAGCCTTCATTTTCAGCTTCTTTGCCTCCTTTTTCTGTTCGGGAAGGGTTCCGTTCCTTAGGTACGCCTCTATTGGATCAATCCAGCTTGATTCTCTGGGGATTGTGAATACTTCCGATGGTTTCCCGATGCTCGGTTCCGTCAATTCTTCTACGGATGACACTCTGGTTAAAGATTCGTCCGCGCTAGAAGCCGAGTACGCCAGCCTGTCGGCTGCCTCATTTTCCTCACGTGGAATGTGATTTAAGGCTACCTCGTCGAACTCTTTCATGATCTCGAGCACGACTTCTCGATACGCGTTCATCTTATCCTCCTTAGCTTGGAATTCCCCGTTTACTTGATTCACTATTAGTTGTGAATCACTGAGTATCGCTAGCCTTTTGATTTGTAATGACCTTGCTAGCCGGAGCCCGGCGAGAAGGGCTTCATATTCTGCTACATTGTTAGAGGCATCGAAATCAAATCGGACGGCATGGTGTAAAGTAATCCCGTCGGGGGTTACTACTTCTACCCCGGCTCCTGCCCCGCTCTGGCTTGACGATCCATCTACATATATTCTCCAGTGCGACAAGCTTTCTGCTTCTTCATCTGGGTCGTCGTATTCCAACAAGAATTCGGCCAACACCTGACCCTTGCGAGCCGTTCGAGGAATGAAGAGGATGTCGTAAGCGCTGAGATCCATTGCCCATTTCATCATTCTCCCCGTCATGTCTGGCTTGCCAAGGATTGCCTTAAGCGGTAGATTGGTTGGGACAACTATCTGATGTGATTCAAAGTAGTGTCTTAGCTTCTTCTTTGCGTGCACCAAGGCCAGAATCAGTTTCTCGGCTTTCGAGTATCTGCCTTCGGCATCAGTCATGGTTTTGCTGGAATAGTATACCGGATACTGCTTTCCGTCCTCTTCTCTGACTAGGGCGGCACTTGTCGATACTTTGGACACAGCCAGATATAGATGTAATTTCTCCCCCGTCTTTGGTATTGCTAGTATAGGTGCCGAGGACATGTATAATTTCAGCCTTTCTAAAGCTTCCGACTGTTCTGCTCCCCAAACTTTGCCCTTTTTCTTTCGGATAACATCAAAGAAGGGCTTGCATTTATCCGATAGGCGTGATACGAATCTACTGAGTGCGGCGATTCGTCCGGTTAGGACTTGGACATCTCGTTGAGTCTTCGGCTCTGATATCTGGATTAGTGCTGTCACCTGGGAAGGACTTATTTCTATTCCTGTCTGGCTAACCATGTGACCGAGAAATTGACCCGATGATACTCCGAAAGTACATTTTGATGGGTTCAATCTCAGTCGATGCTCTCTGAGGGTTTTGAATATCTCCTGTAGATGTTGCAGATGGTGTAGTCTCATTTTGCTTTTGACCACCATATCGTCAATGTATGCCTCTACAGTATTGCCAATATGTTTTTTGAAGACACGATTGATCATTCGTTGGTACGTCGCTCCCGCATTTTTCAAGCCGAAAGGCATTACCTTATAACAGTAAGTCCCTCGTTCGGTAATGAACGAGGTCTTCTCCTCATCCCTCGGATCCATTGGGATCTGGTTGTAGCCTGAGTATGCATCCAAGAAGGTTAGTAGTTCGTAGCCGGCGGTAGCGTCTACCATCTGGTCTATCTTGGGCAGTGGGAAGCTATCCTTCGGGCAAGCCTTGTTCAAGTTGGTGAAGTCGATGCAGACCCTCCACTTCCCATTTTTCTTCTGAACCACCACTACGTTGGAAAGCCACTCTGGGTATTTTACCTCTCTGATAAGGTTTGCTTGGAGCAGGCGTTGTACCTCTTCGGCTATTATCTGGTTTCTCTCCGGGGCAAACCTCCTCTGCTTTTGTTTAACGGGTATGCAGCTAGGGTCCACGTTCAATGTATGCCTTGCCAATTTGGGGTCCATCCCTGGCATGTCGAGGTGGGTCCAGGCAAACACATCTCTATTTCTTCTCAATACTTCAATCAGCTCTTCCTTCTCCTTTTTTGATAGTAAGGTCCCGATACGTGTACTTTTGCTTTCTCCTGGGTCGCCTAGTTGGACTTCTAAAAGTGGCTCGACTGGTTGTGCTATGCCCGTGACCTCCCGTCCCTCGGGAACACTGGGTTTCTGTGATTGCTATTGGTTGTTGGCTTCTGAAGTTTTCTCATCTCTCGGTGTGCTCCTGATGGTGAGCGAGTAGCATTCCTTCGCGGCTACCTGATCACCCCGAAGGTCCACTGTTCCTTTGCCATTAGGAGTTAGACATCTCATCACTTGGTGCAGGGTTGATGGCACTCCTTGCATTCTGTGAATCCAACCCCTTCCCATTATAAGGTTGTACGAAGAGTGTACGTCTGCTATCACAAATGATTCCCTGAGCGTCCTTAGCGCTGCCGTCACAGACAGTGCTACTGTTCCAGTTGGGAGTACTTTATTTCCGTCGAATCCTACTAGCGGACCTTCGGCTCGCTTGATCTGGTCGCCTCCAATTCCTAGCTGCTTGAATACCTCCAGTGTCATTACATTTGCGCTCGACCCTGCGTCGACGAGTACTCTCTTGACCCAACAATTGGCCACCAATAGACTAATCACCAGTGGATCTTCATGAGGGAGTTGTACCCTCATTAGGTCTGGATCTCCGAATGTAATCTGGGTGGCGGAACCTGTGGTTTGAATAGAATTTATTTCCACCATCTTCTGTATTCTTTTTGCTTGGCGAAGGACGGATCGATTCGATCCTTGGTCCACTTTGGTTGCGTAGCCGTGTATTGTATTGATCGTCCTGACTGGATTCTGGTTCAGATTCTCTCTTCGGTCTGGAGCACTGCGTTCGTTCTGAATAGGTTGTCCCTTCACCACGTACTCCGCTAGACCTCCTTTGGCGATGATCGCCTCTGTCTGGCCTCTGAGATTCCGGCATTCATTAGTGGTGTGGCCGTAATCCTGGTGTAGCGCGCAGTGTTTGCTTTTATCTCTGAGTTCGGCTGGGACTCGGATCGGTGGAGGTGTTCGGAATATGCCCCGGCCCTTGTTTTCTTGATATAATCTTGCCAGGGTGCATTTCAGTGGCGTGTTCTTTTCTTCGATCCTGGGTCGTTTCCCTGATGTAGAAGGTACGAGGGGTATCCTGCTTTGAGTCTTTGGTTTATCGCCCTTGTCCTTGGGCATGGACCCCACGCTGATCAGTGCTGTCCTTTGCTGTCTCAGGGCTTCATCTTCTTCGAGGCTGAGATATCCCTGCGCCTTGGCATTTAGATCGCCCATAGTCTTGGGAGTTTTCCTGACTAAGGATGAGTGGAATTTTGAACCGGGGATCATGGCTATTTTGAAGGCTTCCACGGCCGCGGCCTGGTCGCAGCCGTCTATCAGAGACATTTCCAGATTGAATCTGGTCATGAAGGATTTCAGGGTCTCCCCCTTTGTTTGCTTCATGGTAAAAAGTGAAGAAATTGTTTTCTTCTGTCGCCGGTTACCGATGTATTGAGCGATGAAAAGCTCACACAGTTTTGTGAAACTGGGAATTGTTCCTGAAGGCTGTTGTTTAAACCAAGTTAGAGCCGCTCCGGACAGGCTAGTTGGAAACACCTTGCACATGAGGTTTTCGTCCTCAGCGTACAGAGTCATTCTTTGCTGCACATGAAAGAGGTGGTCAACAGGGTCGGTCGTGCCGTCGAAGGTGATGAAGCTCGGGAGAGTGAATTTCTTCGGATTAGGAGACTTTCTTATTTCGTCTGAAAAAGGAGACTGTATCACCTTGCTAGCGACCTGTGTTGCCAGATCCGCGGGGGTCAGGTTCTTCAGATCCTTGATATCGGCGTTAACCTCCTCCAGTCGCTTGGTCAGTGCGTCGTAACTGACGTCCGGTCTGGTGGTTTGGGATCCTGGTAGTTCAGCTGTCCGTCCTTCGTCTCGAGCAGAATTATATTCTACCGATGCCCCCCTCTCAGGGGAAGCGTTCTCCGGTCTTTTTTCAGTGAGTCGGGCGATCTTTTCCTGTAGTAGTTCGTTCCTTCGGTTGGATTCTTCCAACTGTTTCCGCATCTCCTGCAGGAGTTGTTCTTGTGTCTGATTCTGGTCCATCGAGTGATCTGGTGAGGGTGACGGTTGCCCCGTTATGGTTCCGGAACGTAGCTGTACAGGCATAAACTCCTCAGGAATCTTTAGACTGTTTCGTTTCCCACAGACGGCGCCAAAGTGTAGGTACAGAAAAAATGCTACTACACTTAACAGAGAAATTTTCTTTCTCTCCAAAAAATATCCCCTTTTCATTCTCTTTTCCATCATTTAAATAGTGTCATGAATACATTGATTGTGCCCTTAATTTCTTCGTTTAATAGGATGAAATTATGCCTTTATTGGCTGCCGGAATTCAGTGCTCAAATGTTGGCAATTTGGGAGGAGATCTCGGAATTTCTTTTATGTCTACGTTATTTTGTCGGGGATGACATGGCTGCCACGTATCCTGTTGATTACACGTGTTATGCGGCGATTTTCTTGTGCTACAACCACTCAAACCAAACTCTCCAGCAAGAAAATAATTGATCATTGAATAACAGCCTAGGCATGCCTGTAAATAATAATACTAGTAGTTATGCTATATTTACAATTATAAAAATAAGATTACCAGATCCAATCAATTTTAGTCTTCTTTAGCCACTTCATCGTTTCGTGTGTGTGTAGATAAGGGTGCACACGGTACGGTTCCTCACGGTTCTTGGTGGAACCGGAACCGGAACCGTTACCAACTGTTCCTGATTTTCAGAACCGGAACCGGAACCGTTAAGGGTTGGAACCGTGAGGAACCGTACCGCGGTTCTCGGTACGGTTCCGGTTCCGAACCGCGGTTCCTTAGGATTTTTTTTTTTTTTAATGAAGCTTGAAAATACAAAATATATATATATATATTCATTAAATAAATGTGAGACCTACAATCTAAAAATGGCACCCTATATATATATAATTATTATATTATATTATAGATATATATACATTACATATAATGTATATATATTATGTGTAGTAATTATATTATAATATAATTATTATATATAATATATGATAATATAATTATTATACATAATATATATACATTATATATAATTATTATATGTAATGTATATATATATATATATATATTATATAGTTATTATATTATATATATATATATACACATATTTAATATAAAACGGTTCCGGTTCCGGTTCCAAGGAACCGTTACCCCCAACGGTTCCGGTTCCGGTACGGTTTTACTGGTCCTGGAACCGGAACCGGAACCGTAGCCACGGTTCGGTACGGTTCCGGTACTGTTTCCCTCGGTTCCGGTTCCGGTTCCGGTTCCGGTTCCGATGGTTCTTTGTGCACCCCTATGTGTAGATATATATTTTTGCATGTTTAAAGGAATGTATTGCTTGAGTTCTAAGGATCTAAAGCTGTAACTCCGCTCCTTTCTAAGAAATTGAAAACAAAAAACTATTGACATAAACAACTATATATATATATATATATATATATATACACACACACACTATCAAAACATATTAAATACATTCTGGGGATTGAGACTTGCTGGTAGTACGCAAACGAGCAAATCCATCAACCAAAAACCACCCCAATTTTCAGAAGCCGTGCCGTTTTGGGTGTTTGCTTATACCACAATTCACACAAAACTTAATCCGCACTTCATCTTCTTCACCTTTTAATTTATCATATATTGATATCTTCTAGTTCCATCTTGACTTTCCCAACACACCCTTTTCATCAATCTATGTGAATCATTCATGCCACATTGGTCTGTAATAAAAATACATTAGCATACATTTATCTGCAAAGAAACACATCAATCAGACCATCCAATTCTATGACATTGACCATCAGATCCACTGCCTAGACTTGTATGAAAAGGAGTTATGAGCTACCAAGTTGATCAGTCTATATATTGCAGGACTGGGTGATTAATTCAGCGATCAGGATCACTCGATCGATCATTTCTGATATGTGTCTACATGGGGTCACACACTAGAAGTACTCGTTATACAAGAATCACATGAAGATTTTCAATTTCCCAACACTCGATAACGTTTTTGAAGCCTTAAAATTTGGACTTTGAGTTCACTCGTGTGAATATGACTTTGACTCAAAAATGTGCAAGAATAGAAAACTGCACGTGTGTGTGTGAACAAAGTGATCAAACCACCTTTTTTCTCTCTTTCATTCTCATCAATTCCACTGGTTTTCCGGGTTCTAGAAGCTCTAATAATAATTATACTAGTAGTATTATTACTTCGATCTTTGGGACCAAGATTAAGTATTTATATATATATATATACACACACACACATATGGAGATAAAAAGAGAGAGATACATACAAAAACTTATGTTTATTCTTGGCAATAAGTTCAGCTGTGACTGTGATTAGTAGTTTCACTTTCACAGATTCTAGTATCCTGAAGTCTTTCATGAGTTCTAGTACTATGGACACTGCTAGCCTGAAAGATAGTTCATCGGTCTCCACTCTATCGAGTCCTTTCTTGTCACCGAATGTTGGCGCGTTGCTTAAAATCAAGACTATTTCATGGTAAGATGTCAGTTCATTGATTCTGTTTGTAGTGTTAATTTCAAAGCATACCCTTAAGTAAAAGATTTCTTAAATGTTATATATTTCAGGAGCCAAGAAACCGGTTTACCTGTTTCTGTTCTTGTTCATGTTGCTGATAGGACCTTTAACCTGCACAAGGTAAGTTGAATGTTACAAGAAAGTACTCAATTCAAGTTTAAAGTGTGTGTATATATATATAGAAGTAAGAAAATGAACTTAATTAATTAACAGCCACTTGAATGGCTTATGATATTCCATTTGGCCATTTAGCACTAGTATAGCTTTTGGTTGTGAAAGTACGTATTTTACCAAATTCCATAGAATGATTCATCTAGATTTTAATCTATACCATGAATTCAGAAATCAGCAAGCTTAACTTCTAGTTCCATTTATTCTTTGTTTTGCAGTACCCACTGTTTTCAAAGAGTGGATACTTCAAGAGAAGTTTGAATGAGTCAAATGAGGTTGAGCTTCCACAAAATTTCCCAGGAGGACCAGAAACCTTTGAGATGATTGCACTGTTCATCTATGGTTCTACCACATTAGTTGACCCCTTCAATGTAGCAGCCTTAAGATGTGCAGCAGAGTTTCTTGAAATGACGGAGGATTATGGCTCCGGCAACCTCTGTGAGAGGTTTGATATTTATTTGAACCAAGTGGTCTTGCAAAGTTGGGATGATACCTTAATTGTTCTCCAAAAGTGCCAAACATTGCTTCCATGGGCCGAAGAGCTGCTAATTGTGAGCCGCTGCATTGAATCTCTTGCCTTCATGGCTTGTATGGAGATTCTTGACCCAGAGAGGAAAAGGGACCAGCCAGTGGTTACATTGGAGTCTTTGGCTGGTCAAGCTTGGAGCAATGAAACAGCCAAGGAGTTAGTGAGCCAGGACTTGTGGATCAAAGATCTAATTGCTCTGCCATTTGGATTCTTCAAAAGGATAATTGGATCTTTGAGAAGACAAGGAATGAAAGAGAAATATGTGAGCCCCATTATTGTTTTCTTTGCAAACAAATGGGTACTCTCCAAGAAGACACGCCAGTTTTGGGAGAACTCCGGTGAGAGAACTGGAGATAATGACTCAAAGAACAAAGTTTCAGTTATCTTAGAGGGTATTCTTGATCTGTTGCCTATGGGAGAGAAGGCTAGTAAAGTGATCCCAGCTGGATTTTACTTTTCATTGCTTTCTAGGTCTCTTGAACTTGGTTTGAAGAGTGAGAGCAAGGCAAAGTTGCAAGATCAAATTTCATCTCTTCTACAATTGGCACAGATAGATTATTTTCTCTTTCCAACAAGAGGAACAGAGTCCATTTCTTCCAGCATTGAGTTGGCTACAATGGAGAGCATATTCTCAACCTATGTGTCATCTAACATGGACCCAAATCATACTCCTTCACTGAGCAATTTCAGAGTTGCAGAATTATGGGATGGTTATCTTTCGCATATAGCTCCTGATCCTAACATGGGGCCTAAAAGATTCATGGAGCTCATTGAAACTGTACCTATATCCAGGAGACAAAGCCATGATCATCTCTACAGAGCAATGAGCAACTTCCTACAGGTAAGCTTTATCACAAGTACTCAAACTAGGGCCAGTTTAAAAATGGAAAAAATTGCATTTGATCAACCAAACAACCAAAGTTTAAATACTGGTAAAGTAAATTTGGGAAAGTTTGCATCAATGAGTGCAAAAAGAATCAATTTTTACACACAACAAAAAACTTTGTTCATTGCTTCTTAATTGGTTTGGTTTACTGATTTTCTGTCCTAATTCAAATTGAAGTGATCAAGACAGAATGCAACTGTTAAATCAAGAACATACTAATCTGCTAAAACCCATCTCAAATCCATCAATGTGTTATTTGTTGGCACATAGTTTCAGCCAATTGTAAGTTCAATCTTTTACTAAGAGGAAGTGTTTTTTTTTGTTGTTGTTATTCAGGCACACCCAGACATGTCACAAGATGAGAAAGGGTTGGTATGCAAATACCTCAACTGCCAAAAACTATCACAGGAGGTGTGCATTGAAGCAGTTCAAAACGAGTTGATGCCATTGCGTCTGATTGTGCAGGCTCTTTTTGTTCAGCAACTGAACACGCATCAAGCTTTTAAAGAATGCTCAGACTCATTTAGATACGCACATTGTGGAGATTTGTCAGGAAGCCTCTCGAGCTCTAGATATGCAAACTCCAAAAGCCAGAACCTAGGAGAGAGTCCATACATAGATGGAGGAGAAACAGGCAGTAGTAGACCACTAAGCTTCTTGCTGCAGAAAGATGTAACAATCTCAAGGAAGGATTATGAATCCACAAGCTTCAGAATCCAAAACCTTGAACAAGAACTCCTGTCTCTGAAGAGAAGCCTTCATTCGCAGCAGAAGATTTCGAAGAAAACAGAACCAGAACCAGAACCAGAATCAGAACCAGATTCAAAGAAAACAAAACAAGATTCAGCTGGGAATTCACAGAGCTTGAGACCATATGGTCTAGAAGGAAGGACATTGAGCAAGAAGAGGAACCCACTAGGACAAGTGACTGCTTGCATTGGTTCTGTGAACTTTGCTTCCCAGAGAAAATATGCCAGTAGGCTGCTGAAGGTATTTCGGAGGATAAGTTTGTTTGGAAGAGGGAAATCAAAGAGGAAGCCAGGTGCCCCTGGCCCTGCTCTATGGGCTTAGTTGATGTAACACATTAACTACTACAGTATATGATTTTGATGTATGATACTTCTTAAATCAGTAAACAAGAATCAGATTTCATGACCAAGAATTAGACTAGTTAATCTGTGAAGATTACTGAAAATTCGCATAGATATATATATATATATATATATATTTGGACAGTTGATTAGAATGTAACACACACACAGTGCTCTCCACTAGTATCCAATTTCCAACATGTTATCCTTTTGAAATCTTCAGCAAAATTAGTAACATATTCCTCTCACAAGAAAATCTATTTTTATCCAAACACTCCTATCAGTAGGAATGTAAGTGTCCACTTGTGTAAAATAAAACCACATCCATCAGTCCCATGTCTTAAAAGTTATAGACATCAGCTGCTTCATAGTGTGCTTCACACCATGCAAAAAGAGAAAGTTACCACATACATACTTTATCTGTCACCTAAAGACATCCAAAAATATCCTACCATAAAATGAAAGGATACATGTTCTACTTCAAGTATGATATATGTAATAATAATACATAACTGTGATATTCTTGCATATATGATAGATTAGAAAATCGAAACATTAAACAACACTTTAACAGTTCAAACTATAAGTCACACCTCATTCTACAAATCTCAAATTTAAATTGAATTACATGATATTTGGGCAAGGCTTAATTAGCAAGCAAAATATGGAAACATGTCAACTAAACCCTCCGGCCACCAAATGACAATTACTACCAGTACACAATTTCCCAACTCCAAACCAAAAATTATAAGAAACACAAACACAACTCTAACAAGAAGGATTGTCCAAGTCTTCCAAAGACCATGCTGGACTCGGGTTGGATGCAAGTTGGCCCATCCAAATTATATCCCTATGCATCTATCCTTATCCATCTATTGTGCTTTCTGTACAACACCATTATAAAATCATCTTTTTCTAGGTGATTCTATTTTGGGATTTTTTTTTTAATTTTTTTTTTCAATTTTTGGGAACTTTACTTGGAACAATTTTTGATGCTACAAAATGTGTTTTTTTTTCCACGGCAAAGAGAAGTAATATTATTAATAACCAACAAAATCAACTTAATTATTTTGAACATCTAACTAAACATCATTAGAGAGATTCGTAATAGCATCAAAAATTAAATTTAAAGGAAAAAACATGCGCGGCAACAATGAGGGACGGAGTGAGGATTTGATTTCAAGGGGCGCGCCGTATACTTTAAAGTAGAGAGAAAAAAAAAAAAAAAAAAAAGAACAAGAAGGAAAAAAAATGAGATAATTTTGAGGAAAAATAATAAAGATTTTATTCAAGAAGGGAAATGCAAAATATTTTAATGGGAATGAGAAAAAAAAATTGAAGAAGAAGAGTAAAAAAGGAAAGGAAATAAGGAATTGATTCAAGAATGGAAATGGAAAATATTTTAGTGAAAATTAGATTTTAGTGATCAAAGTTGAAAAATTTGGTGACTTTAAATTTAATAAAAGCTGAATAGTGACCGAACTTAAAAAATAATTGTTGATGACTGGCCATTTAATTTTAATGCCCAAAATACCCTTCATTCTCTCCATAGATCCCTATCCTTTCTTCTGTCTAATCCAACCTCTAAATATCATAAATTCAGATAATCCGATGACATACATTCTAAAGAAGATATAATAATATATATAAATGTATTCTTATATATTAATTTATCATTAACAAAAAAAAAACTAATTTTGGTGCAATTAATTACAAACCTCACATTTAGTATTAATAACCCAACGAATCATAATTTTTTTTTTTCCGTTTCTTGAACACTCAGGATAGATTGAAAAATGTATTATTCATTTTTTAAAATTGAAATTAGGATTAATTTGCTAAACCTTGACATACTGGCGGCAAAAAGAAAAAAAAAAACTTAGACATACATGGAACTAGGGGTGGCAATTTGTGTTCCCGTGTTATGTCAATATATGAGTATTCTATTAAACAACTCAATCTTAACCCAACCCATTTAATAATTGTGTCAAAGACCCTCAACACTAACCCAATCCATTTATTAAACATGTTATCCGTGTCAACCTGTGTAAGCCATTTAATAAATATGTCCTATAATGGCACGACTTCTTTAATAACTTTTTTAATCCGTCTAACTTATATCATATGAGTTTCTCCACTCCTAAAAATCTCTCTAAAAATCATATTAAAAAATAAATTACATATCAATACATAAATCCTAAAATCAAACTATATTATAATAAACTCAAAAACATATTAAAGTAATTCAACAACTGGGAAGACATCATTCTCATTCTTACATTTTATGGCTACATCAGTCCTGTAAACAAACAAATAGATTCCAAACAATTGTAATATATATAACTATGTATATATAAGTTTGTATAAAATCATAATATATGAATAACTCATGTTGTAATCATATTGTAATCGTGTCACGGGTTAGACAGCTTAAACTCAAACCCAAACTAATTTTTGTGTGTCGTGTTCATGTCGACCTATTTATTATACATGTTGACTTAACATAAACTCGCTTAACTCGTGTCGTGTTGTTGGGTCGTGTCCAATTTTGCCATCTCTACATGGAACAAATTGAAAAAGGCACATGCATTAATTGTAAGACCAACATATATATATATATACACACACACTTTCTTTTCTAAAATTCTTTTATACTTTTTGAAACTTTGATATTTGGGGGTGCTATTGGAGGAGACGAAAAATGAATAAAAGAAAGGGTATTTTAGACATTAAAGTTAAATGGTCACTTATTGATAATTATTTTTCAAGATTGATCCCTATTTACCTTTTATTGAGTTTAAGGTCACTGTAAATCAAATTTTTTTTTTTAATTTTGACCACCAAAATCTAATTTTTTCAATATTTTAAAGGGAGTGAAAAAAAATATTAAAAAAGAAGAGTAAAAAAAGAAAAAGAAAAGAGGAATTAGAGATAATATTAGTAATGAGAAATTTGAGGGGGCACTTTCTAAATTTTAAGAACATTACTATAATAAATATAAAATATATGTGTGTGTATAAATATATATATGAATTAACGAGCTAGGGGGCACGTTCCTCCTAGGCCTGCACTGTGTCATGCCCCGCAGTTGGAAGTTATGCCACACAGACGTCACGCGCGCGCGTAACAGGATGATGATATGGGAGTTTGCATGGCAGGAAGCTTCCGGAACATTCTAGATTTTTCTACACAAGTGTGGATTCTTCCGAAATTCTCTAGAATTGTGTGGAGTTCTCTAGTATTTTTCAGGAACTCTCTAGATTTGTATGAAGTATTCTAGAATTGTATAGGACACTCTAGAATTGTATATAGAAGTCTTTAGAGATGTCTAGCATTGTAGAGATATTTCTATGGAGCTTTCTAGAAACCTATTCTAGAATTCTCTTAACTATTAGATTGTTGACACTTGTACATATCTTAGTCATTCATTGTAAGGCCAAGTGCTTATATAAGGATGTGAGAGTTCATTTGCTCCTCACCAAGTTACCAAGCTTTGTAAGAGTTATCAAGTGCAATATAAGTTCTCTACATTCTCTCAAACTCTCTCTTGCTCACTTTGCCTAACTTTTCTTCCTTCATTTGTTTAGCCTTAATCTTTACTAAGCTAGCAATTCGAATAGGTTGACTTAGCATTTCAAACACACTTAGTGTCTAAGGTCGCACGGGTGTTTAGGAAACTATAAGTCAATGACAACTGTCCTAGCAACAATATCTGTATAGCAACAATATCAGTAAATCTACAGATTTCGTAATTGCATTTATGTGTAGAGTTAAAATTTGAGTGAGATTGTTTCCTTTCCATTTGTACAGGTGAAACATACCATATTTGTATATAAAGTTGTTGTTAGAAGTAATTTCACATATATTTTTTGCAAACTAACTGAATAACTCAACAAAAAGGGTGATTAAATAAATACTACAACACTAAATATTATGTAACATTCAATCAGTCAACACTTCTAACAACTTTACTAGCAAATATGCAATCATCAAAAGTCATTACAATTTCAAAAGACATCAACATAAGTATTCAAAATTTAGCACATTTTGAAAAGAATGCACACTTTTAGCATACTAAGGTGCGATGTACCAGACATATCCAGAGGTTAGTCAATTCAAAGTATAAAAATCTTCAATTTAAGCCTAATCTATATTAACAATCTTCTAAACTCAATTTGTATGTTCAATTAAAAAAAATATATATATTAAAAATATGGTTAATCTTATGTTATAAGATTGGGTTGTAAAGAAACAAAAGAGTCACTGCAATAAATATATCATAGAATGCCACTATAATTTGGTAATTCTTTGTTTGACAATATAATTTTAGCTCAATCTTTATTAATTTTTTTTGTTAAAAATTTTCAATTAATCGAAAGAGTAATATCATCATAAGAGCCGGTCATCGCCAACTTTACATATTTAACTAATAAATTAAAAAATATATTTAATTATTCATTATATTTTATAGGGGTGGGCAAAAATCCGTTCAAACCGAAAAATCAAACCAATCCAATCCGAACCGGTCAGTTGGAACTGCTTCTCTAATGGTTCGATCCGGACATGGTTCTAAAATAGTGGAATCGTTGTTTCATGGTTTGGTTCTGGATTTAAAAACTATGGAACCGGTTCAAACTGGTCCGATCTGTGAGTTTTTGTATATGTTATATTATTATATTATACTTAGATACTTAATTATACATATACTTAGATACTCCGATTTGTGTGAATTTTGTTTATCATGCTATTAATTATACATATACTTAGATACTCCGATCCGTGTGAATTTTATTTGTCATGCTATTAATTCATTTATGTCTCTAAGGTTATTTTTGGACTATTTCATACTGTTGGACTATTAATACATTGAAAGACTTGATGCAGACTTTTTCTCCTGCATGGAAATTGAAGTTTTGGCTACAAGACTTGGATATAACAAAGTCCCAGTTTTATTACAGCTGTTATATACACAATTTAGGAAAAGGAACAGGGAAAAAAAATCAAATGGAACTGTGGAATCGAACCGAACCAATCCGATTTCTCATGGTTTGGTTTGGTCTGGTTCCACTGATCAAATGGTCTGGTTTGGTTCCAAATTTTTTGAAACCGTTAAGAATGGTTTGGTTATAAAAATCTCTCAATCCGGTCCAATCCGGACCATGTGCACCCCCAATATTTTATATATATCTCAAAAAATTATTTTAATCCAATAGTTAATAAATGTAAGAGAGCTTATATCATGAAAGAACTCTCTTGACAAAATTAAATTACTCTAATCAAAATTCTTAAAAACTAATTTTGACTGATCAAGCAGGTGGATTTGAGTTTGGTTCATCCAAATTGTACTCTTATACAAAATCGATGAATCAAGATAAAACATGTAGTCAACCTAATCAAGCAATCATAGCCGTTGGTTGCCGCATTCCTTGCAAAGTAAAAAACATGATGCAAGTAGCCGAAAGTACTTAAAATCTACGGTTGATACCTTGCAATCCGAATGTGGGCTCACATGATGCGGGCTCAGACATCAGGCTACATGAGTTCATGAAATGTAGGGTAGATATTCCTAAATATGGCACGACCTCCATTTATCAGATCAAACATTCCATTTTCATTTGTCCATTTTCCTTCTCTCACTACAACATATATATTTCTTTCTTCACACAAAAAAAAAAATAACAGAGAAAAAAAAAAAAACACTTCCATTATAGGTTATATATATAGATATATCTTCTAATAATTATATATCAAACCCTGCACATAGTTTCTTATATACCATCTGTTTGGTTTATCTGAATTTGCATTGTTTGTAATTAAAATTGAAAGAATTGAAAGAACAAAGATAGAGAAAACAGGGGGCATATTGAGGAGGATGAACATGCCCTCGGTTCTTACTTTGCCTCCTCTCAGATCTTAGTTTTTTTCTATATTTCTCATCTGGGTTTTCCTCAACAAGGTGTTTTTTTTTTCTTTACTTTTTTTTTTCTTTAAACAAAAAATCTGGATTTGTTTTGGGTATTGGTATTTTGCCAATAACAAGTTTTATTATTGATTTCGTTGTTGGGTTTTTTCAGGGGTGTTGGATTTTTAGTGGATTGGTCATCGAAGGATCCCATGTTTTTGAATTGAATCTGAGAAAATTCAATTGGTATCCGAGATACCATTTTGTTTTTCTCTCATAATTATCCAAAACAAGGTATAGTTTTTATTGTTTGATTGTTTTTATTAATCTACATTTCAATTTCATGGTGCTTGAATTGTTTTGATTGATCTTTTGGTTGCCTAGAACTGTCTATGATGGATCAACTGTATAAAATGTTGAAATGGTCTTTGTTTTGAAAGAAAAACTGTAGCTTTTGTTTTTGGATTGAATAATGATGATTTGAATTTATAAATTTTCGAATTTGAATTGATGAAGTGATATATGCCATGTAGAGAAAATGCAGTCTGATCTTGGTAAGCTATTCATTGGTGGAATTTCTTGGGACACAAATGAGGAACGCCTAAAGGAGTATTTTAGTACTTATGGGGAGGTGTTGGAAGCAGTAATTATGAAGGATCGGACCACCGGGCGTGCTCGTGGTTTTGGTTTTATTGTCTTTTCCGACCCATCCGTTGCTGAGAGAGTCATTAAGGAGAAGCACAACATTGATGGTAGGATGGTAAGTTCGTTGAATCTATTGTATGTTGAGTGTCATATTAGTCAATTGATCACTCAAAAGTTGGGGGGAGGGGGAAGAAAGAGGATTCATCTTCACAAGTTCAAAATTGCAATTGCCAGGTTTGGAAGTTATCAGATAATATATACCATTAAGTTTCAGATTGAGCCAAAAGTATTTCATGTCATTGGTTCTTGCTTTCATTGCTCTTCCATGGTATTAATTTATGTTCACAAATTTTATTGTATAATTGGACTCCAGAAAGTTATTGAATTGTATACTCATTGAGTTGGGGTTTCATTATCGAATTCTTATTTGTCAGGTTGAGGCAAAAAAGGCTGTTCCAAGGGATGACCAGAACACAGTGAGTAGAAGCAATAGTAGCATTCAAGGTTCTCCTGGTCCGGGACGCACAAGGAAGATATTTGTAGGAGGTTTAGCATCCACAGTTACAGAGAGCGATTTTAAGAAGTACTTTGAGCAATTTGGGACAATCACAGATGTTGTGGTGATGTATGATCACGCCACTCAGAGGCCAAGAGGGTTTGGATTCATAACTTATCATTCAGAGGACGCGGTGGACAAAGTGTTGCTCAAAACCTTTCATGAGCTGAATGGCAAAATGGTTGAAGTCAAGCGTGCAGTTCCCAAAGAGCTATCACCGGGTCCTAGCAGGAGCCCACTTGGTGGATATAACTATGGAATGAGTAGGATCAATAGCTTTCTCAATGGCTACACTCAAGGATATTCTCCAAGTACAGTTGGAGGCTATGGGGTTAGGATGGATGGTAGATTCAGTCCAATCAATGGTGGTCGAACTGGGTTTGCTCCATTTGGTTCTGGTTATGGAATGGGTTTGAACTTTGAACCAGGGTTGAGCCCAAGTTACGGGGGAAGTGCCAACTTTAATAGTACTCTCAGCTATGGACGGGGATTGAATCCTTATTACATTGGCAATTCAAACAGGTTGGGTAGTCCTATCGCATATGATGGAGGAAACACTTCTTTTTTCAGCACGGCAACTCGGAATTTGTTGGGTAATGGGGGGCTTAATTATGGAACAAACCCTGCCAGTTCAAACACTTATATGGGATCAGGAAGTGGGAGCATTGGAGGAGGCACCTTTGGCAACAGTGCAGTTAATTGGGGTTCTTCTCCAATTTTGCCTCAAGGTGGAGGAAATATTTCTAGCAGTAGCGGGAATATTGGTTATGGAGGTGGTGATAACAATTATGGTTTGGGAGTAGGAGGATATGGCAGAAATAGTGCAACTAGTGGGCCCCCCACATCATCATATGCTGCATCAAATGGTGGTCATGACGGAGCTTTTGCAGACTTCTATGGTGGTGGTTTGGTTTATGGAGACTCCACCTGGCGGTCAGCAAATTCTGAGAGAGAGGGATCTGGCTCATTCGGGTATGGGCTTGGCGGAGCATCTGAAATTACAGCTAAAAGTTCTTCTAGTTTTATTGGTGGTTATAGTGTTAATAAGAGGCAGGCAGATAGAGGTATGATTCTGGTCAATACATCTCTTAGCTAGTGTGTGTTCATACTAATATTTTTAATGATATGTTATCTAGTTTAGAACTTCATGTTACATAAACAATATGCATATTTTCACAGAACATCAATATTTGCATAATATGATGGAATCTGCTGTTTTAAATAGAGAATTATAATGAAAAATTTAAATTATGCACAAGATCATCTGGATTCCTTCACACTTGTTGAATGTGGTCATCTTATTGAATGTCCGAAAGAGCGACCAAATTCCTCTCATGAATTCATGGGAGCAAACTTCACGTTATTTCTGCAGTGTCAACCGACGGATGCTGCAATTTTGACTATAAATTGTGGTGAAGTTTACATTCCAAAAACGAAATAATGTTTTAGTATGTTGGTCACTGGGTGAACTTCAGTCGTAACCATATTTTTACTTCCGCTAATGTGAATGACATATTTGAGGTGCCAAAATTTATCCGAAGTAGGTGATTGTGAATAAGGAAAAAAGATAGATAACGTATGAGATTGCAGGTTTGACCATCGGCGTGTTGTGGATGTAATACTTGATGCACTCCTATTCTTCCTCTGGAACCTTGATTCGGTGAACTCTTAAAAAGTCGATCCTTGTCTGGACCTCACTCCTGTAGTTGGGAACATGGTTCCTAGTTTCTAAACTTGATTCTTCTTTTGTTGAGATTGCAGAATTTGCTCTTTTATTGTTTGAAGAAGTAGTTTTGATCAATATTGAGAGAAATGTTCCATGATATTATGTTCAGTTAATCTTCTGCTTATGTTCTGATTTGCTGGGTTAGAAGTTGATTGCTGAGAGGTTTGATCTGGGCTCAGATAACCTATTCATTTTCTCCTTCTATGGTTTGTTTCTGGTGCTGAGGATCTGCTCTCAAAGAGTAGTCAATATTTCATATAGTCTTTTCTCTTACATATTATCTTGTCTCTGGACAGGGCTACTAACCTTTGAGTTAGTTCAAGCTGAATTTATTTCTAGTTTCTGTTAGTTTATGTTAGTTCTATTAGTTCATGTTTGTGGTAGTTTGTTGAGTTAGTTCAAGCTGAGTTTATTTCTTGTTTCAGTTAGTTCATGATTATAGTAGATTTATTCTTGTATTTGCTTGTGCTGCAGTGTTACCTGTTGGTGCTTCATGTCTGGGGGTTGTCCCCTGTATGCTGTATCCTGTTCACTGGTTGTTTTTATTGTGTTCTCTTTTAATGAAATCTAACTTACTAATCATCATCATCCTTGCGTTAATCCCATATGAAGGGGGTCGGCCACATGAATTCTCTGTCTCCAATTCTTTTTATTATATGCCATTTCACTTATTATATTTAACTTTTTAAAGTCATTTTTAATGATCTCATCCCATGTTATTTTTGGTCTCCCTCTTCGTCTCTTACCTTCTATGACAACTAGTTTTCGTCTTTTGACTAGTGCGTCTCTAGGTCTCCAATATATACGTCCGAACCAACTAAGTCTTCTCTCTCTAATTTTCTCACTAATAGGTGCCACTCCTAATGTTCCTCTTACATTTTCATTAGTGATGTTGTCTCTTCTAGTCACTCTAATCATCCACCTTAACATCCTCATTTTTGTTACATGAAGGCATTGTTCTTGCTATTATTTTAGGCCCCAACACTCTGCTCCATATACCATAGTCTAATAACGGTCCTATAGTTTTTTTCTTTTAGCCTATGTGTTATCCTTTTATCACTTAAGATGCCACTAGCTTGTCTCCACTTTGTCTACCCCACTCCAATTCCTACTAGTTATATCATTATTTATCTATCCATTCTTTTATATTATCGAACCTAAATACAAAAGTGATTGTTTTGAGTAATATTTTGGTTTTGAAGTGTCATCATTATATTATTAATATTCGAGTCCTTATTAAATTTACACTCTAATATTATTAATATTCGAGTCCTTATATTTGGTTTTAGTTCGACTAATTCTCAATCCTTTCGATTCTAAAGCATTTCTGCACATTTCTAGTTTTGTTGCTAAGTTCTCTTTAGACATATCTAGTAGCGCGATTGCGATATCATCGGCAAATATCATGCACCTTGGAATCTTGTTTTGAAAGTCTTTTGTTATTGGATAAATTACTCTGACCTTCCCTGAGGTTTGGACTTATTAACATCGGATTAAAGTTTTTGAAAAATTACTATTACATCCTCCTATCAGAGTTAACAATTCAAACTATGTCTAACATTTTGTGCAAATTTGCTAACTTTCCCTCCATGTAAACATTTAAAAAAAAAAAAAAGTTGAATATAACGAAAAGACAAATGCCACCTCAAACCTACCACCTCCACCACCTACCACCTCCTTTTCCACGTCTCTCTCTCTGTCTCCAGTTCTTGTTATGCTTCGTTGTCAATTGTGGATTCTGATTCGAAGCTTTATGCTTCAACGATCTCAAGGAAAGTAACCACAACTTCGGACTTTTTTCGGTGGCTCGATGGGTAGTGAGAGTGATATTTTTCCGACTCTATTATCAAAAAAAAGGAAATAGTTAAATCATATACTTTAATTGTCTTTTTCTTTTTCCTCTTAGGTCTACCCTAAGAAACACAGATACGGATATGACACGACACGGTAGATCCTAAAAAACTAAGATACGGACACGGCGGGGACACGCGACTAATAAATATATCTTTTTATATATATGAGATCAACCTAACAATGAAAAATTCACAAATCATAATAGTTAGTGAGCTAAAAAAACAATTATTTTATCGTTTAAAGAACTACACAATGAATCTACTCCACAATAATGATAATACTTGTTTTCTAAAAAAAAAAAATTGAAATATTATATGTTATGACTGCCATATTTTATTAAAAAAATTCAAAGAAGTCATCATATTTACATTTTAAACTATCTTTCTTTTTAAAACTTTTTGAAAACTCCCTAATGATATCACATGCGTGTCGGACACGTGTCCATGGTGTGTCTATGCCATGTCTGTGGTGTGTCCAAAAATAAAAAAATTAGGACACATATTTTGGAGTGTCCTACACGTGTCGGGACGTGTCCTACGCGTGTCGTTGTTCTATACTTGTTCGACACGGATTCTTTGACCTTTTAGGTGTGTCCATGCTTCCTAGGGTCTACCCTTCTCTTTATATATATATATATATATAGATACATATTATGTATGAGATATAGATATTTACTTGCATACACATATATATTATTCTGTTGTTGCTAATGTATGTTGTGATTGGATTGATTCTTTGACAAGTTTGTTGTTCTTCCTAAAATCCATAGACCTCTCCCATTTCGCGACATAGCTTCACTATCAACCTCCATCGAATTGAATCGAATCAATTGCTATTCCCTTATTAATTCCAAACAGTATTTGTGGATTTTGGCCGTAGAACTTCCCGGAAAGGTAGTTGTCCTCCAACCATTTTTCTAGACATCTCCCCTATTCAATTCCTTCAATCTTGATTTTTTTTTCATGCATTTATTTGCTTACGTATTGTTAAATGTGTGCATATATAAAGAGAGAAATTAAAGTCGGTAGTGGTGGAAGGTGGTGGTATGGGGGGAGCATGGTGGAAGGGGAGATGTATATATGTACGCAAATACATATGTACAATTGTATAACATGGGGTTAAATTTGTAATTTTATAGTGGTTAATAGGGATGAAGAAGTAAATTTATTCATTGAAGGGCATTTTTGGTGTTTTACAAAAATTGTCTATTGGCATTGATGGTCTTCTAACATAGTTGGGATTAACTGGTATTTAACAATACTTTAGAAGAGGTTGACCCTACTTTTTTCAGAACTTTCTTCTGAGAGAAATTACCTAAATCTCAGGGGAGATCAGGACCCTTTGTTATTTCATTTAAGATTATTGCGAATAGATATGGGCTTAGCACCGAGTCTTGGTGCAATCCTACATTAATGGAGAACTCATTAGTTTCCCTACACGTGGTACAAACTTTAGTTTGTTTGTTCATATACATATCTTGGATACTTTTTATGATTTTTAAGGAATTTGTTTTCTTTGCAGAGCCACCAAATTATATCTCTTGGAACCCTATCATATGCCATTTCTAACTCTATAAAAATCATATGCAAGTCTTGTTGCTTACTCCTACATTCTTCAACTAATTGTATAAGTGGGTATATAGTTTCCATTGTTGACCTCCCCGACATGAATTCAAATTGGTTATCGGATTTCATGGATTTTTTCCTTAGTCATTCTATTACCCTTTCCCATATTTTCATTGTTTGGCTCATTAATTTAATTCCTCTATAGTTGCCACAATTTTGTATGTCCCCTTTATTTTTGTAAGTTGGAATAATTTTACTTTTCCTCCACTCATTTGGCATTATGCCTTGTTTTAGGATGTTGTTAAACAACTTTGTCAGCCACTCAACTCCTACATTACGTAATGTTCGCCAAGCCTCTATGAGTATATTATTTGGGCCTACCGCTTTTTCACTCCTCATCTTCTTAAGTGTGTCCTCTACCTCTTTGTTAGAGATTTTATTTAGCACCCCTATGTTAAATTCATTTCCTTCTACCTCTTCTCTAGGGTACTCCTCATTTAATAGATTTTGAAAATAATTTTTCCATCTAGTTAATTTATCGCTTTCTTTGATTAATATTGTATTATCTATGTTCTTAATACATCTAATTTGATTTAGGTCTTTCGTAAATCTATCTCGAATCTTTGCTAATTTATAAATATTTTTTTAACCCTCTTTTGTGTCTAGTTTTTCATATAAGCCTTTTAGTGAGCTTTGGTTAGTATCTTCTTTGCTTCACATTTGAGCTTATTATATGTGTCTAAGTCTTCTTGTTGCTTACTTTTTTGCCTTGCTTTATAGCTTTTTCTCTTTTGTCTAATTATTTGTTGCATTTTCACACTCCACCACCATGTCTTTTTCTTGACAAATTTCTCGCCTTTGGTTTCGCCTAAAATTTCTTTCGTCTAATTCCTAATATGATTTGTTATTTTGAGCCACAAGTTATTTACATCATCATTCCAATCCCATTGATTTTTCCTTTAATGTTTGTTCTCTAAACTTGATCGCCTTATGACCTTTTAGTTCTTTCCACTTAATTTTTTTATGTCCCTTTTTTGCTTTTTTATACTTAAACCCTTTAATAAAAATGTCTAAAATTAATATGCGATGTTGGTTTGTGGGCTCTCTCTGGGAATCACTTTACAATCTTTACATGAAGCGCTTTCCCTTCTATCTCCTTGTCTTCTAACTTCTACTATCTTATCGCTCATGTAGTGATCTCCTACTATGCCTACTCCGTTTCCTTGATTATCATCCCCTCCTAAGTAGAGAACCTTATATCCATCTCCAATCTCTCTAGCCTTTTCACATTTCCATTTAGTTTCTTGTAAGCAAATTACGTTTACTTTTCTCTGTTTTAAGGTATCCACTAATTCGTTGCACCTACCTGATAGTGTGTACCTATGTTCCATGTTGCTATCCTAATTTTTTCACTTAGTTCTGTGGTATTCTTTATTTGAGTGAGAATTCATTAAAATGATTTGACAAAAGTTTTACGGTTGGTTGACTCCATGAAATCTAACTTAGTGACAAAAAATTGAGGAATGTTCTTTTTTGAAGACGTTTGATGAAAATAGTTGTTGTTGTTGTTGGTTTTTTTTTTTTTTTTTTTCATATATGCCTGAAAACTATGTGTGTGGGGACACACCATAATGTTTTAATGTAGCTTGGACTGGAAGGAAAATCGAGGAAGGCCTAAAATTGGGGAAACATCAATTAATAACTAAAATTGATAAATTCATAACAATTATATATATTTGGTTTATAACTCCTGTATGAAGAGTAACAAGTGTATATAGATAATAGAAATTAATCAATGCAGTATGTTAGGACACACCTTAGGACGTATAGTAGCATTCTGTTGTTCAACATCTCCTCATTCAGTCTCACATTTATGTATTTAGTATTTACATCTCTTGTAGTTATGCTAGACAAAATTGTTGTTCCAATTTAATGCTGTGAGTCTTCCACTCTTTCCTATCTGCTGTTCAGGGAGTTTCTGGATGGCTTAGGCTTATGTTCCAAAAAATAGAAAAGGAAAAGATAGAGAATGAATATTCTATCAGTTGGGAATGATGTCATGGACTTGGTAATTAACATTCTACTCGGGACATTGGAGGATTGGTGCCACTCTTTGAGCATAGAGGCAATATGTAACAGATTATGTGGCACATCTCTCCTTTATGATTTAGTATACATTTATGTCACATAATTGGAAGATTCAGATTCGTGATTGCGAGTTTCCCATTTGTGTGCAAGACTTAGTGGTATACTAGTCCTCTAAGTCTGGTGTGACCTTATTTATATGATAAAAGCTCAGTTCTCTCTCTTGCTCTCTCCACAAGTGGCACAATAATTTTTGTTTCTTTTCTTGTCATAAGTTGACAGTGGGATGTATGATTGAGGGTGGGAGAGAGGGTAACCTTCATTCTCATACCCCCATTCCCCCCCAAAACCCTGATGAAGGCCAGTTTGTCTCCAATAACTAGTACAAACATATAGAGATATTACCAGGAAACTAGCTGGCACTTTTAATTCTCCAATTGCAGCTTCCTGTCCTGGATCAGCCCAATTTTTGAAGCCCGTTACGTCATCAATGTTGCAATTCTATTACTGGTTACATTAAATGGAGTAGAATAGTAATGATAGTTATGGATGTGCTGTCTAGCTGACTCAGGTGGATTTGTTGCCACAGGACAAGTCTTGATCTCATATATCTCAGCTGTGTATCCTTTGATTAAGAATTTGTGAAATTATATAATTTATACGACTAACGGCAATCCCTGTGCTCTTTCTTACTTCTTTTTGTTGTTGTTGATTGGTGTGTGTGTAGAGAGGGAGAGTTGTCAGTTGAAAAAGCTGTAGGAATAAGTCTTGGTAGGAGTCTTACCAATCTCTATGTTTTTTGATACTATGGTCTCACGATTATTGGAGAAGAATAGGAGTCAGCCCTCAAACTAGTGTTGACAATTAATGTTAAAAGCATAACATGATTATGTACCCAACACTAGATAGTTAGGATAAAACTTTCGTGAGATTAATCTAGTTAGGTAATAACTCAGAAAAAGAAGCTTCTACTGATTTAGTGTAATGGTTACTTGTGACTTCCAAAAATACTGACCAAAAAGAGATGCACGACTCTATTCTAGATCTTGTTTTAGGGTTGCTCAAGCAGGAATCTTTGAGCAAGTGGTCCAATGGTTTTGGTAGATGTTTATTTTAAATATATGCATAGTAATAAAATTGTTGGGCCTTTTTGATAAAAAAATCTTGAATTTATCCTGATATTCATGGAACGTATGAATCCTAAATTTATTTCACATATTTATTAGTTCCAGAACTGGCTAATGTCCCTTTTTTTTTTCTAATCCAGAATTACTTTAGAAATGAAAATTACAAATAATCCTCAATATTTTTTATAATTATTGAATTATTTAGAGTAAATAAAATAAGACCTTGTGCTTTTAAAATTTTAAACATATATTGGGTGATTTTTTTTTCCCTAGTTGGGGGACTCACACACACTTTTTTGCCCACACCGGGCTCGAACTACTTCCCTCCTCTTTGAGGATGGGGAGGTTATACCATTGGGCTACAAGCCCTTTGGTATATGTATATTGGATGTTTAGCACAGAAGATTTTTTTCCTTCCTCCGAACAGTTCTCAGTATATCCCGGAATCTCCCTAATTGTGAACTATTCTTGTGTCAAATAATTCCCATTTTCCGAATAATATCATGATTATGATTGGAGAGATTTCTTTACTTTGATCTGAGTAAAGACTAAAGAATAGAGAGATATCTTCCCCCAATCCCTTAAACTTATTTCTTTTGAGAATAGGAAAACACAGGAATTTTCATATTTAGAGTAGTGAATCCCTTATTGCAATCCATTGTATCAATTTCACCATCATAGAGATATTTACGAAGTCTTTCTATATGGTGAAAAGGGTTTCCTTTTTTTTTTCTTTCTTAATGTGGAATGAGATTTCCTAATTGTCGTTGTAGCAGGTTTAAGGTTTAAGTTTTATCAAGTCTAATTGTTTGAGTTTGAGATTCTTCCTCGGTTATTATGGACCAAAATAATATACTGAATTAATTAGTTGAATAGGAGGAAGACGGCTAGGAATGCTGCTCTTTTTGTTTGATGTGGTGCATTTGTCTCTTTTCTTTTTCTTTTTTTTTTTGGGAGGGGGGTGGGGGGTTCGGGGTAGAGAAATGGATGGACTTTTTTATGTAACGGAGGATTAGTTCATAAACTGAAGGGCATTTCTGATGTATAACTGATTGCCGAAGCTTATATGGCCCGTTTGGACTGCTGAAAGGGCAAATGGGCGGCCTGACACGATTTTCTGTGACAGTTTTTTACAAACTTGTTTTGACCCGAAAGACTCCTTTCAGATTGGAAACGGGCTAACTCGCAGAAATCAGTAGCTTCACTACTGAGCTACATTGCTTTTCAGTCAAATTCCGTCATTTAGGGGCCTGAAATCATGTTTTCATAGTTGTTGATTATTTCGAGATTTTTGTTAGGAGTCTAAACGGACTCAAATTATTCTGATTTTTGCTATTTAGTAGTTTTTAATAATTAGTTTTATTATCCTATTTTTTCGTAATTTTTAGAGAAAGTTCCGTTTTAGGCTTATTTTCAGCTTTCCTTATGCTGTTAGGTTTAGGGCTTCTTCATTATATATACATGCACTGCAGAGAGCAGAATTCATTTATTGATTAATAATATTTTTAGAGTTCTCTTTTTCTATGCTTTGTGGATTCAAAGTTGTTTATTGTTCATTCGTGAACGTGCATAGCTTCTGCTCCGTAAATTTCTTTTTTCTCGGCTGACTGGAGGGGTGAATCCTTCACTGGAATGTTTTTTATATATTAAGAGAATTCAGGTTCAGTGGCTCCATACAGGGATATATAGGTTTTTGCTTCTTTTTTCTTATTTATTTTATTTTTTTTGTAGACTTTCTGCTGGTAAACCTTTTCTTTTTCTTGCAAAAGAATACAAAATACATCAAGGTCTCTTAGACTGACTTTGCCAACTCTCTAGATTAAATGTATGAAGTGGTTGGACTAGGATTAGGGACTACTCAGTTACAACTGCAGTGAAAAAGTTTCATCACACTGTTTGGCTAACATTTTCCTTGGCATTAAAGTACTGCATAATATAGCTTTTAAATTTTAATTATTAAAGGCTTGTCTCAACAATTTAAGGTCCTTTACATGAATCCTGTTTTACTAATTCGCTGTCAAGGGTCATAGTTTTCCCCCCCTTTATTTTTTACCGAAATTTTAGGCTCATAGTTTCAATTAAACCGCAGACCTATGTATTTCCTTATTATCTAAACACATGTTAATTTTTCTTTTTTCCCTAGCATAAACACATGTTAAGTTTAGTCTTAGCATCCCCTAGCATTACCCCTCGTGTACCAACTCACCTGTCTTTGCTGGTGCATTTTTTTTTAGTTTCACATGTCCAAACCATATTAGGCAATTTTCTCTTCATTTATTTCCAACTGGTGTTGCTTTCAACATTTAACAAATGCTTGCACTATACTTTTTATCCTTTCTTATCATACCACACATCCATCTCAATGTCCACATTTGTACCACACTCATTTTATAAGTTCTTAACTGTCTAGCGTTCTGTTAATGTTTAATTCAATAGCTGTTTTAGTTCCATTTGATGAAACTATTCTATCTTTGGTATTTCCTGACCTTTAATCTTCAATACATCCTCATTTATACCCATAATTTTACAAAATTTTCACCTTTATATATTCAGTTTTAGTTCTACTTATCTTAAACTCTCTTCATTCTATGATTGCTCTATAAGCCTCTAGTTTATCATATATTCCTACTGTAGTTTCATTAATTGAAATAATATCAACAAATAGTATACACATGTAGTTTCTTCTTGAACATGTTGAATCCGTTCATCTATAATTAAGAAAAAAATGGGGGTTTAATGTGGATCCGTTATACAATTCTATAGTTATTGAGTATTTATTTGCTTTTCTCGCAGTTATTTTTACTGTAGTAATAGTTCAATCATACATGTCATCTGGACCTGTAATACAATTCTATAGTGATCGAGTATTTATTTGCTTTTCTCACAGTTATTTTTACTGTAGTAATAGTTTTATCATACATGTCCTCTTTATATCATTATATCTATCTATGATTCTTTTTATAAATCTTATTATATTATATGTTTAGGAACTTTATCATAAGCTTTTCCAAGTGTATAATAATCATATGAATATCCTCCTACTCTATATTCCTTTCCTCGGTATCCTCAATAAGTAATGGCTTCCGTTGTTTAGCTTTCTGACAATGGCACAAAAATTGTCATGTTAACTTCATATGAGATGTTAAGGCAATTTTGCGAAACAGCATGTATACGAAAATCATTTGTTTATCATTTGCTGAAAACTACACGGTGATCCTTATGAATCATATTTTTCGACCATTGAGTCACTAACTAAAGCTTTTATGAGCTAGGATATTGCGTTATTGGCACTCATTGTAAAATGCATAAATATGTCTTATTCTCTACAGCTATACTTCCTTTTATTGAAGCAATTGCCCTGCTGGAAGTTTGTGTTTCAGTTGCCTTTGTTACTAGCTCGATTGACCTTGGGTTTATTATTAGCCCGATTTACCTTGAGTTTATTATTACCCCAATTGACCTTTCGTTTATGTGAGTGGCAGCTTACAAGAAAAATTGAAGTTAAAAATACTTGGAATGGGCATCCTGGATTGCTGAATAAAGCATCTACTCTATATAGATTTGCCACACAGGCATTGTAGAATTGCTCCTGATAAACCCCAATTTATTGCTTCAACTCCATTAATAATGCCCCGCACCTTCTCCACAATGTCATATTTTTAATAGAAAACTTGTTATTTTTTTTTCAAAATTTAGTTGGAAATTATTATACTATTTTGTAGTCTAGCTGATGCTGTCATAAACAAAAAAGAGAAACGACTTATAAGTGCTGGATTCTACAATCAGTTATTATTTCCTTACTAGACATATTATTAGTTCTCATTTCTTAATTTGGATTTTATCTTGTGGTGTTTACGAGTTCTGGTTTTCACTTGCTACAGGAATTACTGGCTAGGAGGATATTGGACATCAGAATTTTATAGTTGGTGAAGAAATTTGGTGTAGCAGATGAACTGTGAACTTTGCGCAATCCCTCGTTAATATATCGTTTTAAAGAATCGAAAGAAAATTGGTATCTGGAGCTGACTGGTTGGCTGTTTAGAAGAATTAAGTTTAGGGATAGAAGTCACAAAGGATTTTGTGTTAAGGATTGAGTTTTGAGTCACCATTTTAGGTGTTACTTTTTTGTTTTTGTTTTGAGTGAGATGTAAAATCAGGTTGCGGCATATAGTCGGGAATGTATCAAGCATCTCTGGTGAGGCGGCGATACATAAAGAAAATAGACTGATTTTTTTTTCCAGAGGGTTCAATCTCAAAATTTTATATTTTCTGCTGTAATGTCTCTGCAAAGTTGCAGGTTGTGGTCAGTATGCCTTGTTTTTGTTGTCCTCTTTCTTGGGATTTGTTTCTCCTCAAATTGTACCAGAGGTTCTTGTTGATTTATTAGTGTGAAACATTTGAGAGTTGCCCATCTCGGGTTCCCATGAATAATTTACCAATATTTTGATTCTTTTTCCACGGGAACTTTTGCTACAATTTTAAGCTTTACACATTTGAGGTGGACTATAGAATGAATAATTGACACCATGTTTTTCCTCTGCTGTAGAAGGACCAATTAGACTAATACAATTTGACTTGTTCTCAACTTTATTTCGAATACACATTGAGAATTCACATCAGCTTTTCTATCTGTTGCTAATCAGGGGGTGAAACATTTTGTTAGTTTGGTAAGTGGAATAGAATCTGCCAAATTCTGAGCATCACATTGCATATTTACTTGACAGCACTGTTTTTCCATTGCTGATTCATACGAGCATCTGTAATTTCTTTTCCTCTTTAGTTTCTACAGCTCGAAGCTATTGTGTAAGGGCTGTCATTTATTCTAATCCTTGGCAACCATTATAGATTGCATTCGTATGGATTATCTGTTAGCGCATGTTTCAGTTTTTTTTATCATTTGCAGAGATGGCAAATTTGTTTCATTTCATAGGATTATTACTCTCAAAGTGACTATATCTTCCCGTTTGGAGGTAAGGGCTTTTCTCTAATTTCAAAGTCCAGGTATGCCTTTAATTGTGGTAGATTTGTATTCCATTTCCTCTCTCTCTCTCTCTCTTATTTTCTTTCTGAATGATAGAAAGTTACAACCATTTTGAAAAGCCAATTGTATGATCATACAGAATGATTTTAGCATTCCTGTTGTCCAAAAAGGTTACTCTTTTTCCAAACAATGATTCTCTCTCTTTAGAGGTACCTAAATAGTCCAAGTTGCCTGCTCCTGCACTCATTTGCCTTCTCCTGTATTTGGATCTCCTCTTGTCCACTGGACAGTCCGGTGCACTGAACGGTGTAGATCACTCCACGTAGGGTCTGGTCTCTGCAGATGAGTGAACCCAATTCACGTGAAGTGATTTTCACCATTCCTATACATTAAACCATCCAGTCCTTTGTGCACTGAACCGTCTACTGCAACGGAGAGAATCTGGGTTCATTCTGACTTACGGTGGTAATGCAGCAAACAACATTCTGTTTTTGGCTGGCAAGACACACTGGGGTCTTAACATGAACTTAATCGTTGCGCCTCTCTTTGGGGGTTGACAGGATATATACATACCTCTCAAGCTAACAGTTGTTGACATGCAAAAAACATTATATTAAGATGGCAAATTAATAAAATCGGAAGGTTATAATATCGACTAATAAACATAACCGCTCTTATGAAAAGGGTTCACAGCCAAATGTTTGTGAAAATAATTGAAGTGGAGGATGGGCAAATTTGATTACTTATTTGTTATATATATATCATAAACTTCAAAGATCCGATAACATACATTCTAAAAAAGATATAATAATATATATAAATGTATTCTTATATATTAATATATCATTAAAAAAATAATAATTTGGGTGCAATTAATTACAAATCTCACATTTAGTATTAATAACTCAATGAATCATAAATTTTTTTTTCTATTTCTTGAACACCCAAGATAGATTAAAAATGTATTATTCATTTTTTAAAATTGGAATTAGGATTAATTTGCTAAACCTTGACATACTAGTAGCAAAAAGAAAACAAAAAAAAAAAAACTTAGACATACATGGGAACTAGAGGTGGTGTTCCCGTGTCGTATCAATTTATGAATATTCTATTAAATAGCTTAACCCTAACCCGATCAATTTAATAATCGTGTCAAAGACCCTCAACATTAACCCAACCCATTTATTAAACATGTTATCCATGTCAACCCTTGTAACCTATTTAAAAAATATGTCTTATAATGGCACGATTTCTTTAATAACTTTTTTAATCTGTTTAACTTATATCATATTAGTTTCTCCACTCCATATCATATTTGTTTCTCCACTCCTAAAAATCTCTTTAAAGATCATATTAAAAAACAAAGTACATATGAATACATAAATCTTAAAATCAGACTATAATATAATAAACTCAAAAACATACTAAGGTAATTCAACAACTGGAAAGACACCATTCTCATCCTTGCATTTTATGGCTACATCAGTCATGTAAACAAACAAATAGATTACAAACAATTGCAATATATATAACTATGTATATATAAGTTTGTATAAAACCATAATATATGAATAATTTATGTTGTAATCGTGTCACGGGTTAGACAGTTTAAATTTAAACCCAACTCAATTTTTGTGTGTCGTGTTCGTGTCGATCCATTTATTAAACGTGTCGACTTAACTCAAACCCGCTTAACTCGTGTAGGTGGTGTCCGATTTTGCCACTTCTACATGGAACAAATTGAAAAAGACACATGCGTTAATTGTAAAACCAACATATATGTCTATATATATATATTGAGAGAAAGAAAGAGAAAAACTCCTCTTCAAAGTCTCAGAATTCTCTCCCTATATATATATATATATACTTTCTTTCCTAAAATTCTTTTATATCTTTTAAAACTTTGGTATTTGGGGTGCTATTGGAGAAAACGAAAGAGGAATAAAAGAGAGGGTATTTTAAACATTAAAGTTAAATCGACACTCATTGACAATTATTTTTTAAAATTGATCCCTATTTACCTTTTATTGAGTTTTAGGTCACTGTAAAACAATTTTTTTTAATTTTGGCCACCAAAATCTAATTTTTCTAATATTTTAATGATTGCATATTTGCTAGTAAAGTTGTTAGAAGTGTTGATTGATTGAATGTTACATAATATTTAGTGTTGTAGTATTTATTTAATCACCCTTTATGTTGAGTTATTCAGTTTGTTTGCCGAAAATATTTGTGAAAGTACTTCTAACAACAACTTTATATACAAATATGGTATGTTTCATCTGTACAAATGGAAAGGAAGCAACCTCACTCAAATTTTAACTCCACATAAATGCAATTACGAAATCTCTAGATTTACACATTGTTGCTAGGACAGTGTCAGGCCTAGGATGAACATGCCCCCTGCATCCTTAATTCATATATATATATATATATATATATATATATATATATATATATATATATTAAAGTAACGTTCTAAAAATTTAGAAAGTGCAATGACTCTCTTGTAAAGAAACAAAAGAGTCATTGCAATAGATATATCATAGAATGTCACTAGAATTTGGTAATTCTTTGTTTTACAATATAATTTTAGTTCAATCCTTATTATTTTTTTTGTTAAAAATTTTCAATTAATCAAAAGAGTAATACAATCATAAGAGCATGTCATTACGAGCTCTACATATTTTAACTAATGAATTAAAAAATATATTTAATTATTCATTAGACTTTTCATATATCTCAAAAAATTATTTTAATCCAATAGTTATTAAATGTAAGAGAGCTTAAATCATGAGAGAACTCTCTTGACAAAATTAAATTACTCTGATCAAAAATCTTAAAAACTATTTTTGACTGATCAAGCAGGTGGATTTGAGTTTGGTTCATCCAAATTGTACTCTTATACAAAATCGATGAATCAAGATAAAACATGTAGTCAACCTAATCAAGCAATCATAGCCGTTGGTTGCCACATTCCTTGCAAAGTAAAAAGCATGATGCAAGTAGCCGAGTACTTAAAATCTACGGTTGATACTTTGCAATCCGAATGTGGGCTCACATGATGCGGGCTCAGACATCAGGCTACATGAGTTCATGAAATGTAGGGTAGATATTCCTAAATATGGCACGACCTCCATTTATCAGATCAAACATTCCATTTTCATTTGTCCATTTTCCTTCTCTCACTACAACATATATATTTCTTTCTTCACACAAAAAAAATAACAGAGAAAAAAAAAAACACTTCGATTATAGGTTATATATATATCTATAGATATATCTTCCAATAATTATATATCAAACCCTGCACATAGATTCTTATATACCATCCGTTTGGTTTATCTGAATTTGCATTGTTTGTAATTAAAATTGAAAGAATTGAAAGAACTAAGAGAGAGAAAACAGGGGGCATATTGAGGAGGATGAACATGCCCTCGGTTCTTACTTTGCCTCCTATCAGATCTTAGTTTTTTTCAATATTTCTAATCTGGGTTTTCCACAACAAGGTGTTCTTTTTTTTTTTTTACTTTTTTTTTTTTTTTCATTAAACAAAAAATCTGGATTTGTTTTGGGTATTGGTATTTTGCCAATAACAAGTTTTATTATTGATTTCGTTGTTGGGTTTTTTCAGGGGTGTTGGATTTTTAGTGGATTGGTCATCGAAGGATCCCATGTTTTTGAATTGAATCTGAGAAAATTCAATTGGTATCCGAGATACCATTTTGTTTTCTCTCATAATTATCCAAAACAAGGTATAGTTTCTATTGTTTGATTGTTTTTATTAATCTACATTTCAATTTCATGGTGCTTGAATTGTTTTGATTGATCTGTTATGATAGATAGAGGGGTGGAAAGGTGAATTTTGATTGATCTTTTGGTTGCCTAGAACTGTCTATGATGGATCAACTGTATAAAATGTTGAATGGTCTTTGTTTTGAAAGAAAAACTTTAGCTTTTGTTTTTGGATTGAATAATGATGAATTGAATTTATAAATTTTAGAATTTGAATTGATGAAGTGATATATGCCATGTAGAGAAAATGCAGTCTGATCTTGGTAAGCTATTCATTGGTGGAATTTCTTGGGACACAAATGAGGAACGCCTAAAGGAGTATTTTAGTACTTATGGGGAGGTGTTGGAAGCAGTAATTATGAAGGATCGGACCACCGGGCGTGCTCGTGGTTTTGGTTTTATTGTCTTTTCCGACCCATCCGTTGCTGAGAGAGTCATTAAGGAGAAGCACAACATTGATGGTAGGATGGTAAGTTCGTTGAATCTATTGTATGTTGAGTGTCATATTAGTCAATTGATCACTCAAAAGTTGGGGGGAAGGGGAAGAAAGACGATTCATCTTCACAAGTTCAAAATTGCAATTGCCAGGTTTGGAAGTTATCAGATAATATATACCATTAAGTTTCAGATTGAGCCAAAAGTATTTCATGTCATTGGTTCTTGCTTTCATTGCTCTTCCATGGTATTAATTTATGTTCACAAATTTTATTGTATAATTGGACTCCAGAAAGTTATTGAATTGTATACTCATTGAGTTGGGGTTTCATTATCGAATTCTTATTTGTCAGGTTGAGGCAAAAAAGGCTGTTCCAAGGGATGACCAGAACACAGTGAGTAGAAGCAATAGTAGCATTCAAGGTTCTCCTGGTCCGGGACGCACAAGGAAGATATTTGTAGGAGGTTTAGCATCCACAGTTACAGAGAGCGATTTTAAGAAGTACTTTGAGCAATTTGGGACAATCACAGATGTTGTGGTGATGTATGATCACGCCACTCAGAGGCCAAGAGGGTTTGGATTCATAACTTATCATTCAGAGGACGCGGTGGACAAAGTGTTGCTCAAAACCTTTCATGAGCTGAATGGCAAAATGGTTGAAGTCAAGCGTGCAGTTCCCAAAGAGCTATCACCGGGTCCTAGCAGGAGCCCACTTGGTGGATATAACTATGGAATGAGTAGGATCAATAGCTTTCTCAATGGCTACACTCAAGGATATTCTCCAAGTACAGTTGGAGGCTATGGGGTTAGGATGGATGGTAGATTCAGTCCAATCAATGGTGGTCGAACTGGGTTTGCTCCATTTGGTTCTGGTTATGGAATGGGTTTGAACTTTGAACCAGGGTTGAGCCCAAGTTACGGGGGAAGTGCCAACTTTAATAGTACTCTCAGCTATGGACGGGGATTGAATCCTTATTACATTGGCAATTCAAACAGGTTGGGTAGTCCTATCGCATATGATGGAGGAAACACTTCTTTTTTCAGCACGGCAACTCGGAATTTGTTGGGTAATGGGGGGCTTAATTATGGAACAAACCCTGCCAGTTCAAACACTTATATGGGATCAGGAAGTGGGAGCATTGGAGGAGGCACCTTTGGCAACAGTGCAGTTAATTGGGGTTCTTCTCCAATTTTGCCTCAAGGTGGAGGAAATATTTCTAGCAGTAGCGGGAATATTGGTTATGGAGGTGGTGATAACAATTATGGTTTGGGAGTAGGAGGATATGGCAGAAATAGTGCAACTAGTGGGCCCCCCACATCATCATATGCTGCATCAAATGGTGGTCATGACGGAGCTTTTGCAGACTTCTATGGTGGTGGTTTGGTTTATGGAGACTCCACCTGGCGGTCAGCAAATTCTGAGAGAGAGGGATCTGGCTCATTCGGGTATGGGCTTGGCGGAGCATCTGAAATTACAGCTAAAAGTTCTTCTAGTTTTATTGGTGGTTATAGTGTTAATAAGAGGCAGGCAGATAGAGGTATGATTCTGGTCAATACATCTCTTAGCTAGTGTGTGTTCATACTAATATTTTTAATGATATGTTATCTAGTTTAGAACTTCATGTTACATAAACAATATGCATATTTTCACAGAACATCAATATTTGCATAATATGATGGAATCTGCTGTTTTAAATAGAGAATTATAATGAAAAATTTAAATTATGCACAAGATCATCTGGATTCCTTCACACTTGTTGAATGTGGTCATCTTATTGAATGTCCGAAAGAGCGACCAAATTCCTCTCATGAATTCATGGGAGCAAACTTCACGTTATTTCTGCAGTGTCAACCGACGGATGCTGCAATTTTGACTATAAATTGTGGTGAAGTTTACATTCCAAAAACGAAATAATGTTTTAGTATGTTGGTCACTGGGTGAACTTCAGTCGTAACCATATTTTTACTTCCGCTAATGTGAATGACATATTTGAGGTGCCAAAATTTATCCGAAGTAGGTGATTGTGAATAAGGAAAAAAGATAGATAACGTATGAGATTGCAGGTTTGACCATCGGCGTGTTGTGGATGTAATACTTGATGCACTCCTATTCTTCCTCTGGAACCTTGATTCGGTGAACTCTTAAAAAGTCGATCCTTGTCTGGACCTCACTCCTGTAGTTGGGAACATGGTTCCTAGTGTCTAAACTTGATTCTTCTTTTGTTGAGATTGCAGAATTTGCTCTTTTATTGTTTGAAGAAGTAGTTTTGATCAATATTGAGAGAAATGTTCCATGATATTATGTTCAGTTAATCTTCTGCTTATGTTCTGATTTGCTGGGTTAGAAGTTAATTGCTGAGAGGTTTGATCTGGGCTCAGATAACCTATTCATTTTCTCCTTCTATGGTTTGTTTCTGGTGCTGAGGATCTGCTCTCAAAGAGTAGTCAATATTTCATATAGTCTTGTCTCTTACATATTATCTTGTCTCTGGACAGGGTTACTAACCTTTGAGTTAGTTCAAGCTGAGTTTATTTCTAGTTTCTGTTAGTTTATGTTAGTTCTATTAGTTCATGTTTGTGGTAGTTTGTTGAGTTAGTTCAAGCTGAGTTTATTTCTTGTTTCAGTTAGTTCATGATTATAGTAGATTTATTCTTGTATTTGCTTGCGCTGCAGTGTTACCTGTTGGTGCTTCATGTCTGGGGGTTGTCCGCTGTATGCTGTATCCTGTTCACTGGTTGTTTTTATTGTGTTCTCTTTTAATGAAATCTAACTTACTAATCATCATCATCCTTGCGTTAATCCCATATGAAGGGGGTCGGCCACATGAATTCTCTGTCTCCAATTCTTTTTATTATATGCCATTTCACTTATTATATTTAACTTTTTAAAGTCATTTTTAATGATCTCATCCCATGTTATTTTTGGTCTCCCTCTTCGTCTCTTACCTTCTATGACAACTAGTTTTCCTCTTTTGCTAGTGCGTCTCTAGGTCTCCAATATATACGTCCGAACCAACTAAGTCTTCTCTCTCTAATTTTCTCACTAATAGGTGCCACTCCTAATGTTTCTCTTACATTTTCATTAGTGATGTTGTCTCTTCTAGTCACTCTAATCATCCACCTTAACATCCTCATTTTTGTTACATGAAGGCATTGTTCTTGCTATTTTTTTAGGCCCCAACACTCTGCTCCATATACCATAGTCTAATAACGGTCCTATAGTTTTTTTCTTTTAGCCTATGTGTTATCCTTTTATCACTTAAGATGCCACTAGCTTGTCTCCACTTTGTCTACCCCACTCCAATTCCTACTAGTTATATCATTATCTATCTATCCATTCTTTTATATTATCGAACCTAAATTCAAAAGTGGTTGTTTTGAGTAATCTTTTGGTTTTGAAGTGTCATCATTATATTATTAATATTCAAGTCCTTATTAAATTTACACTCTAATATTATTAATATTCGAGTCCTTATATTCGGTTTTAGTTCAACTAATTCTCAATCCTTTCGATTCTAAAGCATTTCTACCCATTTCTAGTTTTGTTGCTAAGTTCTCTTTAGACATATCTTTTAGCACGATTGCGATATCATCTGCAAATATAATGCACCTTGGAATCTCGTTTTGGAAGTCTTTTGTTATTGGGTAAATTACTTTGACCTTCCTTGAGGTTTGGACTTATTAACATCAGATTAAAGTTTTTGAAAAATTACTATGACATCCTCCTGTCAGAGTTAGCAATTCAAACTATGTCTAATATTTTATGCAAATTTACTAACTTACCCTTCATGTAAACAAATTTTTTTTAAAAAAAGGTCAATATATCAAAAAGACAAATGCCACCTCAAACCTGCCACCACCTACCCCCTGCTTTTCCACGTCTCTCTCTTTCTCTCCAACTCTTGTTATGCTTCGTTGTCAATTGTGGATTCTGATTCGAAGCTTTATGCTTCAACGGTCTCAAGGAAAGTAACCACAATTTCGGACTTTTTTTGGCAGCTCGATCGGTAGTAAGAGTGATATTTTTCTGGTCTATTATCAGAAAAAAGGAAATAATTAAACCATATACTTTAATTGTCTTCTTCTTTTTCCTCTTAGGTCTACCCTAAGAAGCACGGATACGGATATGGATACGACACGACACGGTAGATCCTAAAAACTAAGATACGGACACGGCGGGGACACGCGACTAATAAATATATCTTTTTATATATATGAGATCAACCTAACAATGAAAAATTTACAAATCATAATAATTAGTGAGCTAAAAAAACAATTATTTTATCGTTTAAAGAACTACACAATGAATCTACTACACAATGAATCTACTCCACAATAATGACAATACTTGTTTTCTAAAAAAAAAAATTGAAATATTATATGTTATGACTGCCATATTTTATTAAAAAAATTCAAAGAAGTCATCATATTTACATTTTAAACTATCTTTCTTTTTAAAACTTTCTGAAAACTCCCTAATGATGTGACACGTGTCCATGGCGTGTCTATGCCGTGTCTATGGTGTGTCCAAAAATAAAAGAAATTAGGACACATATTTTGGAGTGTCCGACACGTGTCGGGACGTGTCCGACGTGTGTCGGTGTCCGATACTTGTCCGACACGGATTCTTTGACCTTTTAGGTGTGTCCGTGCTTCCTAGGGTCTACCCCTCTCTTTATATATATATATATATATATATAGATACATATTATATATGAGATATAGATATGTACTTGCATACACATATATATTATTCTGTTGTTGCTAATGTATGTTGTGATTGGATTGATTCTTTGACAAAGTGGTTGTTCTTCCTAAAATCCATAGACCTCTCCCATTTCGCGACATAGCTTCACTATCAACCTCCATCGAATCGAATTGAATCGATTGCTATTCCCTTATTAATTCCAAACAATATTTGTGGATTTTGGACGTAGAACTTCCCGGAAAGGTAGTTGTCCTCCAACCATTTTTCTAGACATCTCCCCTATTCAATTCCTTCAATCTTGATTTTTTTTTTCATGCATTTATTTGCTTATGTATTGTTAAATGTGTGCGTATATAAAGAGAGAAATTAAAGTCGGTAGTGGTGGAAGGTGGTGGTATGGGGGGAGCATGGTGGAAGGGGAGATGCTTATATGTATGCAAATACATATGTACAATTGTATAACATGGGGTTAAATTTGTAATTTTATAGTGGTTAATAGGGATGAAGAAGTAAATTTATTCATTGAAGGGCATTTTTGGTATTTTACAAAAATGTTCTACTGGCATTGATGGTCTTCTAACATAGTTGGGGTTAACTGGTATTTAAGAATAATTTAGAAGAGCTTGACCCTACTTTTTTCAGAACTTTCATCTGAGAGTAATTACCTAAATCTCAGGGGAGATCAGGACCCTTTGTTATTTCATTTAAGATTATTGCGAATAGATATGGGCTTAGCACCGAGTCTTGGTGCAATCCTACATTAATGGAGAACTCATTAGTTTCCCTACACGTGGTACAAACTTTAGTTTGTTTGTTCATATACATATCTTGGATACTTTTTATGATTTTTAAGGAATTTGTTTTCTTTGCAGAGCCACCAAATTATATCTCTTGGAACCTTATCATATGCCTTTTCTAACTCTATAAATATCATATGCAAGTCTTGTTGCTTACTCCTACATTCTTCAACTAATTGTATAAGTGGGTATATAGTTTCCATTGTTGATCTCCTCGACATAAATTCAAATTGGTTATCGGATATCATGGATTTTTCCCTTAGTCATTCTATTACCCTTTCCCATATTTTCATTGTTTGACTCATTAATTTAATTCCTCTATAGTTGCCACAATTTTGTATGTCCCCTTTATTTTTGTAAGTTGGAATAAATTTACTTTTCCTCCACTCATTTGGCATTATGCCTTGTTTTAGGATGTTGTTAAACAACTTTATCAGCCACTCAACTCCTACATTACGTAACGTTCGCCAAGCCTCTATGAGTATATTATTTGGGCCTACCGCTTTTTCACTCCTCATCTTCTTAAGTGTGTCCTCTACCTCTTTGTTAGAGATTTTATTTAGCACCCCTATGTTAAATTCATTTCCTTCTACCTCTTCTCTAGGGTACTCCTCATGTAATAGATTTTGAAAATAATTTTTCCATCTATTTAATTTATCGCTTTCTTTGATTAATATTGTGTTATCTATGTTCTTAAGACATCTAACTTGATTTAGGTCTTTCGTAGATCTATCTCGAATCTTTGCTAATTTATAAATATTTTTTTCACCCTCTTTTGTGTCTAGTTTTTCATATAAGCCTTTTAGTGAGCTTTGGTTAGTATCTTCTTTGCGTCACATTTGAGTATATTATATGTGTCTAAGTTTTCTTGTTGCTTACTTTTTTGCCATGCTTTAAAGCTTTTTCTCTTTTGTCTAATTATTTGTTGCACTTTCTCACTCCACCACCATGTCTTTTTCTTGACAAATTTCTCGCCTTTGGTTTCACCTAAAATTACTTTCGCCTTATTTCTAATATGATTTGTCATTTTGAGCCACAAGTTATTTACATCATCATTCCAATCCCATTGATTTTCCTTTAATGTTTGTTCTCTAAACTTGATTGCCTTGTGACCTTTTAGTTCTTTCCACTTAATTTTTTTATGTCCCTTTTTTGCTTTTTTATACTTAAACCCTTTAATAAAAATGTCTAAAATTAATATGCAATGTTGGTTTGTGGGCTCTCTCTGGGAATCACTTAACAATCTTTACATGAAGCGCTTTCCCTTCTCTCTCCTTGTCTTATAACTTCTACTATCTTATCCCTCATGTAGAGATCTACTACTATCCCTACTCCGTTTCGTTGATTATCATCCCCTCCTAAGTAGAGAAGTTTATATCCATCTCCAATCTCTCTAGCCTTTTCACATTTCCATTTAGTTTCTTGTAAGCAAATTACGTTTACTTTTCTTTGTTTTCAGGTATCCACTAATTCGTTGCACCTACCTGATAGTGTGTACCTATGTTCCATGTTGCTATCCTAATTTTTTGACTTAGTTTTGTGGTATTCTTTATTTGAGTGAGAATTCATTAAAATGATTTACGAAAAATTTACGGTCGGTTGTCTCCATGAAATCTAACTTACTGACAAAAAAATTGAGGAATGTTCTTTTTTGAAGACATTTGATGAAAATAGTTGTTGTTGTTGTTTTTGTTTTTGTTTTTTTTTCATATATGCCTGATATTTATGTGTGTGGGGACACACCATAATGTTTTAATATAGCATGGACTGGAAGGAAAATTGAGGAAGGCCTAAAATTAGGGAAACATCAAAATCCTATATCGATTTTAATAACTAAAATTGATAAAATGGATAAATTCATAACAATTATATATATTTGGTTTAGAACTCCTGTATGAACAGTAAGAAGTGTATATAGATAATAGAAATTAATCAATGCAATATGTTAGGACACACCTTAGGACGTATAGTAGCATTCTGTTGTTCAACATCTCCTCACTCAGTCTCACATTTATGTATTTAGTATTTACATCTGTTGTAGTTATGCTAGACAAAAGTGTTGTTCCAATTTAATGCTGTGAGTCTTCCACTCTTTCCTATCTGCTGTTCAGGGAGTTTCTGGATGGCTTAGGCTTATGTTCCAAAAATAGAAGAGGAAAAGATAGAGAAAGAATATTCTATCAGTTGGGAATGATGTCATGGACTTGGTAATTAACATTCTACTTGGGACATTGGAGGATTGGTGCCACTCTTTGTGCACATAGGCAATATGTAACGGATTATGTGGCACATCGCTCCTTTATGATTTAGTATACATTTATGTCACATAATTGGAAGATTCAGATTCGTGATTGCGAGTTTCCCATTTGTGTGCAAGACTTAGTGGTATACTAGTCCTCTAAGTCTGGTGTGACCTTATTTATATGATAAAAGCTCAGTTCTCTCTCTTGCTCTCTCCACAAGTGGCACAATAATTTTTGTTTCTTTTCTTGTCATAAGTTGACAGTGGGATGTATGATTGAGGGTGGGAGAGAGGGTAACCTTCATTCTCATACCCCCATTCCCCCCCAAAACCCTGATGAAGGCCAGTTTGTCTCCAATAACTAGTACAAACATATAGAGATATTACCAGGAAACTAGCTGGCACTTTTAATTCTCCAATTGCAGCTTCCTGTCCTGGATCAGCCCAATTTTTGAAGCCCGTTACGTCATCAATGTTGCAATTCTATTACTGGTTACATTAAATGGAGTAGAATAGTAATGATAGTTATGGATGTGCTGTCTAGCTGACTCAGGTGGATTTGTTGCCACAGGACAAGTCTTGATCTCATATATCTCAGCTGTGTATCCTTTGATTAAGAATTTGTGAAATTATATAATTTATACGACTAACGGCAATCCCTGTGCTCTTTCTTACTTCTTTTTGTTGTTGTTGATTGGTGTGTGTGTAGAGAGGGAGAGTTGTCAGTTGAAAAAGCTGTAGGAATAAGTCTTGGTAGGAGTCTTACCAATCTCTATGTTTTTTGATACTATGGTCTCACGATTATTGGAGAAGAATAGGAGTCAGCCCTCAAACTAGTGTTGACAATTAATGTTAAAAGCATAACATGATTATGTACCCAACACTAGATAGTTAGGATAAAACTTTCGTGAGATTAATCTAGTTAGGTAATAACTCAGAAAAAGAAGCTTCTACTGATTTAGTGTAATGGTTACTTGTGACTTCCAAAAATACTGACCAAAAAGAGATGCACGACTCTATTCTAGATCTTGTTTTAGGGTTGCTCAAGCAGGAATCTTTGAGCAAGTGGTCCAATGGTTTTGGTAGATGTTTATTTTAAATATATGCATAGTAATAAAATTGTTGGGCCTTTTTGATAAAAAAATCTTGAATTTATCCTGATATTCATGGAACGTATGAATCCTAAATTTATTTCACATATTTATTAGTTCCAGAACTGGCTAATGTCCCTTTTTTTTTTCTAATCCAGAATTACTTTAGAAATGAAAATTACAAATAATCCTCAATATTTTTTATAATTATTGAATTATTTAGAGTAAATAAAATAAGACCTTGTGCTTTTAAAATTTTAAACATATATTGGGTGATTTTTTTTTCCCTAGTTGGGGGACTCACACACACTTTTTTGCCCACACCGGGCTCGAACTACTTCCCTCCTCTTTGAGGATGGGGAGGTTATACCATTGGGCTACAAGCCCTTTGGTATATGTATATTGGATGTTTAGCACAGAAGATTTTTTTCCTTCCTCCGAACAGTTCTCAGTATATCCCGGAATCTCCCTAATTGTGAACTATTCTTGTGTCAAATAATTCCCATTTTCCGAATAATATCATGATTATGATTGGAGAGATTTCTTTACTTTGATCTGAGTAAAGACTAAAGAATAGAGAGATATCTTCCCCCAATCCCTTAAACTTATTTCTTTTGAGAATAGGAAAACACAGGAATTTTCATATTTAGAGTAGTGAATCCCTTATTGCAATCCATTGTATCAATTTCACCATCATAGAGATATTTACGAAGTCTTTCTATATGGTGAAAAGGGTTTCCTTTTTTTTTTCTTTCTTAATGTGGAATGAGATTTCCTAATTGTCGTTGTAGCAGGTTTAAGGTTTAAGTTTTATCAAGTCTAATTGTTTGAGTTTGAGATTCTTCCTCGGTTATTATGGACCAAAATAATATACTGAATTAATTAGTTGAATAGGAGGAAGACGGCTAGGAATGCTGCTCTTTTTGTTTGATGTGGTGCATTTGTCTCTTTTCTTTTTCTTTTTTTTTTTGGGAGGGGGGTGGGGGGTTCGGGGTAGAGAAATGGATGGACTTTTTTATGTAACGGAGGATTAGTTCATAAACTGAAGGGCATTTCTGATGTATAACTGATTGCCGAAGCTTATATGGCCCGTTTGGACTGCTGAAAGGGCAAATGGGCGGCCTGACACGATTTTCTGTGACAGTTTTTTACAAACTTGTTTTGACCCGAAAGACTCCTTTCAGATTGGAAACGGGCTAACTCGCAGAAATCAGTAGCTTCACTACTGAGCTACATTGCTTTTCAGTCAAATTCCGTCATTTAGGGGCCTGAAATCATGTTTTCATAGTTGTTGATTATTTCGAGATTTTTGTTAGGAGTCTAAACGGACTCAAATTATTCTGATTTTTGCTATTTAGTAGTTTTTAATAATTAGTTTTATTATCCTATTTTTTCGTAATTTTTAGAGAAAGTTCCGTTTTAGGCTTATTTTCAGCTTTCCTTATGCTGTTAGGTTTAGGGCTTCTTCATTATATATACATGCACTGCAGAGAGCAGAATTCATTTATTGATTAATAATATTTTTAGAGTTCTCTTTTTCTATGCTTTGTGGATTCAAAGTTGTTTATTGTTCATTCGTGAACGTGCATAGCTTCTGCTCCGTAAATTTCTTTTTTCTCGGCTGACTGGAGGGGTGAATCCTTCACTGGAATGTTTTTTATATATTAAGAGAATTCAGGTTCAGTGGCTCCATACTGGGATATATAGGTTTTTGCTTCTTTTTTCTTATTTATTTTATTTTTTTTGTAGACTTTCTGCTGGTAAACCTTTTCTTTTTCTTGCAAAAAAATACAAAATACATCAAGGTCTCTTAGACTGACTTTGCCAACTCTCTAGATTAAATGTTATGAAGTGGTTGGAGTAGGATTAGGGACTACCCAGTTACAACTGCAGTGAAAAAGTTACATCACACTGTTTGGCTAACATTTTCCTTGGCATTAAAGTACTGCATAATATAGCTTTTAAATTTTAATTATTAAAGGCTTGTCTCAACAATTTAAGGTCCTTTACATGAATCCTGTTTTACTAATTCGCTGTCAAGGGTCATAGTTTTCCCCCACTTTATTTTTTACCGAAATTTTAGGCTCATGGTTTCAATTAAACCGCAGACCTATGTATTTCCTTATTATCTAAACACATGTTAATTTTTCTTTTTTCCCTAGCATAAACACATGTTAAGTTTAGTCTTAGCATCCCCTAGCATTACCCCTCGTGTACCAACTCACCTGTCTTTGCTGGTGCATTTTTTTTTAGTTTCACATGTCCAAACCATATTAGGCAATTTTCTCTTCATTTATTTCCAACTGGTGTTGCTTTCAACATTTAACAAATGCTTGCACTATACTTTTTATCCTTTCTTATCATATCACACATCCATCTCAATGTCCACATTTGTACCACACTCATTTTATAAGTTCTTAACTGTCTAGCGTTCTGTTAATGTTTAATTCAATAGCTGTTTTAGTTCCATTTGATGAAACTATTCTATCTTTGGTATTTCCTGACCTTTAATCTTCAATACATCCTCATTTATACCCATAATTTTACAAAATTTTCACCTTTATATATTCAGTTTTAGTTCTACTTATCTTAAACTCTCTTCATTCTATGATTGCTCTATAAGCCTCTAGTTTATCATATATTCCTACTGTAGTTTCATTAATTGAAATAATATCAACAAATAGTATACACATGTAGTTTCTTCTTGAACATGTTGAATCCGTTCATCTATAATTAAGAAAAAAATGTGGGTTTAATGTGGATCAGTTATACAATTCTATAGTTATTGAGTATTTATTTGCTTTTCTCGCAGTTATTTTTACTGTAGTAATAGTTCTATCATACATGTCATCTGGACCTGTAATACAATTCTATAGTGATCGAGTATTTATTTGCTTTTCTCACAGTAATTTTTACTGTAGTAATAGTTTTATCATACATGTCCTCTTTATATCATTATATCTATCTATGATTCTTTTTATAAATCTTATTATATTATATGTTTAGGAACTTTATCATAAGCTTTTCCAAGTGTATAATAATCATATGAATATCCTCCTACTCTATATTCCTTTCCTCGGTATCCTCAATAAGTAATGGCTTCCGTTGTTTAGCTTTCTGACAATGGCACAAAAATTGTCATGTTAACTTCATATGAGATGTTAAGGCAATTTTGCGAAACAGCATGTATACGAAAATCATTTGTTTATCATTTGCTGAAAACTACACGGTGATCCTTATGAATCATATTTTTCGACCATTGAGTCACTAACTAAAGCTTTTATGAGCTAGGATATTGCGTTATTGGCACTCATTGTAAAATGCATAAATGTCTTATTCTCTACAGCTATACTTCCTTTTATTGAAGCAATTGCCCTGCTGGAAGTTTGTGTTTCAGTTGCCTTTGTTACTAGCTCGATTGACCTTGGGTTTATTATTAGCCCGATTTACCTTGAGTTTATTATTACCCCAATTGACCTTTCGTTTATGTGAGTGGCAGCTTACAAGAAAAATTGAAGTTAAAAATACTTGGAATGGGCATCCTGGATTGCTGAATAAAGCATCTACTCTATATAGATTTGCCACACAGGCATTGTAGAATTGCTCCTGATAAACCCCAATTTATTGCTTCAACTCCATTAATAATGCCCCGCACCTTCTCCACAATGTCATATTTTTAATAGAAAACTTGTTATTTTTTTTTCAAAATTTAGTTGGAAATTATTATACTATTTTGTAGTCTAGCTGATGCTGTCATAAACAAAAAAGAGAAACGACTTATAAGTGCTGGATTCTACAATCAGTTATTATTTCCTTACTAGACATATTATTAGTTCTCATTTCTTAATTTGGATTTTATCTTGTGGTGTTTACGAGTTCTGGTTTTCACTTGCTACAGGAATTACTGGCTAGGAGGATATTGGACATCAGAATTTTATAGTTGGTGAAGAAATTTGGTGTAGCAGATGAACTGTGAACTTTGCGCAATCCCTCGTTAATATATCGTTTTAAAGAATCGAAAGAAAATTGGTATCTGGAGCTGACTGGTTGGCTGTTTAGAAGAATTAAGTTTAGGGATAGAAGTCACAAAGGATTTTGTGTTAAGGATTGAGTTTTGAGTCACCATTTTAGGTGTTACTTTTTTGTTTTTGTTTTGAGTGAGATGTAAAATCAGGTTGCGGCATATAGTCGGGAATGTATCAAGCATCTCTGGTGAGGCGGCGATACATAAAGAAAATAGACTGATTTTTTTTTCCAGAGGGTTCAATCTCAAAATTTTATATTTTCTGCTGTAATGTCTCTGCAAAGTTGCAGGTTGTGGTCAGTATGCCTTGTTTTTGTTGTCCTCTTTCTTGGGATTTGTTTCTCCTCAAATTGTACCAGAGGTTCTTGTTGATTTATTAGTGTGAAACATTTGAGAGTTGCCCATCTCGGGTTCCCATGAATAATTTACCAATATTTTGATTCTTTTTCCACGGGAACTTTTGCTACAATTTTAAGCTTTACACATTTGAGGTGGACTATAGAATGAATAATTGACACCATGTTTTTCCTCTGCTGTAGAAGGACCAATTAGACTAATACAATTTGACTTGTTCTCAACTTTATTTCGAATACACATTGAGAATTCACATCAGCTTTTCTATCTGTTGCTAATCAGGGGGTGAAACATTTTGTTAGTTTGGTAAGTGGAATAGAATCTGCCAAATTCTGAGCATCACATTGCATATTTACTTGACAGCACTGTTTTTCCATTGCTGATTCATACGAGCATCTGTAATTTCTTTTCCTCTTTAGTTTCTACAGCTCGAAGCTATTGTGTAAGGGCTGTCATTTATTCTAATCCTTGGCAACCATTATAGATTGCATTCGTATGGATTATCTGTTAGCGCATGTTTCAGTTTTTTTTATCATTTGCAGAGATGGCAAATTTGTTTCATTTCATAGGATTATTACTCTCAAAGTGACTATATCTTCCCGTTTGGAGGTAAGGGCTTTTCTCTAATTTCAAAGTCCAGGTATGCCTTTAATTGTGGTAGATTTGTATTCCATTTCCTCTCTCTCTCTCTCTCTTATTTTCTTTCTGAATGATAGAAAGTTACAACCATTTTGAAAAGCCAATTGTATGATCATACAGAATGATTTTAGCATTCCTGTTGTCCAAAAAGGTTACTCTTTTGTCAAACAATGATTCTCTCTTTGGAGGTACCTAAATGGTCCAAGTTGCCTGCTGCTGCACTCATTTGCCTTTTCCTGTATTTGGATCTCCTCCTGTGCACTCGACAGTCTGGTGCATTGAACGGTATAGATCCCTCCACTTAGGGTCTGGTCTCCACGGGTGAGTGAACCCAATTCATGTGAAGTGATCTTCACCATTCCTATACACTGAACCGTCTAGTCCCTTGTGCACTGAACCGTCTAGTACACCAGAGAGAATCTGGGTTCATCCTGATTTACGGTGATAATGCAGCAAATAACTCTATGTTTTTGGCTGGCAAGACACACTTGGGTCTTGACATGAACTTAATCGTTGCACCTCTCTTTGGGGGTTGACAGGAGATATACATACCTCTCAAGCTAACAGTTGTTGACATGCAGAAAACAGTATATTAAGATGGTAAGTTCATAAAATCGGAAGGTTATAACATCGACTAATAAACATAAGCGCTCTTATGAAAAGGGTTCACAGCCAAATGTTTGTGAAAATAATTGAAGTGGAGGGTGGGCAAATTTGATCACTTATTTGCTATATATATATAGTTACTCTATGAATCTTTGTTAGTTTCTAACCAGATAGAAAATCAAGTTCCCCCATTGACTGAAGATTTGGCATTGACATTGGGTGAATCTGAGGGACATTGTTTGAAACTGAATTTCCTGCTTGCCAAACATGATTGACAGCAGTTCCGTTATCAAGTGGACCTATAACTGCGAAGATTATCATCTCATTGTTGGAATACTCTGCAGAGATGTTTGATACCTGAAAGCTGAGATCCCCCGGTAGCACTGAAGGGCTGTAACTGGTTATGGGTGTTGGATACACGGTCATAGTCCCATTAGCATTTTGAAATGCAACAAGTGCTTGTGAACCAACCATGCCTGTATCAGTGGGATTGATTGCCCACGCAACCCATCCGTTGGAATTTTGGCTGGCTCTATAAGCAATCTCAACCTTTCCGGTGGATGGAATGTAGTTCCAGTGAAGGTGGGCTTCCAAGTATGGAAGGTCACTGCAAGAACTGAAGACTCTGTTGGATGAAAAGGTGTAGTTTGAGCAAGTTTGAGCATGGGAAATGAGGAAAAGTGAAACAAGAATAAAAGGCAGCAATAGGGTTCTTGAGGTTGTAGCCATTGGGTATCTTCTTCTCTTGCTTGCTTCTTGTTGTTATATATGTATGTGACTGCTACTTTTTCAACCCAACCTAATACCAATTCAGCAACAAAACGTGGTCCAAGAAGTGAATACTGCCTGATGAACCTAATTATATACTACAAACTATGTTTTTAGGGACCGGTCATCGTTCGGTTCAATGGTTGAGGGCAGCTACTTCATTCAAATAATGTCAAAAAGCATTGTTTGCACCGATCCCTTTTTACTAGGGCCTCGAAAGATTGGACCATGTTGGTTGGGTAATGATATTTTTAATGAAAATCTTGTAAATTGGGTGATGTGGTTATTAGCTACGTACTTAATATTGTGTGTGTGTGTGTGTGTGTGTGTTTGTGTGTATATATATATATATATAGAATGACTCAGTCATAAATTGTTCATATTTTCACCTTGTGCCTGTGATTGAATCATTCTGAAAAAAATGCTTATCTTATTATAACTAATTATCGAAGTTTTCAAATTATCCACAAAAACTTCAGAATTTAAAACAGAAAATTGCAATTTTCATTCAAAAACTTACCTGGTTGAAGGACATGATAATAATCTGCATTTAACAGTTTTTTTTCCTTGATTAAGGGTTTATGGTAAGTTCACACAAGCTCTCCAAATGACAAGAACAGGGTTAGGTGATCGACTGTGGAAAGAAAAAAAAAAAATTCCAAAAGTCAAAAAAGTTGTTTAACTTTTATTAAGAGAATGGGATTACAGGGGGCAAATCAGGAAATTAATGTGGACATGCACTAGGAGGAATTAGGTGGGGGATTGTTGGAGTATTTTGGTTATGAGTGGAGTTAAAAATAGTGATGGTTGAAGACTTGAAAGCTTTCTGGGATTTTGAATCCTTTGGTGGAAGCCATGGTTATGGACAAAACATGTTAGTCAGCGAAAGCTGCTTTGTGCTAACTGACCATATATATATATATATAGTGGGCTGATTTTGGATTTAGTAAAATTTTCCAGGTTGAACAAGGTTGTTAAACTTAAACTCACAAATTCCTAATCATATTGATTTGATAAGGAAATTTAAAATCATGAAATCTTTTTTTGTAATACATATCACAAAAAAAAAAAAAATTAAGAACTATATTTCACTCCATCTTATCACATGAAACTAGGGGTGCAATTTGGGTTGGGCAACTTGAACCCAACCCGAGCCCAGTTCAATTTTTTACGGGTTTGGACAGTTATTTTTACAATTAGGGTTGAGTTTGGGTTGAAAAATCTTAACCCGAACTTAATTAGAGTTAAGCTTGGGTTGAAGTGCCAACAACCCAAGCCCAACCCAAACCCGAATTGTAATATTATTTTTATACATATTTTTAATTTTAAATATATTATATATAATATTCAAATTATGATAATTTTTTTCTTTTCACTTTCTTTATTTAAATCTTAATTAATTGTATGTTAACACTTTGGATAATTAATTTCTTAAAAAATTGTTTGTAATTTTTTAGAAATTTACATTAAGTTCTTAATTTTGTGTGTGTTTAGGAGTAATCTAATGTGAAACTTATTAAAGATCGCTTTAAATTTTTAACATGGAGATTGGTGATATAGATAACCCGAATTAACCCGACTTTCTCACCCGAAATCTCAACTCAAGTTACAAACCTGAGTTCAAAAATTTAAGGATGAGTTGGGCTAAGGTTGGGTTAGGATTGAACATTTTATATATAAGATTGAACCCGAGTTGTACTTCTAACTTGCCCAATCTAATCGAGTTGCAGCCCTACATGAAACATAGGGATTGAAAGGAGATTAATTAAATTAGGGCTTTTCACTCCATCTTGTCACATGAAACATATGGATTAAAAGGAAACTATTGAATTTGGGTATTTCACTCCATCTCATCACATGATTTAGAAGTGTGTCACCATTTGATCCAACGAGAATTGAGAAACAAAAATCTCAACTTGTAACGTTTTGCATTAAACCTCCTTTTTAATTTTTTTCTCAACACCCCTCTCAATCAAGGGGAATACTTTAAAGTAATAATTGTTTAAATTTAGCTAAAAGATTCTATTATTTTTTCTTCTTTGAATAAATAATATTTGAACTTATATTTTTTGTTACATGTATCACCATACTTTTAATTAAAGAAAAACATAATTTTTTTACTTTTTAAAAAAGTCAAATTCATAGCTATGAATGCAACTACATGTTATTTTTTTAACATATGTCTAACATAGTTAAATTCCGCAATATCCTTTCCCCTCATTTTTTTTCTATTCAACCAAACAAAACGGAAGAAAAGCTACTAAAGTTTCTTTTATTTACATGAGATAAAAGCTTACTATATTAAAAAGATAAATTATAAAAGAGAGTAATGATAAGCATAATGAAAATTATCACCAAATTGAGAATTAAATCACTCTTATTCCTTAGATAGTGCAAGTGGGACCCAAACATTTATTACACTTCCACAATCCAACTGACAAAGAGCATCTTCGATTACTCATTGGGTGGTATCTTTCACTATATAAAAGATCATGTTAATACTATCCATCAATGATCTATTATAAAGTTTATATTATTCTTTTTCAACCATAAGAACAAATGCACACACGTATATACATATTTACATATATACGGTCAATAAAGTTAAGATTCATTTTTTGTCATTCAATTACTTTCTGTAATTAAAATTCATTTTTGTCGATATATTTGTTTGATCAAATGTCAATCTCATACACACACACACACACACACACATTATATAAATAATATAATAATGATATATAATATGAGTAAACATATAAGATTTGAACATAACTATGAATTTTACTTTTTAATTTTTTTTTTTATACTTTTCTTTAATTAAAAGTATGGTGGTTGATAAGTTCAAATATTATTTTTCATAAAAGAAAAAAAAAGAATATTTTAACTAAATTCACACAATTGGGTGAATTGCATAAAACACGTGTTAACTTAGGTGGGGTTGAAGGGGGGGGCAGAAGCTCTATAATACACCGGGTAAATATAAATCGCCTGTATTATACACGTGCAATGAAACTTATCGTGTGTGTACAACATGCACTATCTAGATTCACCTAGTGTATTTACACCGGGTGTATTGTAGACAGGGGGGAGGGGATTGGCAAAAAATTTTAAATGGAGGTTTAATGCAAAATGTTACAAATCAATGGCGGTTTAATGCAATTCACCCTTTGATTTATGTACTTTAATTGTAATGGTAACACTAAACAATTAGAATTCAAGTCTATTAATGAAAGAACTCCACATAGGGATAGGGGGAGATTTACAATACACAGGGTAAATCTGGATCATTCGTGTTGTACACGCGCAATGAAATTTATCGTGTGTGTACAACACGCACTATCTAGATTCACTCAATGTATTTATACCGGGTGTATTGTAGACGTATTGGGGTGGGGGGGGGGGGGAAGAGATATTGGCAAAAAAATTTAAAAGGAGGTTTAATGCGAAATGTTACAAATCAAGGGTGGTTTAATACAATTCACACTTTGATCTATGTACTTGAATTGCAATGGTAACATTGAACAATTAGAATTCAAGTCTATTAATGAAAGAACTCCACTTTATAAAATAAATAAAACTTAATAAGGAAAGCTAACCTCCCTCGCTCTCAAGGGGAGGTTAGCTTTGTCTTCATTTTTTGTGTCTTAAATGCCCCCTATTAAGCAGTGTTGGGTATAATAAAACTGAGGGCACAAATGTAATATAACAAAGATTTCCAAAATTTTTTCCACATTTTTTAGTTTGCTCCTCGTTTTTCTTTCGACCAAGTCTCTTTTTCTTCTTCATTAAAACTGTTTCTCATAGACAGACAAATCTCGATTCTCACCTTCTTCTTTTGTTAGAATCCATGGAGTTTTCTTTCAATTTGAAGCCAATCACCATTGATCTCACAATAATCTTCGGTGACAAAAGAGAATTAGCCGAAATCTAAAGAGTTTGGTTGAATCCATGGAGCCAAATAAACCTTACATTTTTTTCTATAAATAATGCAACAATTGATCCTCAATATTATTAAGAAAAATAGTTGCAAACCAAGCACAATCACGAAACATGACACAAAACAAGCACAACACACAGAATACAAGAATTTACGTAGTTCGGTGATGTGTCTACGTCCACGGCAAAAGATTTCACTATGCAAAAATTAGGAGATTACAAGTTTCAACCCCAAATCCTGTCACTCACTCTCTTTTTGAGTTTTCAGTATTTTCTCTCGTTGCTCACTCCAAATCCTTAGATGTCCTTATATATCAGGTTACAAAAGAGTCCTAATCTGGGTCCAAAATTCGCAAGCGAAAACGGGTCATAAAAGCCCATTTTTTGGGTCAAAATCGGGTTGTAACACAACCCAGACCGAATTAAAATTCGGGCCACAACATAATAAATATGATGATATGAGGACTAGAATGATAACTTTCCATCGTTTCTGTGCCCCCTACTCTTATAAATGGAGACTAAAAAGACACGCCTCTCATTGAACTTGTAGAAATCAACACAAAACCATAGAAAGAAAATGAAGAGAATCAAAGATTACATAAGAGAGAAAGAGAGTTTTGTTGGATTGCTCCTACTATTTGGGAGTTCCATTGGCACCAGTTTTAACTCAAATACAACAACTGGTGGTTGTGGAACGAGGATGGTGATGGTGGTGGCACCACTGATTTTGTTGGTTGTGGATTTTGTTGTGGAGATAGGGGTGGTTGATTTGCCAGAAACAATCTGCAATAGCGGCGATGACCAACACAATCTATTGTGGTCGATAACGACATTGGGAGGAAAGGTCGGAAGATGAAAAGATGAGTGATTAGTCATTTATTTTTGAAATTACATGAATACCCATGTTTTTTATGAGTTGACAAATTTTAATAAAGTTTTTTTGTTCAACAAAACGTAGGGGCAAAGCTTAACTCCCCTTGAAAGCAGAGAGGTTAGCTTTCCCCAATCTTAGTATATGTAGTATTTTTTTCCTTCACAAAATTTATGTATGATTAATCTAAATGAGTCTAAAACTTCTAAAAGTATTTCGAGATACTGCTAGAATACAACTTTTAGGGACTTAAAAACCTTTGTAAATAAGAGCAAAGTAGAATCAGGATTGGGCGAGGACAGCCGTCACAACCCTTGTATAGGGGTAGGCGAGGCCAAGGTGGGGATTTTTTATTTTTATTTTTATTTTATAGTAATAAACGATGTTCATATTCCATTTTCGAGTAAAACTACTCTTTTCAAATGTTAAGATTTAAATGTTTTATTTCATAATATTTATTGGAAGCTCTAGTCAATTGTAGGTTTGTCCAAGTCTTTAGGAATTTGGTTATTTGATTTCGTGGTTGAGAAAGTGTCTTATGTGTGATCCTATTGTATAGGAGTTGTGGTTAGTGCCAGGATGAAGTGTTCTGATGTAAAGCCTATTTATAGGCCCTTTTTCTATATCAATAAAATGTATAGAGCTTTACCATTCCAACACGTCTCTTTTGTTTTTTCTTAACTTTGTATCAGTGGTATCAGAACAGAAAACGTGTGAGAGAAAGCAAGAGAGAAAGAGTTCCCAAACAGAAACGATGGCTTCAGATTCTAATTCTGTGTAGGCGGCAATCCCACATTTTGATGGTCACTATGACCATTGGAGTATGCTAATGGAGAATTTTCTACGGTCAAAAGAGTATTGCCTAATCGTTGAATCTGGAATTGAAGAACCAGCAACAAATATAGTCTTAATAGATGCCCAGAAAATAGAGTTGGAATGGAGAAAGCTAAAAGATTTGAAGGCAAAAAATTACCTTTTTCAGGCAATTAATCGTCCCATCTTGGAAACAATTATTAGCAAAGAAACTTCCAAGGATATTTGGGATTCCATGAAGAAAAAAATATCAAAGCTCTGCTAGAGTGAAGTGTGCACAGTTTCAAGCCTTGAGAAGAGATTTTGAGACTCTACAAATGAAGGATAGGGAATCTGTCACCAACTACTGTGCCAGGACTATAGAGATAAACAACAAAATGTGATTTCATGGTGAGAAGATAGAAGATGTCACCATTGTGGAGAAGATATTGTGTTCCCTGACACCAAAGTTTGATTATGTCGTGTGTTCAATTGAAGAATCGAAAGACATAGATGCATTCTCTCTTTATGAATTACAGAGCTCCTTGTTGGTCCATGAACAGAAGATGAACCGAAGTTCAACTATAGAGGAGCAAGCTTTGAAGGCTTCTACCTTTACTCATTTCTCAAACTCTAAAAGAAGGGGTAGAGGTAGAGGTAGAGGAAGGGAATATCAATAGAGATGATAGCAGGCATTTCAAAGCCAATGATAATCATTTTAGGGCAAAGGCAGATGACGAGATCAACATTTTGACAAATCCAAGGTAGAGTGCTTTAGATGTCATAAATTTGGATATTACCATTCTAAATGTTATACTAGGCTGCCTAATGACAAAGAAAAGGAAGGGCAATTAAATTTTGTCGAAAAGAAGGAAATGGAAACTTTTTTGATGGCTATTCAAGTTAATCAGGAACCTGAATCTAATATTTGGTATGTGGATACGGGCTGCAGTAACCACATGTGTGGAAGTAAGTCTTATTTTTTTATTTAAATGAAGGCTTTCATTCTCTAGTAAGTTTTGGTGATTGTTCCACTGTGAAGGTGATGGGAAAGGGTGATATTGAGATAAGAACCAAGAATGGTTTTGTAGAAACAATTTTTAATGTCCTTTACGTTCCTGACTTGAAAACTAATTTGTTAAATGCTAGTCAATTGCAAGAAAAATGTTATGTAATCACTATTCAGAAGGGTGTTTGTGAGATTTATGATCCTACTAGAGGAGCTATTGCTATTGTGCAAATGAGTTCAAACAGGTTGTTTCCATTGAAGATTGAAAGTGTGCAATCTTGTTTGGTAGCTGAAATAAAAGATCCTTATTGGTTGTGGCATTTTCGTTATGGCCACTTGAGTTTTTGGTGGATTGAAGACCCTTCAACAGAAACATATGGTGACAGGTCTTCCTCAGATTAGTATTCCTTCCCAAGTTTGTGAAGAATGTGTTGTTGGCAAACAACATCGTTCTTAATTTCCCCAATGGAAGTCATGGTGAGCAAAAGGTGTTTTGGAGCTAATTCATTCCGATATTTGTGGCTCGATAACACCATATTCTAATGGAGGTAAAAGATACTTAATTAATTATACTTGAAAAACGTGGGTTTATTTTTTACAGAAAAAATCAGAAGCTTTTTGTGCATTTAAAAGCTTCAAGGCTCGTGTAGAAAATGAAACATAATAGACCATTAAGACCCTTCGAACAGATTATGGTGGAGAATATTGCTCAACCAAATTTGAAGTTTTTTGTGAAGTTCATGGCATTCGAAGAGAGTTGACAGCTACTTATACACCACAACAAAATGGTGTATTAGAGAGGGAAAACAGAACCATCCTCAATATGGTGAGAAGCTTGTTGGCAAGAGGAAGAATTCCAAAACCTTTTTGGCCTGAAGCAGTAAATTGGAGTATTCACATTTTGAACAGAAGTCCTACATTTTCTATTCAAAATATGACACCAGAGGAGGCTTGGAGTGGAAGGAGACCCGTTGTAAATCATTTTAAAATTTTTGACTGCATCGCTTATGCACATATCCCGGATGAGAAAAGGAAGAAACTTGATGATAAGGGGGAAAAATATCTTTCTTAGTGTTAGTAAAGCATCCAAAGAGTATAAATTATTTAATCCACTAACCAAGAAGATTGTGACCAGTCGAGACGTTGTTTTTGATGAGAAAAACACTTGGGATTGGAATAGACAACAACCTACTCAAGTTCTTTTTGACAATGATTCTGAAAGAGAGCTAACTCCAGCAGCCTCTATGCCCAAAAATTTATCAGAAGGAACTCCAACAGCTGCTGAAATTTTGCCAATAGTAGCAGAAGCTACTGATGCAGCAGCTCGATTTATTTGTTGTATTAAAAAAAGGCCCGCATGGATAGAAGACTATGACGTAACTGAAATTAAAGATTCGATCATTCACTTTGCTTTATTTTTAGATTGTGATCTTACAACTTTTGAAAGTGCCGTCAAAGAAGCAAAATGGCAGAAGATGATGGACGATGAAATTGACGCCATTAAAAGAAATGATACTTGGGAGCTGACTAATCTTTCGAAAGGTGAAGTTGATAAGTATAAGGTGCGTTTGGTGGCTAAGGGATATAAAGAGGAATATGGGATCAATTATACAAAAGTCTTTGCTCCCGTTGCAAGACATGATACAATTAGATTGGTGATCGCATTGGCGGCGTAGAACTCGCGGCATATTTTCCAGCTGGATGTCAAATCGGTATTCTTGCATGAAAACTTGGAAGAACAGGTATTTGTAGAACAACCCCTTGGTTATATTAAGATCGGAAATGAGCATAAAGTGTATAGATTAAAAAAAGCTCTTTATGGATTAAAACAAGCTCCACGAGCTTGGTATAGCTGCATTAAGGATTATTTTTTGAAAGAAGGCTTTCATAAATGGCTATATGAGCACACATTTTTTTGTTAAACTTGGAGATAAGGGAAACTGCTCATTATTGGCTTATATGTAGACGATCTTATATTTACTGGAAATGATAGTGTCATGTTTAGAGAATTCAAGAAATCTATGATGGTTGAATTTGAAATGTCTGATCTTGGTATGATGCATTACTTCCTTGGCACAGAAGTAGTGCAGCCAGCTAATGGGATCTTTATTTCTCAAAAGAAATATGTGCAAGATATTTTGGACAGGTTTTGGATGAAGGTTTGCAATCCTGTAAGCACTCCAATTGAGTTTGGCTTGAAGATAAACAAAGATCATGAAGGGAAGAAGGTGGACAACACACTTTACAAGCAAATTGTTGGCAGTTTGATGTATTTAACTGTAACAAGACCAGACATAATGTATTATGTGAGTTTAATAAGTAGATATATGGGGAATCCAACAGAAATGCATTTGTTAGTTGCCAAGAGAATCATTCGTTACTTGCAATGAATTAGAGATTTTGGACTGTTCTACAATAAGGGTGAAAAGTTAGAGTTTTTTGGGTTTACTGGCAATGATTGTGCAGGTGATCAAGATGATAGAAGGGGCACTTTGGGTTATGTTTTTATGTTGGGCACATGGGCCGTTTCGTGGTCTTCTAAGAAACAACCAATTGTCATCTTGTCAACTACAAAAGTTGAATTTATTGTTGCAACAGCTTGTGCTTGTCAAGCTATCTAGTTGAGAAGAATTGTTGAAGAGCTACAGTTCAAGCAAGTTGAAGCTACTATAGTTTTTTGTGACAACAACTCAGCAAGCAAACTCTCCAAGAATCCTGTGCTACACAGAAGAAGCAAACATATCGATGTGAAGTATTATTTTTTAAGAGTTCTCAGCAATGATGGACTAATCAAACTGGTTTATTGTCGAAGTGAAGACCAAGTTGCAGATATACAGACCAAACCTCTCAAGTTCGCTACATTTGTGAAGTTGCGTGGTCTACTTGGAGTTTGTTCACATGCTGTTGTAAAGGAGGACTTTGCAGAGGGTTGATTTTCTTTTAAATTGATTTATGCAAATTTCAGTTTAAGGGAGGGTGTTAAGATTTAAATGTTTTATTTCATAATATTTATTGGAAGCTCTAGTCATTGGTAGGTTTGTCCAAGTCTTTAGGAATTTAGTTATTTGATTTTGTGGCTGAGAAAGTGTCTTATGTGTGATCCTATTTTATAGGAGTTATGGTTAGTGCTAGGATGAAGTGTTTTGATGTAAAGCCTATTTAGAGGCCCTTTTTCTTTATCAATAAAATGTATAGAGCTTTACCATTCCAACACGTCTCTTTTGTTTTTTCTTAACTTTGTATCATCAAATAACTTAAAATCATGAAATATCAAGTAAATTCACAACAGAGACATTATGTCCCCAGGATGTAAACACAAACCTTTCGGTCATACTCAAAGACCCTAAACTCAAAACAATATCTATAATGGAGGTTTAGAACAAAGTTAAACATGAAACGAGAAATATGGGATAGAAGTGAAGATATTTTAATCGCACATCTGTTGATCATGCTATAACAAATATATTATTCTAGTGATTACACCGACAACGGAAAGTAAAATCTTTTCATTCATAAATTTGGTGACTTCATCGTCTTATGTATGTATATATTAATTTAATTAATATATCTGTATTAACAATAATGTTACTAAACACCGATCTGATCACTCTATTATTGTTATAGAAGAGACAAAACATAGCAAAATTGTGGAGGAGCAGTTCGGATGCTCTTATTTTTGCCTGTGTCAGGGCTAGTGTCAGCTTGTAAGTATATCAGGCATGACTCTTACCCATTCTTCAGACCTTCCCTTTAATTTGAAACCTATCAAAGGTCCCCAATCATAATTAGGAGATCCAAACTAAAACATTATTCCTCCGCAACAATTCCACGGTTTTTGTCAAACCCTCCTACTCCTTCTCTCTCTCTCTCTCTCTATATATATATATATATATCAAAATCAAATCCATGAATTCTTGGTCGTGATCTACCACTTGTGTGTGATAATTGATAAAAGAGTTGTCATGCAACGTGGGTTATGGTGTGGCTTTGATTGTGCCATTTGGCATAGGCAAGTTGAACTGCCTAAATAATTTCATCAACTTCTTTAATTTGATTAAAGGGTGATTACAACATGAGTCATGCTGATGCAATTGTATTTTATACATGTATATACACCCACAATTATATAATTAAGCAGAGGCTGATATCATTAATAATGTTACTACGTTGTGGATAGTACAAGGACATTAATAATATATACAGATTTGTCTGTGAATGTGACAAATTAATTCAACATAGTTTTAAGTCATTATTAGTAACATCATCGCGAGGCAAGGTCAGTCACAGTATGTAACTTTAAATTTTTAGATATGCTGATGAGATATATAATATTTGACATTTATTTGAGAATTAATGTCGCAAAGATTACATCATGATTTGCTATGCAAAGGCTATTCTTTTCTACGACATTGTATTTACATATTTTTGAAGTTTCAATGGCGAACTTAGAATCCGAAAGTACGCGTTAATATTAATACAGATGTTCGATGGGCTGACCAAATGAAAATAATTAATAATGACAAGATAAGTAACATGGCTTAAGTTAGGCAAAGCTTTGACTTCTAAATCAAAATTATGTGTACGTTCAGTGACCAAATTTACAATTCTTTTTATACTTTCATTGAATAACAAATTCTTATATATTTTACTAAGGTCCTGTTTGGATTGATTTTTGAAAAGCGACTTTCGGCTTTTCAAGTTCAAAAGTCGTTTTGGAGAGTATTTGAATAGATAAAATAGAAGAGCTTCGGAGTTCAAAAAAAGTGTTTAAAGGAAGTTGGTGAGTACCAGCTTCCTGATTTAGCTTATGCTTCTTCTTTTTTTCTGCATAAAAGGCGAAACAAAAGCTCTGCCATAGTATTTTAGAGAATTCCTACTTAATCTTCTTCACCTTTGTAAATATATTTAGTCAATTTTTGAACAAATATTAGGATCCAAATCACATATAATTTATGACAAATTTGTAGTTAATATCTATGGAATTATAGTTTTTCGTTAGATTCTTTGTCTATATTAAAAAACTATAACTAAATAAAAGTATACAATTTGTTAAAATTACAAATACACCTTTAATATAAGAAAGTATTAAATAGCCTTCTGAGACTTGAATAGTTGGAAAGGAAAGGTCTATCCATGACAAATTGGCGCATGAAAAGCCAAAAGCAGGTATATGTAGAAGGAGGTGCATGGCGGAGGGGTTGCGGTTGTCCGCCACCCACCACACGACTCAAGCCCATTTGGCCACGTGTACTGCGAGCCATCTCATAGAACACGGCATATGGAGCCCATCATGATATATATATATATATATATATATATATATATATAGAGAGAGAGAGAGAGAGAGAGAGAGAGAGAGAGAGAGACGTACATGGTGAGTTAGGTTGAGATTTGGTATTGACCATAACTAAAGGCAATGAATCGATAGCCCCACTATGCTATACATCAATTTGAACTAGTGTGTGAATTTCATCTCCGTCCACATTACTTGGTTTGAGTCTTCCTGGCCACGTCAACGCGTTAACGTACTCCATTTCTTGGTTTAAATTTTTTTATTCATATTTTCTCAATATATTATATATTGCTCTCCTACACATGCTTAGATTCATTAGAAAAGACATCTAAGTTGACAATTATATGGACGGAATTAACAATTTTTTTGGATGGAATTAGTATCTGTAACAAGTAATCAAATGTCAATAAATCGGTGCAAGATTTTTGATTTCTTTTTATGTATAATTAAATCAAATTTTAGAGAAGATAGAGTGTATTTAATTTTAAAAAATGTATCATCACAAAATAGCCAAGAAAAAATCAGAACAACCAATGGGAAACTAATATTCGTACACGCAAATTTAAACAACAATCAATTTTTGTTAAACAATGTTAAAAGTTATATCTGCTTTCAATTTTTTCTTAACAAGTTAAGTCAAATAATGATTTTGGACATACAGTTAGACTTATGAATTCTTAATTCATTCTTTCAAATAAAAAAAGTTTTGTATTTGAGACATAAAAAATTAACTGCACATCCCAAAAAAAATATTTATCCATTTGTAAACTTGTCTAGGTCAATAATCTCCTATGCTTATTTTAAATAAAAGAGAGAGAGAGAGAGAGAGAGAGAGAGAGAGAGAGAGAGAGAAACGTAAAGAGACAGAGAGAGAAATGACACTAATATTTTATCTTTATTGCGGGATATCACATGGTTCACATGCCAGGCAGCAACATGTGTAAGCATTTTTCAATTAATAGATGTCCTTTTTTTTCCTTCTAAAATAAAATTATAAAATAATCTTTAAACTCGATGTTTTGTATTGTTTTTATTATTATTTTTAACACTATAACCTATGAAAGAATCATAATTGATCGATCACACAATTAAAATAGGCTTTGATTTAGAAAGGACTCCATTTTGTCTCACTAACATCCACACACACATTAGAGAGGAGTTCGATGGAAGATGAATTTCACCGGAGTGCAAGAACCATTAAAAAATTGTAAGAACAAAGTATTGTGTAGTGTAGAGACTTTTTTGTAATTTTATTTTAGAAGAAAATGAAAGTGAAGCACTAAAGGACATTGTTAAAGCAAGAATATCAGTTACTTTTCGATTTAAATCTAATAACAGATATTTTATTCCATATGAGGATGATATTTTTTTATACAAGTTTGGTTAATGTAAATGCAAATAAGTTCGTGACTTGAGTTGGGAGTTTGTTATATATTATTTAGTTAAGTGGTGTTTGTTTTTAGTTCCAATGCTGATAAAACTGAAAATTAAGTATTGAAAATTTTAAGTAGGAATTGTAAATTAATAAATTGTTAAGTGGTTGCAAATGCTGATGGTTCAGTGATTTTTTGTGATTAGTGAAATTGATATTAATTACTTAAAATTTTATTTTATTAAGAGTAACACTTATTTTTTAAGTGTGATTCAAATTACATTATTAGACGAAGTTAATTGAATAATCTATTAAAATAAGTGTTGTCTAAATTAAAATATTTACTAAAATATTACTCTCCTCTTAATGTTACTTTATTTTTTATTCAATTTATTTAATATATATATATATATATATATATATATAGTTTCTAAGACAAATGTTTCTTAATGAAACATACTTCTCTCCTGCCCCATCAAGGAAAACTTCCTTTTAAAAGGTGACGTAACCAATCAAAATTTTGAAGCATGTCCCAAAGTTATGTAATATTTCAAAAATACAAAATAAATCAAACTTCTTTTTAACGGGTTAACATCTATAATCAGAATTTCATATAAGAAAAATTAGAAAATAATATATCTTCTGAATTCGATTGTTTTTAAATGAGCTTATGTGAATAGAGTATAACATCATCATAATGTCATTATGTTGATAACATCATGAAAATGTAATCCTCTACTCACAAACATACATTTAGAAATTGTTGAATTCGGCGTTTATATCATTACTCAAAAAAATTACAATAGATTACACACACTAGCCAAACTTCTCTCTTTTCCATCCTTTTTATCGAATTTGGCTATAAATGGTAAAGAGTAGGTATACATTAGAGCATCTCTACCTCAATCTTCAAATTATATATGTCAAATTCATTTGAGGGAAGATGTACAAAATGGACAAATGAAATTTTGGCATATCTATGTATAAAGAACTTTACCTGAAATGTCAAATTTATTAATCTATTAAAATATTGCCTTTTAATTAAACAATAAATAAAAATAATGATATTTATACTTTATTCTCATGCAAGTTTTAATGATATGTGAGATCCATGTATTAAAATAATAAGAACAATTTATTTGGCATATTTTTGTATGCCAAATTTGGGTATCATTCTATGCCAAATAATAACTAGACATTTGACTATTGGATTGAAAATCTTTATGTCATCACCATCTGTTTAATGCGTGAATTCGAAATTGTTGATTCGAGTAAAGATGCTCTTACAGTGCAATCAATAGTTGTTCTGACTAATTTTTTTGAAAACAAGAAGCATGATTTCAAGCTCATTATAGAGTTGCTTTAATAAAAAAGATCAGCAAGTTATGATGGAGTTAGGCTCAAATTACTCAATATTTCAGCTCTATGTCCCACATGAATTTAATTTTGATCGTATTTTACATTGCATTCAAGTCCATAAGCGCTATCATACCATGCCGGATTAGTCTTCCTACTTTCCCTTTTTTTCGTATCAGAAGTTTGAAATCAGAACTCTTTTATTTCATTTTTCTTCGATAGTTGAAGTTGAACACTTGGTGTGAACACACTAAAAGTGGTTGGAACATGAAGAAACCAATTAGGAAAAAGAAAGATTTCAAAAGCTTAGAAACTCGCATCTTCATAATACATATATAAAACTCAGAGACTTTCAAGGCTGCTTCCATTACAAACTTTTCTTTGTCACTATTGAATTGGTGTAATCAATATATGTATATATATATATATATGTATATATATGTATCTATCTTACAATACATCATATATGCACTAACATTCCACGAAAGAACCAGTCAACAACCCCAACTCTTCACCAACAACCTTCAGAGGCATCTCCTTTTTCTTCTTCCATCTTCTAAGAAATCGATCTATAAAATCTATGCCTGCCCTTCTTTCTCATTGATAAAAAAAACTGGTTCTCCGGTGCCAAACTCCAACACCCAGATAGAGAAAATACCTTGGGAAAATCATTTTTGTATCAGTTGGGACACACGTACGTACCCCAGATACTAAAAATTGGTTTTCACAAGGTATTGATTCATCTTCTGGGCAGCTTTAATTAAAAACCATCTGTGTCATCTCATTTTGGATCAATCACAATGGATAATATATCTTCAAAAACCATCCTGTTTTCATGTGTTTTCTCGATTTCCCTATTTGTTTCATCGTCTGCTCAAAGTTGCTCCACTTACACATTTGCCAGCAACACTTTGTACAGCAGATGCAATGACCTTCCTTACCTCAATTCTTTCCTTCATTGGAACTACCATCAGTCGAACAGCACAGTGGACATCGCGTACCGGCACACCGGGATTACCTCGACCCGGTGGGTGGCTTGGGCACTCAATATTGGAGGTACAGGTATGATTGGGGCACAGAGTCTTGTTGCTTTCCAGAACACCAGTGGGCTTGTCCATGCCTACACATCTCCTGTGACTAGCTATTCCACTCAGTTGGCTGCAGGTGATTTGAGCTTTAAAGTGCCAACAATAACAGCAGAGTATACCAATAATGAGATGATCATATATGCCACTTTGGAACTTCCAAACAATCAAACCAATTTTAACCAGGTGTGGCAAGAAGGTCCGGTCTCAGGGAACACACTTGGTACGCATCCTATGGCTGATAGTAATACAAAATCTTTAGGGACGGTGAATTTCCTTTCTGAAGAGAATACTGCTTCACCCAGTGGAGGAGGAGGTGCAGTGATTCCAAGACTCGGAAGAAAAAATGTAAGCAATTCAATCTCTGTTTATTTTTCATTTACTTGGGATTTGATTGATTGATTGATTGATTGATTAATTGTTTATTGTGATGGGATGGGATGTAAAATTTCAGGTTCATGGAGTGTTGAATGCAATCAGTTGGGGCACTCTCATGCCTTTGGGTGCAGTGATTGCTAGGTACTTGAAGGTGTTCAAGTCGGCTGATCCAGCATGGTTTTATCTGCACGTCGCTTGCCAGTCGTCCGCCTACGCCATCGGTGTCGCCGGATGGGCAACTGGTCTAAAACTTGGCAGTGATTCTCCCGGAGTCAAACAGGAAACCCATGGGAACATTGGCTTGGTCCTCTTCATCCTCGGAACACTTCAGGTACCTTATCCTCCTACTAGTCTTAATTATGCCACCTAATTATAACAGAGACATTAATTTGGTTACATTTTTTCTTTTTTTCTTATTATATATATATATATATATATATATATATATATTAGAGGTATGTACTATATGATATAGGTAGGTAGGTAGGTAGGTAAGGTTCCATGATGAATGTGAAGCACATTAATGAGTTGTTCTATTGTATGATTGCACATGGTGTAGTATATTAAACTTGTGGGATGCTTCTTGACACATGTAGGTATTTGCCTTGCTGTTGAGGCCCAAGAAGGACCACAAATACAGATTGCATTGGAACATCTACCACCACTCTGTTGGATACACAGTCATTATTCTGAGCATCATCAATGTCTTCAAGGGCCTGAAAATATTGGATCCTGAGGAGAAATGGAGAAAAGCATACATTGGCATCCTCATCTTTTTGGGCTTCAATGCAGCTATGCTGGAAGCCTTTACATGGTACCTAGTTATAAAGAGGAAGAAGGCTGGCTCTCAGAAACATGCGCACGCCTCCAACGGAACTAACGGAGTTAATGATTATGGAGCTCGATCGCAGCAGGCAGTGTAGACATTATATATATATATATATACACACACACACATATACACATGTATGGATGGATTAGAAATTCTATGCTTTGTGCTTAATTTCTTTGATGCCCACCTTAGGCTTGGTATCTTTTAGACACAGGGTTGAGGGAGATTATTTAGTTTAGTTTGTCATGTTATTCTTTCTCCTTGTGATTTGTGATTTTTTTTAGTAGAATAGGGATCCCTTTAGATATTGATAGAGTGTAACTTTTCATATATATATATATATATATATGTAGTATATACTGCGTTCTTGTTTTTGTTTATATTGATGAGATTTGAGTTCTTGCATTATCTTGGATTTTTTTTTATAAAAAAAATTGCTTCTTCATAAGATCTTTGGGCTGACACATGTTAAGTTGATTGAGTTTGGTCTAAAGAAAGCCCAACACTGCTATCAAGACCAATGAACTAGCTCATGTAGCGTAAAGCCTAACCGGTCTAAAAAGAAATCATTTCTGTATTATATTTTTCATTTTTATGCGAACATCTCTAATTTTCAGTAACTTTAATTTAATTATCATAATGACCAAAAAGAATGAAACACGAGGTTAGATGAATCCGCAAGTACTTAAACCAGCCAGCTTAAAGCCCTGCGAGTCTGTGACAGTTGTGCAAAGCTATATATATATATATATAACCATTGAACTTAATTTCATTTTCGGCTTTAAATTAACGTCCCGATGTTGTATATTAATTCCTTATTATATATCATATTTTTAACAAAACAAAATAAAACAGAAAAAAAAATAACAAAAAAGTAACAGACGCTAATACCGATAAAGGGCGCCATTGTAGATTTTCACAAAACTTGAATTTGCTTGTAAGTAGGTCTTACCTCAATGTAAACGGTCAGTTTATGAGTCTAATTTATTTTTAAATATTCTTTGTTATATTCATTTTTAATTATTTTTTATTCTTAAAGAAATGCTATAAATCATAAATAGTAAAAAAAAAAGAAAAACTATGGCTCGTCTGATTTCGATGAAAGAAAAAAGAATGATCCGAAGAAAACTATGTTACATTTGTTTTGAAAAGTGAAGAAAAGGGGTGGATTTGAAGGAAGAACTGTGCACTCACTAATGTCTTGAAGGAAGAATGAAAGACTTGTAAGCACTGCATAATGATTTTTGGGTCACGATTGTTTGTTTCGATGTAAAATATTTTTTAAAAATACTTTTAAAATTTTTTGATATTTAATTGCATATTTAAAAAAAAAAATTATATAATCGTAAAACATTTGCACACCAAAATGTTTGAATTAAAAATAATTAATTCGTAAAATATTGAATAATTAACTTGATTGATGTTATTAAATACCAAAAATTTTCATAAAATATTTTTCATTGAAACAAAGGGAGCCTTAATTCTTTTAAAAGTGGAAGAAAATAGAAGAAAAGAATAAAAGAGTTAATAATAACATGAATTGTCCCTACTTTTTGTAACTAAAAAAGTGTACCCACTTTTGCTCTATTACTCACAAAATAAAATAATTTTTTTTTCCATTTTATTTTTAGGTAAGGTGTAAAACCACTCCGATTCTTCGCAAAGTGCTTGTCACCCCCTTTACAAACGTAATAAGCATATAAATATCTTTTACTTTGAAAACATGCTGCACATATCTACTTATACTATGCACAAATATATGGTAAAGTATAAACAACACTTGTATTTTTTTTTTTTCTAGTGCTTTTTGATTTTTATAGTTTTGTTCAACGGCTAAACATAATCTAACAAGCTTCCAAAAAGTATTCGGTTAAAAAAAAAACAAATGATATGAATTCATTACAAAATATAAATATATAAATAAATAATAATAAGCAAAGTAAATATGTATAACCAAGGAGTGTTTTTTACCGTCTTAAAATTTGTGTCAATCTACTCATCCATTAAGACGTAATTTTTTTAAGCACTGATATTCAATGTTATTATTATTATTATTATTATTTTTTACATTTTACCCTCTTTTTTTATTTTATTTTCTAAACAAAATATAAAGTCAGCAGAATGTTATTATTATTATTATTATTTTATTTTTACCTTTTTTTTTCTAAACAAAATATAAAGTCAACACCATCTTTTTTCATTCTGAAAATTAACATGATTTTATTGGGAGAGAGGCAAAACCTCCACCACAAACCCTGAGAAACAGCAAATCTTAGTTCAACTTTAGAGTTGGGGAGAGAGAGGGTAAACCAACAATGCTCGTCCTACACAGAATGGCTTTATCATCTCACTTCCTCTTCACTTCTTCTTTTCGTCTCTCAAACCCTACCTCTTCTTTGCCTCTCCACTTTCCCCTCAAAAGCTTCGTCTCCGTCTCCAGACCAACCTCAGAGAGAGAAATCACTCTTTTCTCTCTCTACAAGAAGAGAAATGTACTCTCAACATCGTCTTCGGCTGTGGCCATCGATTCAGCCGATGCAGCTCTCGTTACCCAAGACAAGACTTCCGATGAGGTCTCGAAGGAGAAAATCGTTCTTCCCACTAACGAATCGTCTGAGAGACTTCTGAGAATACGCCACACGGTAATTTCGATTTCATTATATGTTCTGCTAATCTGTTTGATTACTGAGAAAGCTGAGGAAAATTATATATATTTTTCTGCGAATTTTCATGATCAATTTTATGTTTTGATAAAATTGATGGACTCACTGTCGTGTAAATCATAGTTGTATTCGTGTCATTTTAGTGAAGGTTATTGTTTTTTCTTTTGGTGTCCCATTTAAGTGATTTTGAAAAACAAAAAATTTTAATTTCTCATACGTTTTCAATATTACCTAACCTGTAATGTGGAGCAAGTGATTTTTCATCATGCTTTGTGTGTGCTCTCTTTGTGATTTTTATACAAGTGCTCTGATTGTTATTTGTTCTTTTTCCCCTATTTGATGGACGTGAATATGAGGGAAAAGAAAAGAAATTTAGACAATTGCATATGGCGGCCATGCCAACCATATTACTCTTACAACCTTACTCAAGGAAACATCCCAACCCCATATAATTATGAGCTTTTTAGGGTTGGTTTTTTTTCTTCCTTTTTCTATTTTCTCGACAAGGCATCATACTATTTTTCTCTCTTTCCTCTTTCTATCTTTTTTTATTTTTATTTTTATTTTTATTTTTATTTTTATTTTTTTATGAAATTGTTTTCTTTGAGTTGATAGGAAATGCATACATTGGGTATGCTAGTGAATTGGAAAGATTTAGTGGTTATAGTCAAAAGTTAATTCAAAGCATTTGACTCTGAACAGATAACGTTGACTCAGATACTGTGACTTGTGTCACTTTTTTTATTTTACATTTATTTTTGAAACTGATGTATTTGTTAGCACGGGGTCCGAAGTTCAATACTAACATTCTTTTACATGTATAGAGTATAGATATACAAGCACGCACCCAGAAACACCCAAATACTGCATATCTTTTTCTGGACTAAACAAATCTTATTCATGGATACAGTGTGCACATGTGATGGCCATGGCTGTCCAAAAGCTCTTTCCAGATGCAAAAGTGACCATTGGACCGTGGATAGAAAATGGGTTCTATTATGACTTTGACATGGAGCCTTTGACTGACAAAGACCTGAAGAGAATTAAGAAGGAGATGGTGAGCAGAATCAGTCCATAATTACCATTAATATCATTTTCGACAATTTGTAAATTTTAATATTGGGAAAATATTCATTAGCCTATGGTTTCAGGGTACAGAATTTATTTCTTAAATCATCTGTAGGATCGCATTATTGGTCGAAATTTACCTCTAATTAGAGAAGAAGTTACCAGAGATGAAGCTCAAAGTCGAATAAGGGCTGTAAATGAACCTTACAAAATTGAAATATTGGAAAGTATCAAGGAAGATCCTATCACAATCTATCATATTGGTAAGGCTTCTCGCCCTCTGAATTATTTGTCTTCTCATAGTTTTGAAAACAGATTTACTTTTCAAAGTTTAACTACTCATGAACTTGTTTTACATACCCCTGAATAACTATTTTGTTATTTGTATTTGCATTTCATAGTTCATATTTTCTTCCAATTCTTCATGAAACCAACCTTTCAGAGTTCATGAGTCTGGAAAATTCTTGCATATTCATAAAATTATGCTTCAGTTCGTGGTTTTGGAAGATATATGGATTCTATTTAATTTATACTTTTTCACTTTAAAATAGCATTCCAATTGCTGCTTAGTATATTATTTATAAAGTAACATTTTTTGGGCTCACTAAATCCCAGTGTGTGATGGAAGGGCATGTTCTATCATTAAAGCATTTTAAGCCCGTTGCTTGCCATAAGTTTCCCAGCCTCATAGGAGAATGAAAAACTGGAGAATATCTGCATCACAGGATGACGAATGACGAAACATGAACAAAATAAATTGTGGTATATGAAGAGGCTGCAGAGGAAATAGTGATTTATTTGCTCTATCAGTCAAATTCCTAAAATGCTCTTCCAGTCCCAAGCTTGGTAAATAACAAATGAGAAATCAACTCTTTCTTCTGGCCATTGAATGATAGGGGAAATCACTATGATGTTCTTTCTCTATTTCCACACAAGGAGCGAAGCAGTGTCTCATTTTCCTTCTTTCCACTAGTAAATTTTTATGTGATGTTAGGGATGTGCAATGGGACGGGTTTTGGATGGGTTTTTCTTAACCCTATCCGCCCTGTTTATTAGCACCGAGACATTCTCTTTCTAGAGCTTTCGTGGGTTACAAGATCAAATAGCACATCCAGCTTAATCTCCCGACAATCCAGCCAGATAAAGGATCAATGAACAGCCCGATCCCATCCCAAACCTGAGATGGGTTTGAATTGCCAACCCCATCCTCGGTTAATGTAAGAACTCATGGTCCTGATTCCGCCCTGCCTGACCTGTTCAGAAAACCACATACCCAATTTTATTTGATTGTTTACAATCAAATTAGTATAATCTTGACAGTGAAAGCCCTAATTTAGGATTACTGGACTTCAATTAACACGACATGTAAGTTATGGAGACTGAAAACATAAACCTTACGAAAAACTGAACATTAAATCCAAACCCTCCTACAATCATATCTAGGGTTTTGGTATAACTACGACAATGTTAACCATCACATTCTCCCATCACAATAAATCAGTTTGAAATCGCAAGCATCAAACAATATCGTCTCCTTTAGGGGATGATTCAACCTATTAGTGCTTGATTCTTGAGAGATTATGATATCTATTGAGTCACAAAGCATCCATTGTGGTCGCCATCGGGGAGGTCTAGTGGAAGTTGGTAGAAATGCCAGAAAGAAGGCATAGGCAGAGAAAAGATATGATAAGAGCTGAGTCCACAAATGAACGATCCGAGCCAGAACAGACTTAGGCTCGAGATTGTGACGAGCTCGAAAAGTTGAACTCTGGCATCACTGGTCATTATTTTGAAAAGCTCAGGCTCGTCTTGTTTAATAACAAAAAATCATTCGGGCTCGATTTGAGCTTGTATTCTAGATCGTTTTGGTTTGTTTATGTACTTATGCGAACTTACACAAGTCTATGTTCATGAAGATATTTATGAGTTTATGTTCATGAACCTATACAAACCTATGTTTATAAATGTGTTCACGAGCCCTATACAAGCTTATGTTCACGAACATATACAAGCCTGCACGAGCTTATGTTCATGAACATGTTCACGAGCTTACGTTCATGAACCTATACAAAGCTATGTTTATAAATGTGTTCAAGAGCCCTATACGAGTTTATGTTCACGAACATATACGAGTCTGCACGAGCTTATGTTCACAAGCAGAGCCCAATATTGTTTAGAACCGGCGCGTTTACTAAACGAACCTAGAAATTGAGCTCGTGCTCGCCTTGTTAGCTTAACGAACCAGCCCAAATTGAGCCTTAAACGAGCTAAGCCTGAGTTGTTCATGAACAACTCGGTTCATTTGCAGACGTATCTATGGGTAAGCTAGGAATTTTAAACCAATGTAAGGGTAATGAAGTGATTTCGTTTTATAATCAAGGCACGGCATTTTACTATTAAACCCGCTGCGGTCCTGAACCCAAACCCGAGTTGGGTTTATCTCTTTCTACCCAAACTGGCCCCTATTCCATTTATAAGCTTCCTATACTTGTCCCATTAGGGGCAGGGCGGAAACCTGCGGGTGGGACATTTTGCCATCTCTATGTGATATCTTTTTTTTTCCTACTTGGTACACACCCACCCACCCTCAAAGAATTGTTTGCACCCAAGAGGACTTGATCCTTAAACTACTAGGGTCAAGCTCTTTATCCATTTGAGCCAACCCCTTTGGGTCTCTACGTGATATCTTGACTTGGCCAACAGTTAATACAAAGGAACCAATCTCCCTTTTATTATGTTTTTCAATTACCACCCCCTTTATGTCATATACCAAAACAGCCTACAGAATGTAACCAAGTTCCAAGTGCTAGTAAGTAGGAACTGTAATTCATGTTACCATCTTTGATAACCGTACCTAAAATATGTAGCCCTAACAACCCTACTGTGATTAACACCACCAAGTAGGGTAAAATGAAAAAAGTTCATAATGGATGAAAGAATAGAGTGACATAAAAGAAAAGGGAAAAGAATCAAAGATGAAAAAATATCTATCTGGCATAAGCAATAAGCTTTCCATTTTCTACTTAAAGCAGGTTCTGTTAAAGTTTTAACTGGTGCCTGAAGGGGTTTTGGCAGAACCCCTGCTTGGTATAATACTATAGGTGTAGTAGTTTCTTTTTGGAGGTCCATTGCATGCCTAGGCTTGTAGAAGCGAACACATACATTGTATATTGGTAGGTCCAATGTTTTCTTGTGCATAGTTTCAGCATGAAGCAGGATTCAACCTTCTTCAGATATTTGTCATCCTTTCTGCTCATTTTATATTGTTTTCAGGTAATGAATGGTGGGACCTTTGTGCTGGCCCTCATGTTGAATCTACTGGAAATATTAATAGGAAAGCTGTTGAACTCGAATCTGTTGCTGGTGCTTATTGGAGAGGAGACACAAATAAACCAATGCTCCAAAGGATATATGGTACAGCATGGGAGGATGAAGAACAATTGAAAGCCTTCCTTCATTTTAAGGAGGAGGCTAAACGCCGTGATCACCGGCGCCTTGGCCAAGATCTTGATCTGTTTTCAATACAGGTAGCTCTCATTTGAAATTGCAATGAAACTTTGTTGTGCATTTTTTTAGTAAAGATTACTGGGTTAGCGTTTCTATTCATAATCTCAAATATAGTCATTGCTATTCATCTGCAAAGATGAATTGACAGAGCGAAACTCAAGCTTCTGAGTGAAAAATCTGCAGGATGAAGCTGGTGGCGGACTAGTGTTCTGGCATCCGAAGGGTGCTATTATAAGGCACATAATAGAGGCAGCCTGGAAAAAAATTCACATGGAACAAGGTTATGATCTGCTTTACACTCCACATGTTGCAAGGGCAGATCTTTGGAAGATCAGTGGTCATCTGGACTTCTATAGAGAAAATATGTATGATCAGATGAAGATTGAGGATGAACTTTATCAGCTTCGACCGATGAATTGCCCTTATCATATTCTGGTTTACAAAAGGAAGTTGCACTCTTATCGGGATTTCCCAATCAGGGTTGCAGAGCTGGGAACAGTGTATAGATATGAGTTATCTGGAAGCTTACATGGCCTCTTCCGCGTAAGAGGTTTCACCCAGGTATATCTCTCTCTTATAATATTTAGAAACTGTTAGTCTATAGACTCTCTACATTTGGATTTTTTCAGTTGATGATTTTGATTTGTTGCATTACATTATATTTTCAATGGACGGTCATTTTTTGGGTTTAGACTTCTTGTTTCTATTTTTCATCCAATCAATTATAGATCCAGGGTGCCTATTGAATATATCACGGAGAGCATCATACTAACTACTTACTGTATCAATTGGGGACATGTTTTTGAATCAGCCCATAATTTAAAGAACCCCCAGTGCATTCACATACACAAACAAAAAGGAAGGAAAAAAAAATGTTGGCAGAGAGTCACAGAGACTATGGTTTGGGCTACTAATTGTTTCAATTTCTTCAATTTTGCAGGATGATGCACACATTTTTTGTTTAGAACATCAAATCAAAGATGAAATCAAGGGTGTTCTAGATCTCACGGAGGAAATACTACTGCAATTTGGTTTTAGCAAGTATGAAGTGAACCTTTCAACAAGGCCAGAGAAAGCTGTGGGAGGTGATGATATATGGGAAAAAGCTACATCTGCCCTTAAAGATGCTCTGGATGATAAAGGGTGGTGCTATCAAATTGATGGAGGAGGTGGTGCGTTTTATGGTCCAAAGATCGATCTCAAGATTGAGGATGCTCTTGGAAGGAAGTGGCAATGTTCAACAATACAGGTAAGTGCTGAACACACAATAGGCTTACATTTAGTGTGCCGTTCTCTTGACACAAAATTAAATTGTCAAAGCAGTAATGTTTATACTTCATTCTCTCTCTCTCTCTCTCACACACACACGTTGTGTGGTGTGTGCTTACGAAACTTCCAAAGAATCTTTAGATCATATGAGTTTAATCTTACTCAAGAATGCTACAAGCTTGATACATTGCCTTGTAAATTTATAATATAGTTGGTGCAGTCCTCTAACTGACAAATAATTTTTTTTCTTTCTATATACAGGTTGATTTTAATTTACCACAGCGTTTTGACATTACATACATTGATGCAAATTCAGAGAAGAAGCGCCCTATAATGATCCATAGAGCAGTTCTTGGATCTCTGGAGCGGTTCTTTGGTGTCCTTATAGAGCACTATGCTGGAGATTTTCCATTATGGCTTTCTCCAATCCAAGCTCGAGTTTTACCAGTCACAGACACACAGGTACATGTAGCTTCCATTGCTTCACAAGTTCAACTTTAGCCCATAGAATTGAGACTCCATTTGACTCAAGTGAAGACTGACTGAAGTGAAAATTACAAAGAAGTCCTACTTTAAAAAATATATGACCATCTAGTCCTATCAATGAACAAAACTACTAGAATTTATTCATTGATAGGACTTAATGGTCATATATTTTTAAAAGTAAGACTGTAATTTTCCCTTTGATTTAATGATAACCAAATTTAGTTTAAAAATAAATAAAATCTTATGGGTGAATTAAATCGTGCTTTTGAATACTAATTTCTTATTTCATTAGTGACTCCTTACCTCCTGTTAGTAGATTACCACGGCTTGCAGTCATAATGAAGCCCTCAATTTTTATGAAACAGCATCAGTGGCACCTTCTTCTAGAACACTATTTTCTGTTTAGATAAATGGAGTTTAATATATTCATAATTGCTTATGATTTGTGGTTATAAAGGTGAGGCACTAAATAACAAATTTCATGTATTTGTTTTTCAGCTCGAATACTGCAATGAGGTTAACAGCAAATTGAAAGCTAGTGGTATCCGGGCTGAAGTTTGCAGTGGTGAGCGCCTGCCGAAGCTCATTAGAAATGCTGAGAAGCAGAAAATCCCATTGATGGCTGTTGTGGGGCCTAAAGAGGTTGAAACACAAACTGTTACGGTTAGATCTAGGTTTGGTGGGGAGCTAGGGACTATGTCAATTGATGATTTTATCAGCAGAACGATGCACGCCGTTGAAAACAAAACATTACTTTAAAATGCTTGTAGTGGGAAATTGTTTCCGTTTCTGTGAACCAACGGAACTTACGCTAATATTTATTTCTTGTATAACTTGGAGATCAAATAGAAAAAAAGAAGTCAGTAAATAAGAGAATTTTTTCTATATACTCTAGTCTCTCAAGGGTTCTATTCATAATTGGATCAATTTTCAGTTTGGAATCATTAATTTTGAAATGTGATGGTATTTCCTGGTATAGTGATGTGTATTGTGCAGCAGATAATCATTCATCTTCTTTGCGGATCTTATATGAATGAGGTTGCTTCATGAATTCTCAATTCATTTTGATAAATTTTCCGGTCAATAGTCGGTTGTTTACATAATTCTAACTCATCTCATTTTTTTCATTCGGCCTTGGGTCCATGTCCGAATAAGTATGCATCACAACTTACAAGATCTTGATTTGACGACTAATGACAAAAATATGTTCTTTAAGAAGAATGTTTAAGTTGACTTTACTATACAAACAAAAAAACAAACTAGTCCGAGCAAACCAAACTTAATGTCAAATTTGAGTTGAGTTTTGACATAAATTTTAACTTGAGTTGTTCACCTATACTAGCCTGGAGGTTCTGTATGTGCAAGTAGTAAAATTACTAGAGCAGATTTTCTTCCTTGCGATATTGTTCGCAAGACTTGTAGGTCATCAAACTAAGCCATTACATGAATGTGAGCCAAACCCACACAGAAAGGTGAGCTCCTTGTTTCATCAGATGGCATTGTGTAGTAAGGGTAAGCAATAGAAACATAGAATACACAAAGCAAAGCCATTATTACATGAATGTGCATGTGTTAGGTTGTTGGTAGAGTTTAGCTAGCTTAGGTGAAACTTGGGTGAAAAGCAACTCTCACGTGTCTCTAAAGTTGGATTTTAATTTGGGCCCGGAGAATTAGAATTGGACTCTATTTTGCTGATTCCATTATTGATTGATGGATTGTAAACTCATCTGAACTTGGAACACATAGGCGACAAGTGTGTATAAAAAAACTCCCTAAATTTGATGAAGCATTAAAAACCAAAGTGACTTTTCTGATTTTACATGTGTATATAGATATATATATACCCCACCAAAAAAAGAAGGGAAGTAAAAACAATAGCACTCACTCTATAATACAGATTTTGGTGATTGTATTTTTGATGGGCTAAGCAATTAATTGAAACTTTGAATGTGATGTGAGAAGTCCATTGATAAAACCAAAGAAGTAAGTAAAACTGTAGAGTCAATGTCAATCAATTGCATGTGGTGAGATTAAACAATACCATACCAAACCAACAGTAGTACTACTACTGCAGATCCCTTAAACAACCTGTAAATGAAACAAGGCTCCCCACATGAGTAAGCGCTGCAGTCCAAGTTGGAAGAGTGGGATTAATGCTAAGCTTGTTGAATGCCATTGTTAGGGGATTATAAGAATCCAAAACACCGTGATTATCCAACACCAAAAGTTGGCCATTTTCGTCAAAACATAGAGCCTTAAGGTTGCTGATTCTGGGACCAAAGTAATAAGTCTTAACTTTCCCCACTCTCCGACCAACTTGATTATAATTTATAGAGAAGCATTTAGTCCAAGATTCCTTCACCCCATAATCCTTCATCATCCATAGCTGGACACAGTTGCCAAAGGAATAGTCCACCGTGATCCAAAGGCATCCACCCAACACTGCCAAGGAGAATTTATTATTATTAATATTAATTTCAGCAGGGTGTGGTATCACTGCAAATACTTCATTTGCAATACTGAAGGAGACAATAAGGTTGTCGCCAGTGGCAGTGCCAGTGGATGAACAACAAACCCAGTGAAGAGCTCCATCCACGAATACTCCTTCCAATGCTGATTGCGAATTAATTACATAAGGGACATACCCCATACCTCTCCAACACCCATCAACACCTACAGTGTGTACAACAACCTCCGATTGCATCTCATCATCATCGTCATCTTCATCGCATTTTTTCATGGCAACTACCTTGCATTCGTTATTTTCAGAGTTAAATCCAACTTCAATGCCAAAACTCCACGGAACCCATATCAGTTCGGGGAGTCTAAGATAAGATCCGGTGATAGGATTAAGTAGATAGTAAAGGTCTATTTTTCTGTCCGTGCAATGGATCAAACAAACACCATTACAAGAACTGATTACTTCATAATTTGGGAGATAGATGGGTGGAAGTCTCACCTCTCTACAACTCCGATCATGGGGTTCCAGCAAGTACATTTTTCCGTAGTTTGTACTTTGGAGAAGGAGACTTGGATTTTCCTGGGCCGATCGATTCATGAGGTGGCACTGAATGAATCGGCGGTCTCGTGCCAAGTTGCACCAGCGTTTGCATACACAACTGCATCGCATGACCGAGCTGATGGGGAGTCTTGTGAGTATGTCCATCACAATGTCCTCATCAAGTCTATCCATCATTGCTGGCGTGGCCGATCAACCTCTTCTTTTCTTTTCTTTTCTTGTGTTTACATAGAGAGCTACATTTGGAACTCGAAAACCCTAACCTCATCACTTCATGACCCAACTAACCCTATCATTAGTACGAGATCAATTCTATCTCCATATATCTCTCGCTTCAGGTGAGCTATTATAGTAGTATTTGGTTCTGGCCAAATTTCAAATAGATAGATGACTACGTATTATGTACGTAACTGGTAGGGATAATTTCAATTTTTTTTTTTGTTTAGGGTAAATTACTCTCAGACCCCTGAGGTTTGCTCAAATCACTCTTAGATTAAACTTTTTGCAAAATTACTCTGACACCCCTGGCTTATATGAAACTTCTTCTGGTGAGATATGCTTGATCTTCTGAAGCTCATTGTCATCAACTCCGCCCAAAAAAATGCACAATAATGTGAATCGCAAATGTTCCAGAGACATGCCAGAACTTTCTTAAAGCTAAATAATCCCCAGACACAAGGAATAACACTGTTGAGTCCAATATCAGCATCTTTACTTCAAACTGGTATGTTCTCTTATTTGTTCATGATATTTAGACAGAAAACATCATCTAGGAAGAAGAGCATTGGTAAAGTTTGGAAACAAATGATCAATGAGTTCAAAATAAGACATTCACAACCAAAATTATAGTCCAGTAAGAAGAAAGAAATATTAATGAGATTGCTTAAACAAGCAATACACAAGTACTGTATATATTCATCTGTGCTTTCTTTTGGGTCCCTGGTAATTGACATCCATCATCCATCATTCATGGTAATGCGATGTTAAGTTTGTTTCTGGTTCAATGTTCCACAATGGAAGCAGAAAATGTAAAATTTCATAAAGAGGCAAAGTTTAAGCTTGGATGCTAACTATCAAATCAATACCAATCTGACTGTGCTCAGGCTAACAACAATTTGAGTAAAACATTGTACCATACCGCCTAGCTGCAGTAAGAACTATAAAGCACAGATATTAGCCTATTAACACTACCTTCAGTTTGATTCTAACATATATCTATATATATATATATATCAAATAGAAATTCATATACACAATTTTTTCCACTTTCTGCAGTAAGATTAGAAACTAAAAGCACGAATAAGTAAAAATAAAAGGCTCCAAACTCAGGTTTATGATGGCACACTACAGCAGTTGATGTGAAATGAACCCAAAGCACTCCATAGCCGCTGGCTGTTATGCCCCTTGTTTAAAAGAAAAAGATTGTATAGTGTGTTGACACTCCGACGAGGACATGTCTTTTTCGAACTGGCCGTATGGGACCTCTCAATATTCTCTCTTCTTTAAGAGCCTGAAAACGAAACAAGGCTCCCAACATGGCAAACCACTTCAAACCAAGAAGGAAGCCCTGCAATGCTAAGTTTGCTCAATCTCATGGCCAGGGGACTATAAGAAAGCAAAGCTTGATTATTATTATGCAGCATCAAAAATTCTCCATTTCCCTGAACACACAGAATTCGGCTATATCTGATGTTCCACCCAACCACATACAAATTTATGGAGAAAGATTTAACCCAAGACTCCTCAACACCATAATACTTCATAATCCACAACTCAATACGGTCATGAAATGTAGAGTTGGTGGCGGAAAGACACCCATCCAACACTGCCAATGAGAAACTACCTCCTATTTCTCCACCTACAACAATTCGAGGATATGGTATGACTCCAAATACTTCATTTGCGATATCAAAAGTAACAATGTGCTTGGTGCTGCGCCAGTGAAGAGTTCCACACACAAATGCTTCTGAAGAAACCGACTGCCGAGTGATCATTACTATATAAGGAATGTTACCTATACCTCTCCAAGACCCATCACCTAAAGTGTACACAAAAACCTCAGATTGAAATTGCGGAAAGTAATGAACAATCTGTACTACTTTATATTCGTTCCCTTTTGGGCTAAATCCAAAACCCATAACCATTCGGTGATTAGTCGGTAATGGGTCAATCCGATCAGGAAGTTTAATATAACATCTGGTGAAAGGATTACATACATAAATTGTATTTCTGTTCATGCGATGGACCAAACAGAGCAGACCATTACAAGAACTGAGTACTCGGAACTCTTGGAGATCGGGTAGTGAAAAACTGACCTCTTCACAAGTGTAACCGCCGAGGGTTTCGTTGTGTTCTAGGAAGTAGATTTGGCTGCGAAAAGAGTCTTCATCGAAGCAGATGCTACTGTTGAGAATGAAACTAGGGTTTTTCTGAGACGATCGATAATTGAGGTGCGACTGAATGAATCGAGAGCCGCGTGCTAAATCGCTCCAGAGTTTGCATACGCACCTGCATCGCATCAGGGTTTTGATGGGTAGTCTTGAGAGAATGTCGATCACGATGTCGTCTGGAACACTATTCATCATCTCTCTTACTTGCTCTGCTCTGGGTGTGGAGACCCAGAAATAACACGAAAATAAGAATGGAAGACGCACAAGTCTCCCAAGTTTATACTTTATATTGCCAACTCCGCCCCGCGCTCGTTTCCGCACTTTATATTGACAACTTGCGCACCGCGCGCGTATCCGCGAATTGGGCGCATGTGGCTCAAATGTTCGTCAATCTGCAAGAATTCACTAGAATCGCCTCTTCACTATCTCAGCAAAGCTTGAATTGCTGCCACATGCGAGTGTCTCTCACCAAGCTGGATTTATTGTGAGCACTTTCTCTTATATATATTAGTTATACTATTTCATCTAATTAAGCATACTTTTTCACTGCATGGTATACATTTGTAGGGGTGGCAATTTCTTTCCGCCCGAGGATTTTTGTCCCGCTCCGTCCCTAATAGAGAAAATTTTGTCCGCTCCTAATAAGAGTAGGGCGGGTATGATTTTTTTTAAGAAAACTCGCCTAATAGCCGTCCCATCCCGATTATATATATATATATATATATATATATATAGTGACATAATTATATGAAGTGTGCCATTTCTTTTATTATTATATTACTTATATAAATACAGTATACTAGATATATGGCAGCCACTAGCATTTTCCTTGTTCTTCTATTCCTCTCTTTATCTTACGACTAAAAGAGAATTCTCTCTATCTTGTGTACACAATAGATCTATAATAAAAAATTTCTTAAAGACCAAAACTGTTTCTATCTCCATCTACATATGTATGTATGTTTGTGTCATTTTCTTTGGTCTTATATATTGGGGTTTTAACTGTAAGAGTGTTGTATCATCGTTTGAGTACATTTTATTCAAACATCAAATTCAAAGCAAATAAAGTAAAGAATTTTAAAGATTTTGTTATTCCTCTCTTTTTCTAAATGAGGCGGTGGTGGTATGCTTACTACAAACCCGTTAGGGTTCTTAACGGGAGATGGATTAAGTATTTCCTTGACGAGGCGAGGTAGGGTTTTGGCATACCCGCCCCGTTGCCATCCCTAGACATTTATGCACACAATATCAAAAACATGGGTGGGAAATATTCGCAATCTATTTTTTTTTCTTCCTATTGCTTCTCTTCTCCTATTCTTTTTTTTTTTTTTTTAAATGACAAGAATATTACTAAATTCATTGATGCATCATCGTTATTTTATAATACCATAATTATCATTTATACTATAAAATTTAAACTTTTTTACTTTCTTTACTTCTATTAGAAATTTTTTTTTTTTTTTTGTCAAAAGAGATAATTTTTTTCTTGAGTACTTTTTTATTTTTATTTTGGGATCTATCTAAAGAAATAATTCATTCAATTTATTCAAGAAAGATAACTTTTTTTAGTACATTTTTTTTCATACTATAATTTTTTTGGGATCCTATCATAGAAAAGAATTTATTCAACCGAGATAACTTTTTTTTAGTCTTATCAAAAGAGAATTTATTCAACATAAATAACTTTTTCTGGTCCTGTCAAAAGAGATAACCTTTTTTTTTTGTTCGGCTTTTTTTGTCCTGATTTTTTTTCTCTCGTCAAAAGAGGCTAAAAATATTAAAGATTGAACACATAGAGGGGATATCTGAAATGGTAGTTGTGTAATTCAAAAAATAATAATCATTCATTTGTGAAATTAGGGTTAAAAGTGTCATCTCATTTAAGATGAGAGTGTAAACGTAAAAAAAAGTTCGCACTAAACTTTTTTTTACGTTAAACTCTTATCTTAAAACAAATGTCATTTTTTTCAAAATATCTAAACGACCCTTTCAATTATCTTCTCTTTATCTCTAATCTTTAATGTTTGGGTAAAAGGCTCTAACACCCCTTGAAGTTTACATTTATTGCTCACGAAGAATCTTTGTGCCATGTTTATTGCTCACAGAGAATACTTGTGTCAAAATTGGCTCTGACACCCTTTGTCAAAATTAATTCTTATGCTTTTACCATTATACCCTTTTGTTTATTACCCAAATGCATGCATCATAAATGACGTAATCATCCAAAATAAAATAAAAAAGTCATTTTTGCCGGCCATTAATAAATTCAATATACACGTTGGTGTTAATACAGAGAAAGGAAGGGTAGTTTGACATAAAGGTATATTGGGAGGGGTACTAAGGTCCAAACAATTGAGGCTAATTTCAAATGGTAGTTTTGGCATTTTAGTTTTGTCAACTCATAATAGAGGGTGTTAGAGCAAGGTCAACTAAATTTGGGAAATGTTGACTACCTTTTTTGACAAAGTATTCTTCGTGAACAATAAACGTAAACCTAAAACGGTGTTAGAGTATTTTACACTTAATGTTTTCGTTCTCTTTTGAGAGGATCAAAAAAAATACCAGGAAAAAAATAACTCAAAAAAAAAGTTCTCTTTTTACCGGATCCAAATTTTTTTTATCTATGTTGAATAAATTATTTCTTTTGACAAGACCCAAAAAAGAAAAAAAAAATATTCTTATTGAATAAATTATCTCCTTTGAGAGGACCCAAATTTTTTAATGAATAAATTTTCTTTTTTGACATGATAAAAAAAAGAAATTATCTCTGTTGAATAAATTATCTCTTTCTAAAATAATAAAAAAAAGTTATTTTTGTTGATTAAATTATTCCTTTTGGCAAGACGAAAAAATTATGACTTAAAAAAAGTTCTCTTTTGAGAGGACAAAAAAAAAGTACCAAACAAAGTAAATAAGGTAAAAAAAATTATCTCTTTTGACAAACCCAAAAAAAAAGTAATAAAAAGTTTAAGTTTATAGTATAAAGGGTATTTATGGTATTATAAAATAAATGATGATATATTAATTAGTTTAAAGACCTTCTTGTTATTTTCTTTAAAAGAAAAAAGCAAATGAAGTGCAATTATAAAAAATGGGAGAGCGAATATTACCTCCCAAAATATTTAATAATTTGATATAATTGAACAGATACATATAATTTATAATATATAGATGCTCTAGAGGCATTTTTCTCTCAAATATTTTTGGACTTTGGCAATCTCGCTCACTTCTGCTCCTGCTCGTACGCTGGCTTTTCGTGACTTAGATTGTGCTGTCATAGACTTTCATTTACAAAAGTCAAAATAATAAATAAGAAATATAAATTTAAATTTTGCGGGAGTGAGTTTCAACTATGAAAAAAAAAGTTAAGTGCAAAAAGCACCCTCGTTATATATGAAATGTGCAAAAAACACTCCTACAGTTTAGTATGCTTATATATCCCTCTAGTAGTTGTCTCCGATGAACAAATACTCCCCTCCGACAAATTGTTCAAAAATTATCGTCAACTGTCATGCTTGACTTTTTTTTAAATCCCGAAATTACCCTTTGCACTTTACCTTATAAAGTGCAAAAAAAACCTCCTCGCTATATAGAAAATTCGCAAATAGTTTCCTGTTGTTTGAAAAAATCGTCATGTTTGACTTCTTTTTTTTTGAAATTCCGAAATTACCCAATGCACTTTACCTTACAAATTAGCTATTTCTCCTTATTTCTACAATTTAAAAACTGTATGGGGGAATTTTTTTTAATTTAGTGTCATATCATCAACTTTTCACAGCTTGGGAAAGCTCCAACTTCCTGCTCCACCGGCCTGTTTTTAAGCAATACTAAAAGATATGGTCACTTATGAAAAATGACCCGCAGCCAATAGGCAGGCCCAAGCCCTATAAAAGCACAGATATCATATGAATAGAAGTTTGTAGCAGACAGCTTAACTGTAAGAACTATAAAAGCACGCTGAGTTGAGTTTGATTACAACCAAAGACATTGTACTAGCAATAACCCCATAATCCACAACTTAACTCGGTCATCAAATAAAGGGTCCGTAATCGGGAGACAACCACCAAACACTATCAAATAGGAACTACCATGCTCTACGCTAATTTTAGAGTGCGGTATGACTCCAAATACTTCATTGTCAATATCAAATGAAACAATGAGGTTGGAAGGGGTGGAACAGGCCCAGTGAAGAGCTGCACAGTCCACACACCAATGCTTTCTAAGCCGATTGGTATCTGTCCCAAACAATACTAGGGAGTGTGCACAAAAACCTCCAACCTGTCATCCCTCACAACAATCACTACTACCCATGTATTCTTTGCTTGTGGGGCTAAATTCAAATTCCGATGTCTTTAGAATTTCATGAATATGATGTGAAGGCCGGTCAGGAAGTTTAAGAAAGATCTTGCAGAAGGATTAATACAGAGATATAATTTACCTTCCTGATATTGATCAAACATAGCAGACCATTTACAAGAACTGATTACTCGTAACTCTTCTAATTTGAGTAGTGAATGGTTGACACATATAAGAGAGTAATCTTTAGTTTCATTGTGTTCTAGGAAGTAGATTTGGCTGTCCATGTAACTGTTGAGAATGAGACTTGGGTTTCTCTGGGATGATCAATTGAGGTGACAGTGAACAAATCGAGGGTTATGCTGCGCCAGAGTTCGCATACATACCTGAATTGCATGAGGGATTTGATGGGCATTCCTATGAGTATGTCTGTAACAATGCCGTCTGGAAGACTATCCATCTCTACTGCTGCCTCTGTGTGTGGGGAATGAGAATTCAGAACTAGAACAAAAGAAAAAGAAATGGAGAACCAGAGAGTAGGTTTGTATTGTGTGATCAGCAAAACAACACTTTCGAACTCCATGCTTTCAGCAAAGTAAACTTCTTTAATTTCTTCACACTCTTAGACCTCTTTATAACCTCAGTGACAAGGAAAATAATAAGATAGAAAAAATTTTGATCTCCAAGGAACAGCATGATCAACAGGGTCAAATTGACTATATTTAATCGATCTGATTGGGCAATAGGAATACGACTTTTAAAATTTTCAAAGCCTCGTTTGAAAAAGCTGGGAAATGTTTGCACTTAAAAGTGTCCTTTATGTTGATGCATTTGGGAAGACTGACAGTATTACATTTTTTGAAATTTATGGTGGTCTAACGTGTAACAAGAGATCAGCTAGCAGAGCAACTGTTGGCATCAATCCTATGTCCTGTCTCCATGGAACGAGGAGAAAGAGGGCTCGACTGGAAGAGTATTGTACCATCAGAGAAGCAGGGAGGTCAGTCTCATTGTAGTCAAGAGTCAAGTTTGCATGTTATCATTATATAGTGTAACCTTGTTACCCTTGAGAGGTTATCCTTAGCGTAACCTCGCTGAAATTTTGTCGAGGTTTCCTTTAACTTGAGAGAACAACGGTTTTCTAGTTAACAATTAGTGTTCCACTGTAAGCTCATAATAAGATATAAATCAGTATATGAAGCATCATGGGTACTCTTATCTTCCATATGTTACACTACGACTCTATGAGACATTGGTTGTGAGTTGCTGAGAGAAATCTTACAGAGGAACACAATGATTAAAAAGTGAATGTGAACATAAATCAATTTTTATGTCAATATAGCGCACAGTTTCAAATTAAAAAAACTAAAACATTGATAAGCAGGCATACTCACAGATTTGTTATAGAACATTGTTTCTGGATAAACAGCCAAGTTATCTGTGGCCTAATTATTTCCGTTTCTACTCAGGCGCTCCAACACATATTTCTCACCGATGAGATACTCAACCAGTCCTTGCAAATGATGTGAAAAAAACTTAAGAAGCCAAGAAAGAGGTAAGTTGAAAAAATAATAAGCTCATTTATTTACTCTGGGAAATCTAAAGGATGCCATATATATATATATATATATATATGGCAGTTTCACATGTACTGGGTCACCATAGATGCTATATAATGTAGATAACATGATCATAGTCATACCTTGATTTTGCTTACTAATGATAAAAGTTCACTTGTACAGAAAATGATTCTGAGAGGAAAGAAAACTTACCATTCGTATAATCTCGACAGTCGTGATGGCCAACCCTCAACTCAGTTTGCCAATTTTGATTGAATTTATATGTCGCATCTAAAGCATCCACTTTGGACAATCCAATGAACCAGCACTTACTTTTTGGCAGCTTCTTCAGCCTCCTCACAAGTACAGCTCCTGTCAAAGGTATAAAAAGCAGAACATGTGTTAAGAAAGGAAATCTTGTTGTGACACTTTAAAATTTGAACCAAAAATTTCATTGAAATTGTTCTTGTAACTTTTTTTCTTCTTGTTGTTGTTTTTGTTGTTGGGGAACCTTATAACAAGGGATGTTATTGGTCTTCCCTACTCAAATTTCTTTTTGAGTTTAAACAACACCAAAAGTCATAAATGTGGTTATGCCTCTTAAACTCTTAATTATCTCCTCTAATTGTTTGCAGTACAGTGATCGAATTGATTAGTAATGATATTAAGAGACTGGATAAAATACAACTAAACGACCAATAAAACAACAGCGATATTTGGAATTTTTTTTTATGTAAAAGAACTGGAAAAAACTTAAGTGATAAAGAAATCTATGAACACTTGCGAGCCTTATAGTGAGAAACAAAATCTATGAACACTTAAGAGCCTTACAGTGATAAAGAAAATCTATGAACACTTGAGAGTCTTACCTGGTACTTTCCTGCCAGATAGAGCTGCAAGTGCTACATATACATTTTCAGGATCTTGAGGTTGAAAATCAAAAAGCAAAGCCTATTAAAGAGGAAGAGATCAGATGAACTGAAAACAACTAGAATGATAAATATATATATATATATATATATATAGAATCAACTTGGAGTACGTAAAACAAAATGTTCAAATAGAACCAAAAATAAAAAACAAAACAAAAAAATATCCAAGTCTCTATGTTAACACAGAAGTCAAAGTAGGTCAAGAAATCTCACAGAATATGTTAAACACCCATAATTGATAGATGTGAAGATAAGTCGGAAAATCTTACAAATTTTTTTAAAAATACACAATTGACTCAAGAACCCTAGGAGTTGTTTTCAATAAATCTAAATCATACAATCGGATTCTGCAGGTTACTAATTACATCAGTTACATGGAATGCGTGACAATTAATGGTCTGCATAATATCTCCATTAAATATCAAGATTTAGGACTCGAAGGTTTCAAGGATTGAAGACGGGATTGAAGCCTAGCTAGAATTGATGAAAAATCCCATGAAAATATAAATTATTTAGTTTGAAACCTCATGCAAATCATTTTAGAATTCCAATATGGAATTAGAATTCCAGAAAACAAAACCAAACACAATAAAATTACTCAAACAAAACAAATTGCGGAAAAATCAAAACCCATGTCATTATTGGACATCTAAATAACTCAAATTTTAACATTTTGCATCATGGTATTTCATATACGTATACATATAGATAGAGAGAAACATATATAATGTACAAAAACACATAGTATATAAGATCTATAAGCAACTACCCATGTGAGATTTTGGAGAGAAGAGAGAACCTGAGAGTCAGGAGGTGAGGAGGGTTTGATGATGACCATGAAATGCTGCAAATCCCATAGATTAAGAGAGTAAGCAGTGGACATAAGCAACTGAGCAGGCCCTTTTGTAGCTCTTAAGGGCACTGCTGCTACATATACTTCATCTCTGCTTCTTCTTGTCACTATTGATTTTGAGGCACTGGCACTGGCACTGCTGAGTATAGAACTAGAGGCCATTGTCCATATTAAGATTGAACTTGAAGATAGATAGATAGATATGTCTCAGATAGCTAACAGCTCAAGTAGTTGAGGTTATGATTAAAAGTGGTGGGAACTGGGAAGTATATATTACTCCAATATATCTATCCATACTCAGCGGTGTTGATAAAATCATGTTACTCGCCGCCAGCTGTCAAGAATGGCCCTCCTAGGTGTCAATGGGCCGCCGGCCTATGAAGTTGGGTACAGGATCACAAACATTGGGCTTTTATAACTAGTACTAGTACGAGCCATGGATCATTTACGCTTTGGATCCGGGAAAACAGATTTTCACTTGCTCTCAAGTCCAATAAAATTCCACAAGGAATATGGCATGAATGATTGGGCCATGCGCACTTGAAAGCTTTGAATAATTTTAAATTCTCGGCAATTTATTAAAGTTAGTGCTTGGAAAAAACCATCTTCTATTTGTCAAAATTGTCAGATGGGCAAAAGTTGCAAGTTAACTTTTCTTACTCTTAATGATAAAAGAGTTGAAACTCCCTTGTTTAAGATTTATTCTGATATTTGGGAGCCCGCACCAATTGTTTCTACAAAAAAGTATCATTATTATGTGATATTTCTCGATGATTGCACCAGATTTACTTGAATTTATCCTTTGAATTAGCACAAATATGATTTCTTTGAATGCTTTAAAACCTTTCAACAAATGGTTGAAAATCGGTTCAATACTAAAATCATAATTTCTTAGTGCGATGGTGGCAGTGAATATATACATATATCTTGACAGCTTTTAAAAATCATCTGAACATATATGTGTGGGGGTAATAATACTCAGACAGAATTCTTAGGCAGAAACATTTACATCCATTAGATGCATGTGGTCACCACCACATACATCTAATGGATGTAAATGTTTCTGCCTATGAATTCTGCCTAAATATTCTGCCTGAGTAGCATTACCCGTGTGTGTGGCATTGAACAACAATTTTCTTATCCCACAATTCCGGAGCAAAATGGTGTCGCATCGGTCATATTGTTGAGATGGGACTTACACTAACGAATATTCGAAATGGAGTACCAAAACATTTGTGGGTTGAAGCATTTTTAACTACAATATACGTTATAAATCGATTGCCTATTTCTGTTATTAAAATAAATTCTCCTTTTATGGCATTATATGGAGTACATCCAAATTATTCAATGCTTCGGATCTTTAGCTGCTGCAGATGTTTTCCCTATTTGCGTGACAAACAAGTTCAGTCCCAAATCTTATCCATGTGTTTTTGTGGGATATAGTCTGCAACATAAAGGTTAAGGTTATAGATGTTTTTATCCTCCCACCATGTTTATATCAAAATGAAACTTTTCAGGGTGACGTCACAGAATTTGCTGATTTTATCAAAATGAATGTGATACAGTCAGTTTCGCCATCTGCCCATGTCCCAATGCACCATTCCACAACCCATGCTGCTCCAAATGAGCCTTTAAGTACCTCTCAAGTATCTCCAAGACAACCACATACATTTCAACTTGATCCAGCTCCCATGACTCACCCCATGGTTACATGGTTTAGAGATGGTACAATCCAACCCAACAATTACAAAAAGCTTCATCATGGCCTTCATGTTGATAAAATCACTAGATCCGAGCCTCGAACAATTCAATCAGCTTTAGTTATTCGTCATTGGCACTCGGCAATGCTTGAAGAATTACAGGCGTTGGAACAAAATAATACTTGGGATCTTGTTGAGCACACATTTGACATGAATATTATTGGGTCGAAATGGGTATTTAAAACAAAAATTGAAAGCCAACGGTAGCATTAAACGGTTTAAGGCTCGTCTTGTTGCCAAGGGCTATAATCAACTTCAAGAGATTGACTTTGATTAGACATGTAGTCCGTTGTCAAGTCTACCACAATTTGCCTTGTTCTTGCATTAGCTCCGATGCGTAATTGGTCTATGCACCAGCCTGATGTAAAGAATGCCTTCACGCATGAACATCTCAATGAAGTGGTTTAGATGAAACAACCTCCTAATTTTTCACATCCCATTCAACTAAATGCGGTTTGTTGACTTAATCGAGCTCTTTATGGTCCAAAGCAGGCACAACGTGCATGGTTCCATAGGTTTAGTACTTGTCTTCTCAACTTGGGATTTATTTCAAATAAGGCTAATCCCTCTTTGTTTGTCCTGCACTCCTCCAATGATTCTTGTTTTCTCGTCGAGGACATTATTCTCACAAATAATAGCTTTTCTTTGCTTGATGAATTAATTCACAAGCTTAGTATTAAATTTTCTATGGAAGACCTTGGACCTCTTCATTACTTTGAGGGTATAGAAGTCTCATTTACTTCTTACGGACTCAATTTATCTCAGTCAAAATATGCCAAATATCTTCTTAAGCAAACTCAAATGCTTACATGAAAAGCTATATCTACTAGGGGTGCACACGGTACAGTTCCTCACGGTTCTTGGTGGAATCGGAACCGGAACTGTTACCAACGGTTCCTGATTTTCGGAATCGGAACCGGAACCGTTAAGGGTTGGAACCGTGAGAAACCGAACCGCGGTTCTCGGTACGGTTCCGGTTCCAAACCGCGGTTCCCTAGGATTTTTTTTTTTTTTTTTTAATGAAGCTTGAAAATACAAAATATATATATATATATATATATATATATATATATATATATTCATTAAATAAATGTGAGACCTACAATCTAAAAATGGCACCCTATATATAATATATGATAATATAATTACTATACATAATATATATACATTATATATAATTATTATATGTAATGTATATATATATATATATATATGTATTATATATAATTATTATATTATATATAATTATACACATATTTAATATAAAACGGTTTCGGTTCCGGTTCGGTTCCAAGGAACCGTTACCCCCAACGGTTCCGGTTCCGGTACGGTTCTACTGGTCCTGGAACCGAAACCGGAACCGTTGGTAACGGTTCCTAATTTTAGGAACCGGAACCGAAACCGTAGACCTCGGTTCCGGTTCCGATGGTTCTTTGTGCACCCCTAATATCTACACTAATGGCTCGAAAGCACCATCATCAGCAGTCTACATGCCCTCTTACCGATCCAACTCAATATCGCAGTGTTGTAGGAGCCCTTCAATTTCTTACTTTAACTCGGCCATATCTCTCTTATGCGGTTAATCATGCCTGCCAATTCATACATGCTCCTACAATAGCACATTTTCAACAGCTCAAACGTATTCTTCAATAGGTGCAGGGAACCATTTCTCGTGGCTTATATTTTCACTCTCGCACTTCACCACGTTTGTATGTCTTCTCTAATGCTGACTGGGTTGGCTGCCCAACCACACGACGGTCAACCATCGGATATTGTATTTTTCTTGGCTCGATTTTAATTTCATGGCATTCAAAGAAACAACCTACAGTTGCACGCTCTAATGCAGAAGCAGAAGACAGGGCTTTGGTTTATACTGCGGCTGAAATTACATGGCTCTTTATTTCTCTTTCGAGACCTTTGAGTTCCAATCCTCTGAAATCCAGAAATTTATTGTAATAATATTAGTGTCATCTATTTGAGCACCAACCCCCTTTTTCATAGAACGAATATAGCATATTGAAATTGATTATTACTTTGTTCATGAAAAGGTTAGTCGAAGTCATCTTACAATAAAATTCATCACATCTCAAGAGGAAGCGGCTGTTTGTTTGACCAAATCACTCTCGAATAATCAATTTTTGTGTATTCAACACAAACTGGGTATTTACTCCATACCTACCGTCAGCCTGACGAGAAGTAACAACAGAATTATCTTTGAATACAAAGATACCAAAAAAGAGAAAGATACCAATTGTTAAGATTGAATAATTTGAGAGACTAACATACAAGACCCAAGAAAATCAATTTTGAATTTTAAATGTTGTTTTATTAACTGGTTGTTGTAAACCTGTGTATAAATTTGAGAATCAAGACTTGTAATTTAATACGAGTGAAAAACGCTTCTAACAATTAGCAATTTCTTTAGCAACAACAAAGATGAAAAATGTGAAATCAGATTATTAAACATTATTTATCATATATTATTATTAATCAAACAAGCTAGCTACCACCCTTTTGGAATTCATAAACCCACGTGGAACCAAAAACCATATGCTACATGGCATAATTAATTCATAATAAACACTCTCCAATGAAGCATGGAGCATGTCTATGTCTATGTCCCTGTCTGTCTCCCTATATATGCATAACTGCCACGTGGCAAGCCGGCATTGGTGAGATCCAAATGGATCATTACATATCTAATACAACACCTAATAATCCTTATTAGACAAAGCAAACCTTCATTAAGCTTAACATAATGACATGTAATTAACCTAAGAAGCCCACGCCACATGACACAGACTTTCACTAAAGCCACACTTAAATTTGTAGGTCTACTACTCCTCTGTCTTCTCAGGTGGCGTTTCTGTGCCAACTTTCTCTTCAGCTTCAACTGCTTTCACTTCTTCAGCTTCAACTGGTTTCACTTCTTCAGCGGTGACTTCTTCATCTTTTGGAGCTTCAACCTCGGGCTCCGGTGGTGCCGGTGCCTCGACGACGGCATCAGTAGTTTCTTTAGTCTCCTCCACAGCTGGCTCTGGCTCTGGTGCCACCTTTAGAGTACTCTTCTCTTCTGTCTTCTCTGTTTCTGGCTCTTCAGTCACAACCTTATCCTCTTCTACCACCTCCTTATTCACGATTTTGGCTTCCAGCACGGGTTCGGGTTCTGGAGCCACTGACTCCTCCGATTCCGGGGTGACCTGGGTTTCCTTTGGCTCTTCTGGTTCGGGCTGTGAGGGTGGTGGTGTCAGCACCTCTTCTGTAGTGGTGATGGTTTCTTGAGCTTGGTGTGATTCCTCTGTTTTCTGCTCTGGCAGGGCTGTTGTTGCTGATACAACCTGTGGCCGGCATGCACCCAATAATATATATTCAAGAAAAACAGTTACTGAAACACTAATTAATCAAGGAAAAACATTGAACAAATTGACAACTAGAATGTTGCGCGCACACATCATGTTAAGAACTGTACGTTATGCTATTGATCTTTGAAACCTACTGATAACCAACCTTATTCTAACTATACAGATAGATTTATTTTTATTTCCAGCATGATCAATGATATATATATATATATATATGTGTAGCAACACGTACTATAAGATGTTCTATATATATAGTAATATTTCTAAGCTAATGATATATTAGATGGGGGTTAACAAATTGGAGCAAAACAAAGTTGGATCTTGTATAAATGAAGCTCCAAAATAAATTTAGTAGCTAGGAGTAGTTGAGTTACCTCAACAGTGGCCATTGAAACCAAAGGGAAGTGAAAGACTAAATTAAGAGTAAAGATGAAGAGAAAACTGCTGTGAGTATGAGGCGCCTTAGAGACATGGCAGAGGTTTATATAGCGGGGTAAAGGGCCTCAAGTTGTGTGTGTTTGTGTGTGTGAGAGAGAGAGAGAGAGAGAGGTGGGGACACTTGAAAATCTTGGGAATTTGAGCTATCATCTCACTCACTACTAACTAAGGGAATTGGCATGTTTGGTAATAATAATGCTATATAAAAGAAAAGAAAGACTAAGCAAATAGGTTTGCTAGTTTCAATCATGTACTTAGTGTTTGCAATCTTTTCGTCGGAAACACTAAATAATTAATGGAGGTCATTTTAATTAATATGGGTTAACATCTTCTTTTGGTGGTGGTGGTGGTGGTGGTGGTGGTGGTGTGTGGTCACTGGTCTGGCATACAAGTGACCATATGAATATTTTTGGTACATCAGTAATCATCCACCCATGTTCAATTTTAATTAATTACTATAATGATAAATTTTCACAAATAAATAAATGTCAGTGATAAACTTTACGGAGTATTATTTAAAACAGTAAAATTCACCAATGGCATACAACAACAAGAAGTAATCATTACTGAAGAGAGTTTTCCTTACTCTAATCTCTCTATTCGGCTTGGGCCCACACAGAGTTTTTTATTTATTTATTTATTTATTTATTTTAATCTCCGCCTGAGCCAACCCATGACGTCATGTTGTATAACAACAGAAAAAGACTAGGGCGGAGTGGCTTGGCTTGGTCCCACATCGCCTAACAGCTAAATAATTTAACTTCAAAGACGTACGAGTACAAAATACTGGGGAAAACACCAATCTTTTCTATATTTTAATAAAACCTATTGGACCCACAAGAATATCCATGTACCTATAGGCTAGAGATTCTATGACTCAGGACCCACTTTTCATTTCGTCTCTCGCGGATCACAGTCATTTTTGTGATCATCATGTGCCCTATTTGTATTCACGCACTAGGCATCAAAGTACAAAAATACCCTTTTTTGTCGTCTCATAATATAATTTATCGAAATTCTTTTTTTCTTTTTTAAAGGGCTCCAATAGAATTTGAAGTTCCGACTTTTAGAATGTGAGATAAAAACGTAAGTATTCTCTTTGAGTTCAGATAATGAGTTCAAAAGTGATGGCGATTACTGATTACTATAGTATAATTGTTCCCTTAACATTAAAATAAAATGGCTTTTAGAATATGACATTGAAATTGTTTTCCTAGATTAACTTTTTAACTTACAAATCTTTAAACAAGTAAAAGGGTTAAGATTTTTTTTTTTTTACCTTGACAAAAAAATGAAACGCACTCACTTTTGTGATTTATGATAACTTGAACACTTTGACCTTCTAAGTTTTTACTTTAAAATGTAAAAAAAGTAATTCTAAGTTTCTACTTTAAAAAGTAAAAAAAAAAAAAAAAAGTATTATTAAGCTTTAAACGCCAAAATAATTAAGTCAATGTTATTGGCATTAGTTGTGTACATTATTAATAAAGGATATATTAGTCATTCAAAGTTGGGCAATATTCTACACAATATTAACCCGTGACTATTGTATTATTATTGTAGATCCCAATGGGAAAATTGGTACGCTGGTGTCCACTCACCACCACATGATGTATCGAAAATTGCCAATTCCATGATTGATGTCCTAACGTGCCGTCCCCAATTAATCCTAGTTATGGGCCGAGGCTGACTGGCTGAGGCCGAAAGGTTCTTTCCAAACTGTGTAAAAGTGGAAACAGGTTGGACAGATAAAATTTTGGACGGTGGGTAGGCCCACAAAGTGTACCCCACTAGGACTACAGATCTTGCGGCCGATGGTTGTGACTAATGATATGATGCCACGTGGCAGTCCGGCACCGACCACGTATGCGGCTGCTGCAGTCTCCATGTCATCATTTGACGTGAAAAGCTCCTGTTATTTAAAAATGACGTGGATTCAATACATTGAACCTGATAAACTCTCTCGTGGATTTGACTGTTTGGTTTTTTCCAAGTTTTGGACTTTCTTTGTTTTGATTTATTCAAGTGAACGAATGCAGTTCTGAGTTATTTTCAAGGCTACTTTATCGTATAAATACTAATATCTTATAAATTTTAGTTATAAATTATATAATAATAAATAAATACACTTATCTTCTAAATTTTAATATACTATACATTTATATAATATAAGATATATAAATAAATACTAATAACTTCTAATCTATTTTTATAACTAGAATTACATAAGTATAAGTGTGTATGTTGTTAATGTTTTATAAAATAAAATAAAAAGTTGACAAAGAACCGTTGGAGAACCAGAACCGCAGAGAACTAAATCATTCCGGTTCTGATTCCAAAATTAAGGAATCGTTGGAAATGGTTTCGGTTCGGTTTCACCAAGAATCGTAAGGAACCGTATCGTGAGCACCCTGGCTTGAGCGAGTGTTCTGCACAATTGCATTATTAATTGATTTAAAAACCTATAATTACACACTAATTAATGTATGTGTCTTATTTTAGTGCAACACTAAAATTATAAATTTTTAAGACATAATTGCTCTTTTTAACCCTTTCTTCTCTATCTTTCCTTAACTTTGGACGTGTATTCACACAATAATTAATGCATGTTTCTACTTTAGTTTAATTTCTGTGCTTTTCTTTTTTCATCTTTGTGTGTATATAATAGATATATATATGAGTATATATTATAAACAAATACTTTCTTTTCAATTCTTCCAATTGTTTTTCAGACTACACAAATGGGAGAAAAAAAGAAAGAAAAATAAAGTAGTTGTTTATATATATACACCATACATAAGCATATGAATCAAGTGAGAAAGAAAAAAAAAAAACAAATAGAAAAGAAGAAAGTCTTAAAAGAAAAAAGGAAAGGAAAAATAATTGAAAAAAAGAAAGAGAAATAAAGTAGTTGTTGATATCTATACACTACACATACGCATATATATCAAGTGAGAAGGGCAAAAAAAAAAAAAAAGAAACAAACAAAAAGAAAAAGAAGAAAGAAAGGAAAATAGTTATTTATATATATATACACACACACACACACACACTATATATATATGGTTTGCGGAGTAAAGGGGAGAAATGGTTAAAATGGACTCTCTCAAGCGACTGCCCATAGTACTTCTCATAAATAAATTCAAATAATATTCGCTTTTATTTTGAACACCAAAAATCCAAAAAAAAAAATCAACAATAACAACTACTTACGAAAAAATTTTAAATGCACGAAATTCCTATTTTGTAGTACCAATTCAATTAAAACTCTTTATTTGTCGTGAAAAACGAATAGGGGTGGGGTTGCAGGATCAACGTATATCAATTTCATACAATAATAACCTTTGATAATAAAAACTATACTAAAACATATCAATTTCAATGTTTCGCAGGATCAATGGCAATGACAGTACACTATTGCCTTCATAGTTTTTGCTCTCTGGAATTTAATATGGTTAGAAATAAGGATTAGGGTAAAATACATTCACACTTTCTAAGGTTTGTTCTAACTACGCATATATTTATAATTTGACAAAATATACACTCACACCTCTGACGTTTAGTACATGATTACACTCAATCCCAACAATAAATGTATTGTCTGTTTTACTCCTTCATTGACTCAAATGATATTCTTGACCTCATTTTTCTTTTTCAATTAAAAAAAATTACCATTACTTTCCTTTTAACCTTATGCCACACGCGCGCGCACACACAAATATATATACTAGTAAAAAGCACGTGCGATGAACGTGGACAAAAATTAAATTAAAGTTTCTTATATAAATAATTAATTGACTTTAATTATCACTAATTCTAAAATCTAAGGAGACAAATATAATGTCCTCTTTTATTTTTATTAGTTTGTTTTAGTCATATATTTAATGATTGACATAATATACACATAATTATACACATGGTTAGATTTCTCACATACAAAGTGAGCCCCCAGTTGCTTTTTTTGAAAAAACATAAAAAAACTTATAATCTAAAATGTTGAGTCCTGAGATCTTTTAGCTCAAAGGGTGTCCCACTCGACATCTTTCCGTAAAAGCATAACAATCTGATTATCAAAACATACAAAGGTGGTTCATTTCCTGCATCAACAACTACCTAATTTACATAAAAAATAAATAATCAAACATCTAAAGAAAATTCATTATTAATATGCAACCATATAGCAATGGTAACAACAAATCCAATTTTGATCAGCCTATTTATTTAAAATATAAGATTCCTCACTAAACGTGATGAACATAACACTAATTACATAAGAGAAATTTAGTTGATATATCATATCAACAAAATTAGTTCAAAATAAAATACACTTAAATCTAGACCAATCACCCAAGACCAAAACTTTGTGAATCACTGGGTATGAAAAAAATGTTACGTGAAGTCAATATTGAACTATTCACAATCAGGTTTGCTTAAAAAAATTGGCTAACTAAATTGATCTAATGATTAAAACTGAGCAGTAAAATGAATCATAAATGTTAAGATAAATAAAAAATTAATAACATCACAGTAGTGATACTCAATATACATGATTTATTGAAATAAAATACTTAACATACACAATTAAATTTATATTAAGTCAATAAATACGAATTTGAAACTAAATCCAACAACTTTTTCCTGTGTATTTTCTTAAGAATATTGCAACTAAAAAAATGAACTCTAAAACTAGTTAAAAAAATAAAACTATAAGATAGAAAGACTAAACTTGTACTTTAAGACTACATAGTACCTTTATATTATATATAATACATCTAATTGAAATGAATTTAATTTCCAACTTCTTATGGATAAGAGGCATTATATTGTACTAAAAGGTAATGATACAGGAAAAGTTCAGAGCATCAACTTTAGGAATGTATTGAATTTTTAAGAGAAATATAGTTGTAGTTTATTTCTCTTTGTGCATTGAATTTTCATAAGTAGCGTCCAACCTTTCAAGTTAGTTTTTTTTTTTTTTTTGTCTAATTCATGTTCATGATTAAACCATTCAAAATACCAACAATCAAGCTAAGTTCAAAACAACAAGTAAAAGAAGTTAGAAAGAAAAATTACCACGAGTGTCAATTTCCCTGAATTGAAGTTACAATCACTAAGACAGAGAAATTTGCATATATTTAATCACACATACTCAATATAACAATATTATCTCAAGAGGACTTGAACTCTGCATATTCTTTTATATGCAGAGTTAAAGTTAACATCCATCTTCTCTAAATTGACTAATAATTAGCCTCTGTCAGGATAGAAACCAATCTTACATTAAATTTTCTTGAATTTTTTGTTGTAACATTAATATCTTTTAATATTAGATTATCTAATCTAGAGAGACCACAGGAGCATCAGTTTCCTATTATCTTTAATAATTCAATGGCTAAGGATGCTATAGACTTTTAAGAAAATATTTCAGTATGATCGAGTAGTTAATTATTAATTAAGTAGACTGTGGAAAGCTTAGGTCAATCACTTAATTTGGTTTTAGGTCAAATTAATTAAGGTCAATTTTGTGCATTTTCAAAAAAAAATTGAAGATAACTATGACTACAACATCAAGTTTATATGGTTGCAATCTAGTACATTAACAACGTAAAAAAAAAAATAGAAAAGAGAATTTTTTTTATAAAAAAAAATTATTTGGATTAGAAAGAAAATTGATTCAGTTAGACAAATTTAAATAATGAAACTTTTGAAAATTACTTGTATTTCAAAGGAATGTCCACTTAATTAGAACTCTTAAAGTCAAGCTTAAGTTGTGTTTGATCTTATTATGTTCTAATTAGTTTAATTCACTTATGAATTAAGTTTATTTATTTAAATTTTTAGTGAAAGTAGCAGTATGATTTCCCCACTTTTGATTAATGAGACCATAATTTGCAACCCAAATAAACAAAAATTTTTACTTGCCAAGCTTCAAATATTAGAGACCTTAGATGGGGTTAGATTTTCATATCATAAAAGCCAACAACAACAACAAAAAAAACATGAGATTTGAAACTTATTTAGTTTTCTTTTATCTTTCCCCACTTTTCTTAACAACTAAAAGAAAAATTAACTAATATATATATAACCAAACAACCCTAATTCCAAATTGAAAACCCTAAAAACCCTTAAATTACATGCATAAAAATTATATTTTAATTAGTTAATTTGCTTCTAGTTTAAGTTTATTTATTTAAGTTTTAGCGAAAGTAGCGGTATGCTTTATTTGATTAATGAAACCATAATTTGCAACCCAAATAAACAAAAATCTGTATTTGCCGAGCTTCAGGCATTAGCGGCCTTAGATAGGTTAGATTTTCATATCCTAAAAACCAAGACCAATAAACATTTGATTTGAAACTTATTTATTTTTATTTTTTTTTCTCACTTTTCTTGTATATTTATACAATCAACTTGAATTTTTGAAAAAAAATATATTAAATTTTGATCATTTAGTTTTATAATAATTCTATTGGACTCCTATCAAAGTGTAATCAGGTAATCAACCTACTCTGAAAAATTATTGGGATTGCATCTCTCTCATTTTTTTTTTCTTTCAAATAATTTTTTCTCTTTGTTTATAAATCTTATCACATGAACAAATATACAATAAAAAGCCTACTTGGGGGAAAAATTAAAGAAAATAAATAATAATAAAAAATATATTTGCAATAATTAAATAGAAAGGAAAGACAGAAATCCATGGATAATAAATAGCATAGAGCATCAATCACATGAACAAACATACAAGAAAAAATCCTACATGGGGAAAGAATTAAAGAAAACAAATAATAAAAAATAAAAATAAAAAAGAAAAGAAACTCACATGAGAATTGATGTGAATCGAGAGAAAATCGAATTGGAATGTCTGTTGATGAGACTTGATGAGAGTTGAGAGGAAGAAACACCTATTGATGAGTGTCGTGTTTGTGTTTATGATTTTAGGAGTTTTAGGGTTTTGTTTAGGTTATAACTCTATTTTCTATTTAAAAATAAATAAATAATGTAGTGACATTAAAAAAGAATTTTGTATAAGTTATAACTCTATTTTTCTCATCAATAGCATAGAGCATCTAATCACATGAACAAACACACAAGAAAAAATCCTACTTGGGGAAAAAATTAAGAAAACAAATAAAAAAAATGATAAAAAGAAAAGAAACTCACATGAGAGTTGATTTGAGTTGAGAGGAAATCGAATTGGAATGTCAGTTGATGAGAGTTGATAAGATCCAAGAGGAAGAATCATCTGTTGATGAGAGCCATGTTTGTATTTATGATTTTAGGGTTTGATTAGGTTATAACTTTATTTTCTATTTAAAAATAAATAAATAATGTAGTGACACTAAAAAGATGTTTTGTATAAGTTATAACTCTATTTTTTGAATTTAAAAATAAAAAATAATGTACTGAAACTAAAAAACCCTAATTCCATTTTTGAATCCCTCTTTGAAAAAATCCTAATTCCAAATTAAAAATCCTAAAACCCCCTAAATTACATTCATGAAATTATGTTTTAAATTTAGATCATATATATCTATACTACTATTAAAAGTAGAAAGGAGTTTTTTAGTTTCAGTACACTATTTTTTTATTTTTAAATTAAAAAAAATAGAATTACCCAAGCAAAACCCTTTCCTTTTTTATTTTGAAATTAAAAAAAAATCATTTCCTTTTTTATTTTGAAATTAAAAAAATAGAATTACCCAAGCAAAACACTTTCTTTTTATTTCTAATTTCTAAATTTAAAAAAAGCAAAACCCTTTCTTTTTTTTATTTTAAATTAAAAAAATAGAATTACCCAGGCAAAACCTTTTCTTTTTATTTCTAAATTTAAAAAATATATATAATAAAATATAATTACCCATGCAAACCCTTTCTCAAGCAAAACCCTAAACACCTATAAAATCACTCTTCCTTTCGGCTACGGCTCTCCATTCTCATCTTTCTTTCAGCTCTCATCAACACGTCTCTCAGCTTACTCTCGAATTTCATCAACAACCATTCGATTCGATTTCGTCTCGGCTTACATGTGAGTTCTTTTCTTTGATTTTTTTTCTACTCATTGTTTGCTATTAGCTTTTGAAATCAAAATTTTTTAATAAAAAATTACGTCTCTAATGAGTAATATTAATAAACAAACACATTACTATCAATTTTTGAAACAAACACGAAACTAAAATTTTTTATACTTGATTCCTTCCATGTGAATAATAGTTAACTTATATAAAAAATTAATTTATTTTATATCCACGGGCATCGCACATGCTTTAAACTAGTATTTATAAACAAACAACCCTAATTGAAAAACTCTAATTCCAAATTGAAAGCAAATATTCAACCCAATTACTAATTGAGTGAGAAAAAATGATTACATAGTTACTTGTATATTTATACAATCAACTTGAATTTTTGAAGAAAAAAAAATATTAAATTTTGATCATTTAGTTTTATAATAATTCTAATAATACTAAAATATTAAATTTTGGTTGCTTTCTGCCTACATGTTTTATGCAAGTTCATCTACCATCTCGCATCTCTTCTTTGGACTCCTATCAAAGTGGAATCAAGTAATTGACCTACTCTGAGGAATTATTGGGATTGCATCTCTCTCTTTTTTTTTTCTTTTAAATTATTTTTTTTCTCTTTATTTATACATCTTATCACGTGAACAAGTATACAATAAAAAGCCTACTTGGGGAAAAAATTAAAGAAGATAAATAATAAAAAAAAAAGAAAAAAAGAAAAGATTTGCAATAATTAAATAGCAAAAAAAGACAGAAATCCGTGGATAATAAATAGCATAGAGCATCTAATCACATTAACAATCATACAAGAAAAAATCCTACTTGGAGAAAAAAATTAAAGAAAACAAATAATAAAAGAAAAAGAAAAGAAACTCGTATGAGAGTTGATGTGAGTCGAGAAGAAATTGAATTGAAATACCTGTTGATGAGAGTTGATGATAGTCGAAAGAAAAAATTACCTGTTGATGAGAGCCGTGTTTGTGTTTATGATTTTAGAAGTTTTAGGGTTTTGTTTAGGTTATAACTCTATTTTCTATTTAAATCTAAATAAATAATGTAATGACACTAAAACGGGTTTTGTACAAGTTATAACTCTATTTTTTTAATTTTAAAATAAAAAAATAGTGTACTGCCTTTGCACTTTTAATAGTGGTGTAGATATTTTTGCAACACTAAAAATATATTGTAAATTTTATTAAATATATTTTTAATATATGTTATATTACATATTTTATGAAAAATTATATTTAAATTTAAATAAATAAGTAAATTTACTAAAATTACATATAGTATAAATTGAAAAAGGAAATTTTCAATTTAAATATTACAAATTGTAATATACGTAATATAAATTATATAACATATGTTAAATTAAAAAATTCATTTTTCAATTTGTAATATACATAATTTTAATAAATTTATTTATTTAAATTTAAACTAACTTTTTTAGTAAAATATGTAATATAACATATATTAAAAATATATTTAATAAAATTTGCAATATATATGTGTACAATGGGCTTAAGGTTAAAAGGGAAGTAAGAGTAGATTTGTCTAATTGAAAATGAAAAATGAGGTCAAGAATGTCGTTTAAGTCAATGGAGAGGTAAAATAGACAATACATAGTGTTGGAGTTAAGTGTAATCATGTGTCAAACCTAAGAGGGTGTGAGTATAGGTTTTGTCAAATTATAAATATATTTGTAGTTAAAACAAATCTCAGGAGGTGTGAGTGTATTTTACCCTAAGGACTAAAGACATGGCTTATGCATTATGAGATTCTGAGTGAAGAAGCCACTACCATAGATGTCTAGGGGTACATAAAAAAAGGTGGAACCAGAACCGGAACCGTACCTAAACTAAACTGAACCGTTCACTATGGTTCTGGTTTCGGTTCCAAATTTTAGGAACCATTCACTACGGTTTAGGTTCTGGTTCCAAGTCAAGGAATCGAAATCGGAACCGGAACCGTTAGAAAAAAAAAATATATAAATATATATATATATATATATATATATGTATGTATGTAATATGTAATATATAAATGAATTATAATAGCTTTTAAGTTCTAGTGTTTTATATAAATATATAATATATAATATATAAAGTATAAAATATATAATATATAGATAAATACATTTGGCTTATAAGTTCTAATGTTTTATATATTTATATAATATAAGATATATAAATAAATACTAATAGCTTCTAATTTATTGTTATAACTAGGGTGCACAAGTATGAGTATGTATCTTGCCAATGTTTTTTTTTTAAAAAGAGTTGACAAAGAACCATTGAGGAACCGGAATCGCAAAGAACCAGAATCGGACCGAAGTCAACGGTTCTAGTTCCGATTCCAAAATTAAGGAACCATTAAGAATGGTTCCGATTTTGATTCCACCTAAAGAACCGTACCGTGTACACCCCTATAGACGTCTATGGCTATATCATTAGCAGAGAGAACGATTGTGTTCTCACCATTAGCATTAATCTAGGAAGTAAGGAGATGCTCTCTATCAGAAAAATGTACATGCGTGCAATACAGTTCCTACACGTGCTCAACATTTCTTTTTCTAGCTAGACACAATAGGAACACGTTTGAGATATTTTTCAGATATACGGCAGGTAATACTGTATTTATTTTTTAAAAAACAATTTGATTTCAATGTATTTTTAAAATATATTATGGATTAATTAGAAAAAATAATATAAAATTTTAATAAACAAAAACAACAAACTTTTAACTCAAGTTTCAAATTAGTGATTTCATTCGTGAAAATGTAAATAAAATGAGCAATAAATTTTTTTTACATATAATAATATATGGTATTATTATTTATTTTTTGATGTATTACTGTCATATTTGTATCTTGAATATTTTTTAGAGATTTATTTTATCATCGTCTGTGTTTATGGTTGGGATTAGTTTGTGACCCACAATGTCACTGAAGTTAATGGGCATTAGAAATGGGTTGTTTTGAGTTATGAATGAATATTCAATATGAAAGAGGGTATTAAAAATGGGTGTTTTGAGTTATGGAAGAGTTACCCCCAAATGAATAGAACAAATAAACCCAATAAAGTTAAATCCCAACCAAGTAAAATCAAATGTCTCAGCTGAATTAAAATCTTAAATGTATTAAGTGCTTGACCAAATAAAACCACCATCACGTAAGAGCAAATTCAAAGACATAATTGAAATTTTGAAATGCACACACAAAACAACAATTGGAAAGTTATTGTGAACCTGCCCCTCTTGGAATTTATTGTTAGTGGGTAGAAGAGTTGAAGCATACAGTATCTCATTGATATCCATTAATTTTGATTTGTATGTATATCTTATAGTATAAGTCGACCTCGCTATTTTTGTAGGTCTTTATTCTACCGGATCATGATTTTTTATTGTACCTCTTTTAGATCACACAACAATTACGTAAAAATGTCGAATTCTCAATCAAATAGTGTTAGTAGCATTAGAACACAATGTAATATATTTTATGAGTTTTATATTTTTGATATAAATGTATTGCATAAGTCTTACGTAGTTCATCATTGCATATGTGATACAATGTATTGCACACAGGATTTACATAATACGTGTGAGAGACAGGACTAGATCCGGATTGCCTTCCCCATCAGTTTGATTACATCTGGTACATTGTTCTTTATGTCTAGTATTATGTGCACAGTGTGTATTTTGTTATCAGATAAAAGGTAATCTTCATTTCTTACTCAAAATACAAAAGACAAGTCTACAACACGAGAAAATATTGAATATTGGGTACCATATTCTCTTATACATCGAATCAATGGTAAATTAATATTTTGTATAATTAAAAAAAATTAAAAGTTTTCAATAATTAAATGTGTAAGGGCATGATACCTCTGAAGCATTCAATAATTTCTCTTACAACACATGCCTCCGAATTCAGGAAGTATGGATACTTTTACAAGAGTAACGTACCCGTATCGGATACTTATCGGATACCGATATTTCTTGGATACTTACAGATACGTGTAAAATATATATTTTTATTTCTAACATGTATCCGATACTTCTTAAATACTTTGACTATGTATCAGATGCTTCTCAAATACTTCACAACACATTTTTAATAAGTTTTGAACATTAAAATGTACAATAATATCATAGTATAACTGTTAAGAAAAGTTTAAATTTATTTAAAAAAGAAGTGTTGAGATATATATCATAATTTAATATAAAATTTTTCTATGCAAATTATGCAATATGATTCTTAATTCTTATTTTGTTTGTTAATCAATATATTTTATAAAGAAATGTTAATAACTCTATTTTTTATATATATAAAAATATAATTTGTTATTTTTATATTGCCGTATTCTGCCGTACTCGTATTTTATTTTTTTGAGATTTGTCGTATCGCTATATCCGTATCATATCGTACCCGTGTCTTGTATCCGTATCCATGTTTCCTAACTTTGAACTACCTTGGAGTAGTTAAATCACATCCCATGGCCATTTTTGTTACCTTTTGTGCCCTTCTTGTTTGTGCGGAATACGTTCATCATATTCACTAGAGAGAGAGGGAGAGAGATGAAAAAAGAAGTTCAAGGGTATAAACGTACAAAAGATGTTGATGTAAAAGTGATTACTTAAGTCTATATAGCCCATTTGCATCATCGAAAGGTCAAATCGGTATACTGACATAGTTTTGACTAGTCTATTTTGACTAAAAGAGACCTCTTTTTGATTGAAAATGATCTAACTTGCACAACTCACAATTGTGTTATAGATGTACGATGCTTTTCAACTAAATTCTATTGTTTGTAATGCAAAATGTGTGTTTTTTCATTTTTGACATATTTTTGAGAGTTTTATTAAAAGTCTAAACAGATTCGAATTATTCTGACTTTTTGTATACGGTAGTTTTTAGCAATTAGATTTCTTGTTCTAATTTTTCACAATTTTTAGGAAAAGTTCAGTTTTGAACTCATTTTTCAGCTTTCTCATAAATTTTCTTATATTGCTATAATTTTTATGGTGTTAGTTTCACGTTTTCTTTATTATACATGTAATGCAAAGAGCAGAATTAATTCAATCATCTGAATTCTCTTTACCTGTAATACGTGGATTCAAAGTATTATTTTCTTCTTTATTGAATACATCTTCTATCTCAAGAGTCAAAGTAAAAATATTGACCCTGTTGAAGCACTTAAAAGAGTTTTTATTTTAACTCTATTTGTTAACCAAAAAAAAACTTTTGAACAATGAGATGTTAGGGAACCACACTTTTTGAATGAAACTAAAATTTTTAACTTTTAAAACTGTTTTATGAGTGGAGTTTATATATTTTAGGAGCCTAATAATACCTCCATTAAAGGTTTTATTATACAATTTAGTAATAAAAATGTTTTAAACAATCTTGTTATTCAACAAATTAAAAAGTACTTTAATTATAAAACTATATTATACATATTTATAAAAATGTACTTTTAATCACAAAAAGGCAAAATGATAATTATAGGGCCTGTTCGGCTCAATTTTCTGAAGATGGTTCGAAGAATTCACAAGATAGAATACTGATTTGAGATAATTATGTTAGACAATTCTCTAAAAATAGAAAAATAATTTTTAAAAAATGTTGATCAAACAAATTTTTGTTGAATTTTTTGATTTTCAATTCTAAAATACTGTTTAAAAAAAAAACTGAAGCAATCACACCCTATATTTGGAACAAAATCCTTTTGTTTCAAAAGCTTTGTTTTGTGACTTGACAATATAAAATTTTTATTTGAAGCAAGACTTGGGTGTTAATTTTCCCAATCGCTGGATGCTTCAACACCATCATTACCCATCTCGTGACGTCTTCCGAATCTCAAGTCCCTTTGAAACTCCGAAATTCCCAGAAGGCCGCGTTGTTCATAGTGTCAATGTGTCACTACTAAACTCGTCCTCTCTCTCTCTCGTAATCTCATTCAAATATTTCGGATCACCACATGACTTATTCCTTCTTTATCTTGGCTTCCCCAATTTACCATCTCTCTCTCTCTTATCTACTTGACACAGACATTCATTCAACAGCAACCCACCAAAGAAAAAGCTAGAATACGAACCCAATACTGCCTTTTGCCTCTCTCTTTTTTGGTGGGCTCTTCTTTGTTTCTTGAGTCTTCTCGGATTTGGGTTCATTGTTCTTGGAAACGGATAGCCAATACCTTTCCTCTCCACTTCAAGTCTTTTCACAATCCTGTTTCCAAGAAATAGCTTGATGCTTTAACTTTTTTCTAAAATTGTGGGTTTCAATTGTTTGTGTACTTTGGGTAGTGGGTGTGCAGATTTGTTAGTTTTCTGGGGTTACTGTTTGATGATTTGATGTCTTTGGCGGTTGGAGCTGTTTCAAGTTCCAAGAACATGGAAATTGATGAAAAGAACAAGGCTGAAGTTCAACAGGCTGGTGATGAGAGTGAGAGAGAAGATGATGCGAAGAGAAGTACTGTGAGTGATGAGACTTCTTTGTATGCTACTGAAGATGAAGAAGATGAGGAAGGTAATCAAATTCAGCTGGGTCCTCAGCACACCCTTAAAGAACAGCTTGAGAAGGATAAGGTCTGTCTCTGCTCAAACTGATTGATATTACTGTAATTCATTTTGTATTGTATTTATATGTATGTAAGCCTTATTTTTCAATTTTGGTGGACTTTTGAGAGCTTAGGATGATGAGAGCCTGAGGAGGTGGAAAGAACAGCTTCTTGGGAGTGTGGATATGGACAATGTTGGAGGTATTATTGGTTCCCTCTAACTACAATATATCATACACAACTGGGTTTTGAGGGTCATCTTCTAATCTCCTCCTAGTTGCTTTAGTTTTTGTCCTTAATTTGGTTAATGATAGTGACAAAGTGGAAATGTCATCGGATAGAATTCATTGCCTTGGATCTCAACACCCTGAAGACTATATTAACGTATTGTTGCTAATTGTTTATGATTAAAAATGGGTTGCTTGATTTGTTTTCCCCATCTGTTGATTTGTTATTTAGGCTCAATTTTGCTTGGTTTTCTTCAATGTGGAAAAACATCAGGCATTTAATTTTGTTGTGATTGTTTAATGTTGAAGAACATCCATCATATAAGATAAATGATATTCAGAATTTCTTCTGAATAATGTCATCAAAAATTTGGAAATAGTAACTAACTCTCTTGTATTTTAACAAATAAAATATTTCATATATAGAATATCCAAGTTTTTGCACTGCAGCACATTAGAAGGGGTTTCTAATGCAGTTTCCAGAATATAATTTTCCAAAAAATCAAACAGTCAATCTCCGCAGTATGGATGGATTTCATTTTCCACCTTATGTATCACTTGTGAAGCGTTTAGCATTTGTAGTAACACATCATAGTTTGTTTAATTTTTCATCATATTTAATTTTGATGTGATTGCTTAATGTTGAAGAACATCCATCATATAAGATAAATAATATTCAGAATTTCTTCTGAATAATGACATCCAAAAATTGGAAATAGGAACTAACTCTCTTGAATTTTAACAAATAAAATATTTTATATATCGAATATCCAAGTTTTTGCACTGCAGCACATCAAATAGTCGATCACTGCAATATGAATGGATATCATTTTCAAGCTAATGTATCACTTGTGAAGCATTTAGCATTTGTAGTAACACATCATAGTTTGTTTAATTTTTCATCATATTTATATAATACTTCTCTCCCTGATTCGATAGAAGTTGTTTCTACCAATTTTCTATAAAAATGAATAAGAAGCTTGCGAAACAAAAATGCTGTTATCACCCTGCAATTCTCAAATCAAGAAAGAAAATGTTTACATTACATATTCCTACAAAGTAAAAAATTCAGAAGTGTTTTCTTTTCTATATCTTTTTCCTGGTTGTTGGTTTCCATTTTATTTATTTGATGAAAGCCAAGCTCATTCAGAATACATTTCTACCATTTTGATAATATTCTATGTTAAATGGAGATCAGCCCTTTGAATAACATTCATCACACCCTTATAATTATAGGAATTGAAATTAACTCACCTAATCCATGTTTCATCTCTCTTCAATAGTTTTTCACAGTCACTTTGTTTCATCATCGTCGCCATCATCATCATCATCATCCTTGCCTTAATCCCATATGAATGGGGTTGGCCACATGAATTCTCTTTTTCCATTCTTTTCTATTATAAGCCATCTCTCCACTAGTATTTAACTTTTAAAGACATTTCTACTTTTTTGCACAGTCACTTTGTTTATTTGTTTCATTTAGTGCAGAAACACTGGAACCAGATGTGAAGATCCTCAGTATTTCAATCCTCTCTCCCAATCGACCCGATATTGTTCTATCCATTCCTGAAGATGGAAAGCCCAAAGGTGTATGGTTTACTTTGAAAGAAAATAGTCATTACAGCTTGAGGTTCTCTTTTCAAGTCAGCAATAACATTGTGTCCGGCCTTAAGTACACCAACACTGTTTGGAAAACTGGTGTCAAGGGTAAGCTAGCTGTCTCATGCCAAAATTTCAATTTTTTTGAACATTTGAATGTTTCACCTCATTTTCATTCTTAAATTAGTGGACAGCACAAAAGAGATGCTTGGAACCTTTAGTCCTCAGCAAGAGGCTTACACACATGAGATGTCCGAAGAGACCACCCCTTCTGGCTTTTTTGCTAGAGGCTCGTATTCTGCAAGATCAAAGGTATGTGTGGCTAAGCTTTCTTATATACCAATATACCTTGCTTAGATATTCTATTATTCTGACATGAAAGATTAAAAAAACTAGATCAAATAAATGGCAATCAAGTGGCTGGGTCACATTGCAGTAATGTGGTTGTTTTATATGAGGTGGTGTTTCAGAGCTTCAAGGAAGAAAAAACTTAAAATTATAATTAGATGAAAAGGTACCTTTCACCAGCACCCCGTTTAGGCAGTACATATTCTGGGTAATAGCTTTGAAATGATCCCTTTCAGGTATCTTTCTAATTGTGAGAAAATGGTAGAAGGTGAGAATATAATGCTTTAGGCAATAACAGATGGATAATACATGTACCTGTTAAATAAAAACAGCTACATAACACACCTCTTTCAACCTCTAAATGGTCCTTCCAACAAAGCTTTCGTGCCTACTAGTTAATGAAATATGATCTAGATTCTAGAAAATTTCAGTGCTGATAGTATAATTAAAATCATTTTTACTTAAATTTGCTTGTAAAAAAAAATCTCAATCCTTCATCACCTGCTAAATACATTAAAATCAACGCGCATAATTTAACTGGTAATATTTGTGAAAATAGCTGTTTCAAGAGCAAATGAAATATTTTAGTTTTATGAGTTGTGGGCTGAGGTTGCAATATTTGTGATAGCTGTTTCGAAATTGGTTTGAGTCCTTATGGGCATTTTGCCAAAAAAAAAAAAAAATGTTTTTTGAGTTTGACGCAGGCAGGTATCACCATTGAGAAATTTCTGAAATTATCTCTGAAGAGTTAGCTTGATATTGCTCTTACAGTTAGCTTCCCTCATCTTTAATAATATCCAAAGAACTCCGGATTAATACAGCCACCCTAAGATTTATGAGTCTTAATTATGTCATTCCAAGTTTACAACTCCCACTTACTCAAAATTTTGATGTAGAGAACTTGTCAAATTGAGTTGCCTGCCTTGAGTCATTCACCATTGACGGTTATGGCCTAAGGCCCATGTTAGAATGTATACTGTTTTTTGACATAGACCTTTTGCTAGTTTTCTGATTTCAGGCCTTGTATGTGAATTATACAAGGACAACTAAAAGAAAAGAGAATCAAAACCAACGATAACATATGCTGGACAAACCAAATTATGTATCAAATACCATTGCTTTATGTATCATCTTTACCTACTGATTTTCATTTTTCTTCATTTTCAGTTTGTAGACGATGATAACAAATGCTACTTGGAGATGAACTACACGTTTAACATTCGGAAGGATTGGGACACACCTTAAATATAGAACTCCTGCACCAAAGATAGCATGCCTCCCTCATTCAGTCGTGTTCTTGTACTGACATCAACTTACGATGTGTCCCATTACATAGAGTTCCATTTGGTGGGTATCCCTCAATAAGAATGAGAGCTTGACCTCCCTTTTAGATATGTTCTTTTCCTGCATTAAGTCCCCCATCTGCTATGAGCTAGCTGAGATTGATATATATATATATATATACTCTCTCTCCCCTTAAAATTCATTTTGGCTAAACCATTTGGTGGAGGTTGTTAACAATTAGAAGAGAAGAGTGTCGAGTTAGATAGTAGTACTGGTAATGGATCTGTTTTGTTTGATTAACTGTTTCTTTTGTTCTTTTAATTCTTTTTGGTTACTGCTGCGAAAGTTTATTGAGTATACTTTTACTTTCTCTTGTTGATCTATTCTTTTGTTGTTTGATGGATGGATACTACTTTTTACTTCTTATTTTTTCTTCTGGATGTACTTTTTATAATCAATAATTTCATTGCAATCACATTGGAAACTCTCTTAGTCAATCCACACATAACTTGTTGCAAAGAACAAGTTGTTTCTTGAGTTGTTCATTCAGAGAAGTTTTTCAGACTGTATAACATTGACCTTAGGGTTTTTTTGTATGGCCAAGTCAAATGCAATTTCTTATTACCTATTTGCTAAGACCTCTATAATTCTATGTATTTGGGGGTTCCTAACTACTGATTTCCAATTTTTTTAATTAATTTTTCCTTGTCGCAGACTAATATATGTATTTCTTGGAATGTGGTGGAAGATACAAAATTGAGTTGTTAGACAATATTATTATCAAGATTTGATTTTGACAGTATGAACATTTGGTGAGAGTCCTCTATCAAAAGATGGGTTTTGCTTCAAAAATGTGATTACAAATCCACAAATTTTCACACGTGGTTCACACAGCAAGATGATTAATTTCCTTTTGCAGTTGGGAAACAATTTTGTATTGTTTTTCAAATGGAGGAGGATCCAAGCAATCCTTCTGCTCATTGACTGTGCTGATATAAGAGGGACCTACCAGATTTTGTTGGTATATATATATATATTTCTACTTGGTAAATACCACATGCATTTTTTCAATTTTTTTCTCTAGAAGTTTTTCCATTAATAGCGTTTTTCATTAATTAATATTATATTTAGGAATTTATGTTTAGAATGAAGTTAGAAAGACAAGAAATAAAATTAGAAAAGAATATTTATTTAAATAATATTACAGTTTTGAAGTTTGTGTTATGAATGAAGATAGAGAGAGAAGAGATAGAAGTAGAAAAGAATACTTATTTAAGATTTAAGAAAATTTTATGTTTATATTTATTTATTAGAGTAAATAATATTATTAAAATTAAAAAATGCATTATAAAAATTTTAAAAAAATGATGTTTTTTCATTAGTACATTAGAAAAGTTATGTTTCTATATATTTATTGAATTAAATAATATTCTATTTTAGGAGCTTGTGTTAGGGACGAAGTTAGAGAGTGAAGAAATAGAATTAGAAAAAAGTACTTATTTAAATATTATTATATTTTAGGTGTATGTGTTAGGAATGCATTAGTGAGAGAAGAATAGAATTAGAAAAAAATAACCATATATAAGAATTCTATTTTTTTTTTAATTTTAAAAATAGAAAGATGGTGTGCTAGGAATAAAGTGTGAGAGAAAGAATAAATAGAACTAGAGAAATTATAAAATAATAATTATAATTCTATTTTTTATTTTTTCTGAAATAGGAAGACTTTGTGTTATGAATGAAGTATGAATTAAATTGGAATTCTAACAACTAATAAAAGGAAAACAAAAAAATTGGAATGTTGACTAATACAAGGAAAAAAAGAGAAAGAATTGACATTTAAAGGAAAAAAATAATTATAATTAAATTAAATTATTTGAAACTACAAAATAAATAAAATTAGAAAATTTATAAAAGTAAAAACTATAATATTATTTTTATTTTTCTGAAATAGGAAGAGCTTTTGTTAGGGATGAAGGCAAATAATAAATAAAATTAGAAAAGAATACTCGGTGTTTAAGATTTAAGGAAAAATTATGTTTCTATGTTTTTATTGAAATAAATATATTATAATAAAAAAATAAAAATAATATACTAATATAAAATTAAAGCTATATGTCAGTCACAAGTAGCTAAAACTTATAAAATTATTATCTAAGATAAAATTCATATGAAAATAATCCTATGGCACAAATTTTTTTTTTCAAAAAAAAAAAATTTGCACACAAAAGCAATAAATATGAGTAAAATCCTTTTAGAAATTAAAATATTTATTATATTAATAGTTTTAAAGTTTGGCTTACATAGATAATATATACTTGAGACCATTAAATAATACAAGCAAACAGTTTTATTTAGAATTAAGAATATATCTTTTAAGTTTAATTAACAATTTATTCAAAACCTTATTTTATAGTTTTTGTACAAATCATAAGGTGGGACCTAGCTTTTTAATAAAATTACATTAAACATGATACTATATTTTATGCTTTTAGCTTGTCTTAAATTATTTCTTTTGGTTGGACCATAATTAACTTTGGTTGAAATCCTAATACCAATTTGAAAACCCTAATTCCTATTACATGAACCGTTTTAGCACTTCGGCCATAATCATAACAATAATGAAAAAAAAAATAATAAGCATAACAATAACATAAAGTAACATCACGAAAAAACTTGAAAAGAAGAGATTAATGATGAATAAAAGGAAGTTAGAAAAATTAGTAACAAACCTTAAGATAGAGTTACATTGGAAAAATTTTGAAAAGGAGAGATTAATGATAGTAAAAAATCTTTTGTACAGCTATAAAAATAAAAATGATAACAACAATAAAGCTATATATATATATATATATTTGAAGAAAGCAATTACCAGTGAAGTTGAGAGAAACAAAGAGACCACGTTAATTAAACCGAATAGAAGAAACTGATAAAGAAACATTAAAAAAAAATTTTTTTAGACTTTTACAATAATAAAAAGAAGAACCGAAAGGTATAATGATGAATAATGGTTGTTTAATTAATAATTTTTCATTTTTATTCGGTAATTACATTAAGGTAAATAATCTTTTTAATTTTTGCGATGAACGTGATACCCTCTAAAATATATAAAAAAAATATTCTTGTAACTTATTACTTTATTACAAGATATGATTTTAGGAATATTGATATTATTTGTATGTGTGTTAAATGGAGTTTGTGTTACATTAAAAATGAAAAAATATTTAAAAAATTATTCAATGATAATAAAATAAAATTACTATTGTAACAAAAATAATATTTTTTAAACAAATTTAAAATTACTCTTTGATTTTAAATTTTTTCACAAATTATTCTTTCTGAATTACTGATTTCTCCCATTTTGTAATCAAATTATTTTTCCTATTGTTTACGTTCTAAAATATAAAAAAATATATTTTTCTTTGCATTTGAGTATAAATCTAGCGTGAAGGCATTAGATTATTTGACAATGAAATCTTCAATATGCAAGATATTATGATCCTAATCGCAACGTGATACCGATAATAATGCATTTATGAATACTTCATTATTCTTAATTACAATATGAAAAACTTTAAATATTATCATTTATGATATTGAAAGAATAAATATATTTATTTCTAAATAAGATGAATGGTCACTTGAACAACTTTTTAAAATTTTTTATTTTTGTTTTCTTGGTTATTGAAAATTGCAATGAAGTATTGAAACTAAAAATTAGAAAGTAGGGAACGACCTCCTAAATCCCAACTTCACTCAATTCATAAAATAATTATTGTGAAAAAGTTGGTGAGCAACAAATCATAACATGTATACATCAAATCATATTATTGTTCCATTAGTTTATATATAGGTGCCTTTTTTTAATTGGTCTACAGTTTGATGCCTTGGTCAAATAATCATACGAGCCAATATATTCATCTGTCTACAGATGTTTAATTAAAAAAAAAAACCTAATTGAAAATTAAACCTATTGACATATTTTATTAGTTATATAAAATCAAACAACTGTAATTGAAAACCTTAATTCCAATTTTGAAATCCTAAAAACCCCTAAATTACATGCATGAAAATTAAAATTATTGCATAAATACACCTGTCTATTAAATTGAACTTCTTAGGGGCTGTTTGGTAAGGTTGTCGGATTCCATTTTCTGATTTTTGAAAAATAAAATCTGAAAACCGACTTTGTTGCCATTTCTGTTAAAAGCAGAATACGTTTGGTAACTTTATATGCTGTTGAAATTTTGAAAGCACAAATATAAAAAAATGTTTGATAATTCAAATTAATTTTCAAAAAAAAAAATAGTGGTATCTTTAACTAAAAATTATGTTTGAGTAATATGATTCCAACTCATTTTAACTAACATAAATGTGATATTACATATTTTATGTATATTCTTTCCTCCGAAAGTATAGTTGTTAGGACTTTATTTTAATTAAAAATTTATTTTTAAGCAATTGCATGTTTTTGGTAATTGTCATAAATTCTAACTATTTACATGTTTTATTATATATACTTGTTTTATTTCCTTTTATATTATATATAATTGTATATATATATAACTCTTATTTTATTGTATTTTCTTCTTATATATCTCTTTATATATATTATATATTTTTTTATTTATTGTATTTTATAAAAGTTTTTTATTCTTATTGACTTATAATTTTGTAATTATTATTTTATATTTTTATATTATATATAATTGTATTTATATATAGCTCTTATTTTATTGTATTTTCTTCTTATATATATCTTTATATATATATATTTATTTATTATTATATATATATCTTTACATTTATATATATATTTTTTATTATATTTTATAAAAAAGAATTATTCTTATTGACTTATAATTTTGTATTTATTGATTTTTTATTTTATTTATATTTATATTTGAATAAATATCATTGATACTCCCTAAGGTTTGATGTATTATCACGTGGCTACAACTTCGTGATTTTTCGTCACAAACACCCGCTGTCATAATTTTTAATTTTTTAATAGGTGAAATGTCCTAATTGCCCCTGATTATTTAAATGAATTTTAATATATAAATATTAGAATTGGAAAATGACAAAATTGCCCTCAATTTTATATGCCCACCATTTCTCTCTCTACCTTCTTCAACCATAATCAGAAACCCTAACCACCGCCACCAACCACAACCACAACCACAACCACCACCACCAGCAATTAACTACAACCACCACCACTACTTCTTTTTCTCTCATCTCCTCCTCCAACCACCATCGCCACTAACCACAACCACAACCACCGCCACCAACCATTGCCACCAACGACAACCACCATCTCCTCCTCCAACCACTGCCACCAATGACAACCACCGCCACCATACTCTTTCTCTCTCTCTCTCTCTCTCAAACCTCCTCTCACTTTCTGTTTCTGCCGAATCCAAACCATAATCCAAACTATTCTTTTCCAAATATATAAATATACACACACACACATACATCATAGAAAACAAAACCCAAAACCCAAAATCCTTCATAATGCCAAAATGAACTTTTCCTTCATCATTTTCAGCACAAATTACTTGTATTAGCTCAAAACCTTTCGCAACAACCAAACAATGACCAATCTTGCAACCACCATCAACCTCGCTTCAAACCACCTCTTCGCCAACGTGGACATAGGAATTAACACCTTCAAACTCCTTATCGTCCGCACCGACCCAACCACAGAAAAATTCCTAGCCATCGACCACCTCAAGGAGCCAGTTGTTCTCGGCTGCGACATCCCCGCCTCTTCCACCATCTCCACTGCCTCCTAACTTCGCGCCATTAAAGCCCTCTCCAAATTTCAACAAATCCTTCACTACCACCGCATCTCCCCAACCCAAACCCGCCTTGTCGTCACCTCTATCGTTCATGAAGCCACAAATCAATCTGAATTCCTTAACAAAATTCAACAAACCCTAGGGATTCAAAATTGATGTATTGTCTAGTGAAGAAGAGGCTCGACTCGCATATGTAGGAGTTCTTCAATTTCACCATATTTTCAGCAAAACAGTGTTTACAATAGATATTGAAGGTGGTTCGACTGAATTTGTGATCGAAAAAGAAGGTTGCAATTGGAGTTTGACAGTGGTGGTGGTGGTGGTTTTGCCGCCTGTGGTTGTGGTGGTGGTTGTGGTTGGTGGTAGTGGTGCTCTGTGATTTCCCTCCCCCTCTCTCTATATATGTATAAATATATGTATATATATGTATAATGTAATAACAGTGAAATAGGTATGTAATAATAGGGCATAGTTGGGGGCATTTTGGTCCATTAGGTAGGGTTAAATAGGTAATTTTAGTATTAAAAAAGGTTAGGTCAAAAGTCAAAAGGTAGTATGGTCTTTTCACCATCAAAAAGTGGTTGACACGACCTACTTTTAGCAAGAGGGGATGTATGTGATATACGGTACAAACCTCAGAGGATGTTGGTGACAAAATTACATAAAGTTGTAGTCATGTGACAATACCTCAAAACTCTAGGGGTGTTAATGAAGTTTAACCTTTATATTTATATTTTTTATTGATTGTATTTTATTTTCTTATATTTATATTTTTTGAGTAACCAATATTTTATTTATTTTGTTTCCTATTTTTTATTCTTGTTTTTTATAAAATTTTAATTTATTGTATTATATTATATTATATTTTTGAGCAAACAAAATTTTTATTTATTGTATTTTATAAAAAAAAATAAAAAATGAAAGCTTGAACTGAAAAATGAAATCTGAAACTGAAAGCTTCATTACGAAGCTTTCAAAATATGCCTAAGGATTACCAAAATTTTGACATCACTTTCATTTTTTCAGAAATGAAAACTACGTTACCAAATGCAATTTTTGTTGTGACTTCTAAAAAAATGAAAATGAAAATTGAAATCTGAAATTAAAAGTGTTACCAAACGAGGCCTTATAAATAAGTTGCTACAGATGAGAGAAGTGTACAGCCAGATTAAGCCCAAACTAAAAGCAAATATAATATAAACAACTTATACTCTTATATATATATATATATATATATATATCGTAATGTATGATACCTTATAGCTTCACAGTTACTAGTCATTTTCTCATTGCTTTGGGTCTCTCATTTTCTCTTTTTATTGGAATTACTATAGTGGGATTTCAAAGAAATGGGCTTCATTTTTAAGCTTCTCATTACCCGCAAGGAGTACCAGTGCCGTTAGCACCTTTTTTAGTACTCCTTGAGCTAATCCCTCATTGTTTTCGCACATTAAGCTCAGGAATACGTTTATTTGCTAATATGATGGCCGGTCATAGTTAGGTAAAGATTTTAAGTGGGTCCGCTTGGACAAACAAAAAAGAGAGATGGAAAAGAAACTCACATGAGAGTTGATGTGAGCTGAGACGAAAAATTGTTCGTTGATAAAAAGAAGAATCGCGGGTTGATAAGAGCAGTGTTTGTATTGGTATTTGTGATTTTTGGAATTTTGTTTAGATTATAACTCTATTTTTTTATTTAAAAATAAATAAATAATGTAGTGAAACTAAAAAGAGTTTTGTTTAGGTTATAATTCTATATATTTTTTTTAAATAGTGTATTAAAATTAAAAAATTTCTTTGTACTTTTAATTTCTATATTTAAAAATAATTAAATAATGTAGTGAAACTAAAAAATAGTTTTGTTTAGGTTATAATTTTATTTTTTTAATTCAAAAATAATAAAAAATAGTGTCCTGAAACTAAAAAAAACTTTCTTTGTACTTTTAATATATATATATATATATATATATATATATATATATCAGCTTGACATGGCAATGTTAACGGCCGAGAGATGCTGAGTAATTAAAAATAACCTTAATGATATAGCTTAATTGATAAAAAAAAAAACCTTGGCCATGCATACAGATTAATGCAACTCGACCATGATCTACATACTTGAAATTTCAATCAAGAGATTCAAAGCAGAGGACATATAAAGGAGAAGAAGATCTACGCGGTTATGTATATGTTAATTTTAATATTAAATTTAAATTCAATACAGCATTATGTAGTGTTTTATTCATTAACAACTTTGACTAAATTTGTTTTACTTGCTGAAGGTGGTAGATGTGACTCGTTTGGTTCAATCATACATGTCTAATATTTCTAAAAAGTTGAATAAATTATTGAGAATAATAATAATAATAAAATTCAAAAATTTTTAAAATAATATCTTTCACGAGCTGATAAATTAAATTAAATCAAATCATTTCATAAATGCTCTTACATCGAACTTAATATGATCAAATGTTATTGTATTAGCAAAAACAATAATGGGACAACAACTAAAAGCAAAAATATTAAAAATAAATAAATAGAAAAACATTACCCAAATTAAATACATTAATAAATTAGAAAATATGAATCCTGAAGAAAGTTCCATGTGCGAAAAACACTAACATGATCAGTAAAGAAACTGAGATCCCTCTTTAATATCAGACAAAACCCAACTCCCAAAGTCAAAGTAAATTAGGATTTAATTAATCAACTTATTAATTAACATAATTTGATTACAGATTTCAATGAGTTTCACATGCCTCTGCTTTGAGAATCATTACTAGCTAGTATTATTAATCAATATAGTATCTTATTTTTTCTTCTCCTTCCTTGACTTGACTGTCAAATATCAATCAATATCTTATTTTTCATTTATAGTTTTTGGTATTCAAAATGTATTCAATATGACACATATAGGGGCGAGAGAAAATCCAAGTTCATTCATTATTTGAAGGTCTCATTCAGTCTCATCTCAACTGTTATATTATACGACTCAAAAAATCTTGTATATACAATATGTGAGCAAATTTTTAAAATTTTCTATTTGATATATATATATAAAAAAAAAAAAGTATAACAATTAGATACTCATTAAATATAATATATGGTTAATTATACCCTTTTTGGTAAAAACATGGGGTTTAAAAAATGAAACACCAATTTTATCCTTAGGATGTCTCAAAAGACATCATTAACCTCCTCTAAGGTTAAATGACAATAATGCCCCCATTGGCTCAATCTAAGTGTACAAAATTACACTTTACACAATCCTCAATATATGGTCGTCTCTTAAGTTCCTATACACACGTACACATGCACATACACATACACTATCTTCAATAAATTATTGAACAACTTCGATACAATCAATTCTAGTGACTCATGATTTCAAAAGCCATAGTTTTCCATGTTATCAATCTAAATCCATTTTGTGACAAATTTGAATTCATCAACTTAACTCCTTTTTTTTTTTCATCTTATAAGAGAAAATTGCTTGTAATAGGCCTACGTTACTTTTGAGAGAAAGGTCCTTGTGATGAAGGTCAATATAACTTGTCCATTTTTATTAGTTAGGAGGATTTTGTACAAGCAACTCTATCGTATAAAATCTTTTTATTGTGCTCAAATAATATTAAAGTTTTTTTTGTACCTTGACCAATATATATATATATATATATATATATATATATTAATGAAAACTTGTGATGCAAAAATGACGTAAAGAGGAGGCTTTTTACTAAAATATGAACCGGGCGTACATAAAAGAGAAGGGGTGTCGGCAAGGGAGGGATGCGCATGTTTGCCAAATAATTCAACTTTGTTAGGGTTGGTTTCTATGAGTTCCATGCCTTCTATGAGAGCAACCCGACAACCGATCCTGGTTGGACCAACTATCAAGGTGGACCAATATATATATATATATATATATATATATATTACTAGTCTACTTGGGTTAGCGTAAAAAGTACCGAGTTATATTTTTTATTCCTCTCGAGAATTTCCCCACCTTCTTTTGCCTTTTTAACTTTTAGAGACAGATAAAAAAAATTAGAAGTTTCTATTGAATGATTACCAAAATGTAAGCTTACTCTGTCAAAAGGGCAATTTTAAATTGTCAGTTCTTGTATTATAGTTGTAATATTGGTGTAAAAAATTAAAATAAAAAAGAACTTCAAGTCAAGACACCTCATACTGATCAGCATCACCTGCACCAAGTGAGCCATATATAACAGACCTTTTTTGATCCATATAAAAATATAAACACGTTGAAAATCACAGTTTTAAAACTCTACTGAACATATGCAACTGAACATTTTGGTAACAAATTTTAAACTCCCCATTAAAGTCAAGACCATAATATCAGGCTTTTATGTAATTTCACATAACACCTTCTCTTTTAATTAATTCTGTCTTATTTAATGCTTCAGTGATATCATATTATTGATGTTTTAGGAGAAGTATTTCTCTCTCTTATGAAGTGTTACAAAGTTACAATTCCTTTCTTGAAAGAAAGAAATTATTAGCTCTCCTCATGTGATTTTAGAACATTAATCTAGATAATAATAATAATAATATAATTTCAGTCCACTATTTTGCTTTCATATGAAAGTAAGAGTAAAAGGAGGGAGGGAAAGGGATATTTGTTAGATAAATTTGAAAAGACATCTGTATCCTCATTTTAATATATTAATTTATATATTTAAGATATATTAATAAAATAATATATATATATATATATTTTTTCCCTTCTGCCCAACCAAATAAAGAGAAGGATATGATTCTTTTCCTAAGAATACAGAAGGATATGATATTTTCTCTAAGAGTACTTCTCATCTTCGTTCCACCCATTTTCGGTCCTTTTATCAAATTGAGCATTAAAAAAATTATTCTGAAATAGAGTGAGCTATTGTAGACTTTCTTACTTGTCTCACCAATAGAATCACTCCAATTTTTTTTGAGATTTATGAAAAGTTAAATAAATCAGTTAATAAATCTTTCAATCCAATAGTTAAATATATAAGTTATGACTCTTGTTATGAAAGAGTGCTCTTAATAGCATTACTCTTCTTTGATTTTACCTAATTGAGTAATGATATCGAAATAGTCCCCTTATGACAAGAGTAGGGAGTTATTCATATTTAATGAGTTGTGAGTTTATTTTTTTTCTTTTTTGAGACATGTAAAATGTCCAATGAATCATTTAGTAAAATTTTCAATCAAATCTTTAATATGGAGATGTTTGTTTGTGTGAAGTGCACTCTAACAATTCATGTTTACACTGATACTATGTTAACAACTATGTACTCCAAAAGTTTAAACTGTTAAAGAGGGTGTAACTTAAATATATAAATTCTTCAATAGGTCATCTCATGTGTGGTCTTTTTTTGATCCAATATATGTTTTAATTTTAATTATTAAGGTGACAGTGATATTTGAACATACGATCTTGTCTGTTCTGCTCTGATTAAATGTTAACAATCTTAATAAGCTTTTAGTATAAATGATTCTTTAACACACTTTAGGAAGATTCTAATTTGTGAAAACTGAGAAATTATCATGAGATAACAATCTCGTGAGAAATTAATAGATGATAAATTGGTAATCATGATAATGATTTGGTAGGGCAGGGAAGGATGGAGACTCAAAGACAGAACATATAGAAAACTAATTAGTTGAATGTGATTTAGAAAGCCCACCCCACATGAGAACTTTTCCTTAAAGTCTTTCCATTAAAACACTGTAGTAATTCAAGACTATGAGAGACAACACAGTGACACACCTGTGCTGTAACTTGTATCTACTCTTACCTCTATCTATTTATCTCTCCCTTAGTTGCCACCTCAAACCCAGTTGTTATTCCTCTCTCTCTCACTCTCATAAACCCTTTCTTTATATAGTCCCACACATTACAATCTCTGTTGCACTATCACCCAGAACACCCTCTCTCTCTGGATTCCTCTTGGTCAGGTCAGTATTACAGTATTACTACCCTCCTGGTCCTCATTGCACTCCCTCTTTGATTAATGTACTATTAGATTCTGCATTAAAATTTTGGGGATTTATAGTTTATTTTGGTCATTCATGTTAATGGGTTTTTTCGTTTTTTTTAATCTAAGTTTTTTTTATTTTTATTTTTTGGGATGAGTTGAACTAGATCTGTTTCTTTATTACTGTTGATGTACTACATTGTGTTTTTTTAGACTCACTATGTTCTTCCAGAATTTGTGGTCAAGGATTTTCTTGAAGTGGTAGTCGTCAAGATGAGCATTTTGATCTTGAGAAAATTTAGTCTTGACGAAGTTCCTAAACAAGGAAATTGGATCATATTTCAAGTGATTTTCACATAGCATTAATGTTTCATAGTCTCCACATTACAGTTTCTTCTTCTCTGCAGTCTAATGGACTCAGATCCTCTTTTAAGCATTCCACAGTTTTCTTCTCTTTTTCATTGATAAATATAATTTTAAATTAGATGATGAAGATCTGGTCGAATTATTAGCTCAATGTATTCTGGGCATTTGCAGAGATTTTTTGAATTGGTATTTCCTAAGAATTACTTTTTGTACTAATATATAGGAGGTAAAATTTATATTTTATCCTGGTTTCCAAAATGGGGTTTCGATCAAGGGGCTATTTTGAAGTTTTTTCTACTCACATTATGATTTAATCGGATTGTCACTACTGGGTTTGTTTTGAAAACCTGAGATCTGACTGTTGATTGTTTCTTTTTTTAACCTGGATTCAGGAATGGAGTTTTAAGCTTGGTAAAAAAAAAAAAAAATGAAAATTTTCTGTTGGCATTAATATTCTATTAGATTTTATCTCATTGGTTAATGTTGTTATGCTGAAATCTAATCATTGATGGTTTCTGAGTCCTGCAGGAATTTGGAGAGTCTGTTCACTAAATTAAGAAAAATAATTTGTGAAAGGAAAATGGAATACACAATGACAGTTATGGTTAGTAGTATACTAGTGATTTTGTGTTGTACATCAGCATATGCTCAAACTGTGGGATCTCCATCACTAAGCCCAACCCCAGCACCTGCGCATGCACCGGCACCGGCACCGGCACCGGCACCGGCACCGGATTTTGTAAACCTCACAGATTTGTTCTCTGTAGCTGGCCCCTTCAAGACCTTTCTCGGTTACCTCGAGTCCACCAAAGTGATTGAAACCTTCCAAAACCAAGCCAACAACACCGAAGAAGGGATTACCATCTTTGTACCAAAAGATGAAGCCTTCTCATCTCTTAAAAAGCCCTCTCTCTCCAATCTCACCCAAGACCAGCTAAAGTCACTATGCCTTTTCCATGCCTTGTCACATTACTACACTCTGGCAGACTTTAAGAACCTCAGCCAATTAAGCCCTGTTACTACACTTGCTGGTGGGCAATACACTTTAAATTTTACGGATGTTTCCGGGACAGTGCACCTAGGTTCAGGATGGACGAACACGAAAGTCAGTAGTAGTGTACATTCGACTGATCCAGTTGCAGTTTATCAGGTCAACAAGGTCCTCCTTCCAGAAGAAATCTTTGGTACAGATATACCTCCAACTCCTGCTCCGGCACCTTCTCCTGACATTGCCCCGGCTGCAGATTCTCCAACCGGAAAAAGTGGAAGTGGGTCATCTTCACCAAATTCTTCTCCATCATCTTCTTATAGGATCACCAACTGGGGTGTTTGGAGTCACTTCGTTTTGGCAATTTCAGGCGGGCTGGTATTGTTCTTATGAGCAAGGATTAATGAAGTACTTAATTTATGTTACGATTTTACATCCATTCTTTTGCTATTGTTTCAAGCCATTTTTTGTTCATATATGTCATTCATATTTGATACAGAGTATGAGGATGTAAAAGTTAACTTGTTATGTAATTACCGTCTCTGTTTAGATGGTCCTTATGCTTGTTAGTTGTTACTTTCATGGTTCTAAATTGAGAATGGGTGTGTGCTCTTTTGTTCTCTCAACCTAGTCCTTGTGTGTGGAATTATACCCAACATTTATCTGTTATTTAGCCAAGTTTCAATTCAGTTGCTTTTGGTCTCACTGTCACTTTTTGTCAAATGACTATACATATTAATCTCCCTTATTCTCCCAACTATCATTGTATGATTTATATCATCCCACAACCATCCTGTGCACCCTAGAGGCCAGAGCCAAATTGAAGTTTATGTCGTTATTGATGTTGAAAACGTAACATGATCTCTAGACAAGTTCATGTCCACAGGCTGACTTGCATACATAGGTTTGCACAATGTGGAGGTGGAAAGGATGCTTGTTCAGTGAAATTCTCTAACATGTCTAGCTTGCATACATAATAAGCCTGTACCATGTGGAGGTTTCATGTTTATTACTGTACTTTTTTCTAAAGTGCATAACTTGCATCTATATATTTGCACAATGTAGAGGAGCAGCAACCTCAAGACCAAATGGGCACTCTCATTTTCTGCTTACTTGGTATATATGCTGTGACTGAGCTTTCAAAAGCTTCTGCCTCTGTTACATGGTTTCTTCAAAATGCGTGAATTACCCATGTTGGATGCAATATATATAGTTTTAGATAGATATGATCGAGATGTGTTTAACACATATGACTGGACATGCAACTAATAAGCATCTCCAATAATTCAAGTACGTACTTATTGCTTGAGTAGAATGTATATGAATATTTTACCGTGTTGTTTTACTCTAGAAGATGAAAGAAAATTACTAAATAATATGAATATTTTACCATGTTTCTGTGTTGTTGGTTCTGGGATGGGATAATATCCAATATTTGGAGTCTGGAGCCATAGGTGTATGATCCGTACCGGAGTCCCCTGCAATGTGGATTTTTAATGATAAAATGGCTACCTGATCAGCCTTCAGGAAGGAGTTGGATTGTGCAAATGTCAGTTTCAAGCTTTATGAACCATGCCTATTAACATGTTGTTCTGTCCTATCCTAATTAATCGGTCAAGTAGGCCGATGGATTTTTTGTATTTGCGGGCGTGCTAGAGCTGTGGTGTCAGCTTGATGAAAATGATTGGTAGAACACAAATATTTCTTTTGAAACTCGTGTTAGATTAGACAATTGGTTAGGGAGAGTGAATACGAAACTCCCTATTAAATTTTTTTTACCCGATAGATTGATTATATACAGAGCAATATTATGGAAAATATTCAAGAAGAGGGTGATTGTGGTTGTTGGAACCCCTACAGATTTTCATTTATTTATTTATAATAAAAATTTTAACCCTAAATTACAAGATAATAATGAAATAAAAGAAAGAAAATAAATAAAATATATCCTAATGACCATGTCTTCAAGTTCCCTTGATTGGCTCTGCGCCAATGTTCACTCAACTTCATCGAGTTTTTGTTCAACCCAAACTAACCAATGCATATATACACATACCATGTTATATGTATTTTTTGCATAGCCAACTTCATATAAGCATCCTTACCCATGAGCAAATTTACCAAATCAACCTATTATTCAAGGTGTAAGCCTTCACAGATTCCTGTTTTAAGCTTAACTCTTTCACAGCCATTTTTCACGCATCCACACATAGTCTTGTTTTAAGCTTAACTCTTTCACCGCCCTTTTTAACACATCCACCCCAGTCTTCTACTTTATATTAAACTCATTGGAGTCGAATTTACACTAGATTCCTTGCTTTCAGCCTAAAAAAATATTAAAATAATCATATATGTACACCTATACGTATATAGGTAACCATATATGCATTCATATAGGTGCTCGCCAATATTTAGGATAACTTGCTAAAAATTCTCAACCTTTAGAGTTTTCTTAGGGATGGACTTCTAGTTAGCCTTAACATAACAACCTCCAATAGCCGTCAGCCTTAGTCCAGAATTTAGCAAATACATTCCCACTAATGTAGCATACCCTTGTCAGAATCCATCTCCAATATAAACTGATCATATATATATATATACACACTAGCGTATTATCCGTGCCTACGGCACTATAAAATAAAATTATTAAATTGTTCATCTTACAACACTATAAAATAAAAAATTACTCTGACGGTGACTCTGATGGTGACTAACCGGTTTGTGTGCGAGAGCGAAGGAGCATGAAGGTTCGGCCCAGCCGTGGCCCACCCCTCGATGGTGCTCCTTTGAGTACGTCGACCGTCGAGCTGTTCTTGAAGGGCCAGATCCTCTCGACGCACCTGCCGGCTACTGGAGTTGTTGCCTTTGTCGCAGCCAACAATCTATTCCAACTTGATTCAGAACAAGCTCGATATTATGTGCTAATGTCAAATATATACGCAGTTTGCAGCCTTCAGTGTGATTGAGTTTGGTAAAGAAGTTCATGGATTCCACACTGCTGACCAGTTGAATCCATACTCAGGCTTATAGAAAGGTAGAGATGAAGATGGCCAGGTATGTGCCAGATTGGTCATGTGTTTTGCATGATGTAGAAGAGGAGGACAAGGAGCACATCCTCGACTATCAGAGTGAGAAGCTGGCTGTGGCTTTTGGCCTTATGAAGATTGAAACAGGATTGGTGAATTGTCATTCAGCCTTCAAGTTTATTTCAAAAATTTATGAAAGGAAAATTATAATAAGAGATGCAAATTGTTTTCATCACTTTCAAGGTGGCTGCTGTTCATGCAAGGATTATTGGCAACCTGTGTCTGGTTCATTCAAGTGCCATACTGTTAAGCGGTCACAAAATTTGTAATATTTATGTTTAAATTAATATTATGGTTTAGTAGGAAAGATATATTAAAATTAAAGATTAATTTATGGGTTGTTTTTGTGTTTGTATAGTTTTCATGCTTTGAAAAATACTTGGTATTGAACAATTCAATAAATTGTATATTTTTATGTTTGCAGCTTCTTTTTTCCTTCATGTTATTGCATCATTAGAGCTTCCCACCGAGCTCCACTCATCACTTTCCTTTTTCCCACCATCTCTCTCCCACTCCACTGTCTACTCTCGAGTCTTCAATGGTTATGTAAACATGGTAGCAGTGAGGTGAGCCTTCCATGGATGGTGGCTTGCAATGACTGTAATGCTGGTGCTTGGTGGTTGTTGATGGTGATGTGGAGCTTGGGAGTGAAGACGGCTGAAACATACCCACGACCATGGCACCCACTTCCACCTTCCAACTTCAAGAAGACCCACTTGATGATTTCAGTAAAAAGAAATAAAGAAATAGTTGGGCATGAGTGGAGGAGAAAAGAATAAAAGAAAGAGGAAAATAAATAATATCCATATATCTACATGTATATAGCTGTTAAAGAGGGCACGTGAGCCGGAGAGAGCCGAAAGTGTGGAGTGAGAAAGAAAAATATATATTATATTACAAAATATCTCTCTAAAAAAAATGAAGCATGAGTCATTGTTTTTTTAAGATGTCCATTGTTTTATTATTATTTTTTGTTTTTAAACAAGAACTAATTCAAATATCATTTTGTATGTAAACATTTATTTATTGACAGATTGATTATATGAAATTAATATTTATTTTATTTTAATAAATTATTTATTTATTTATAGTGCTATAGGGACAAGCAATTCGTCAGGATATGAGCTCTGGCTTTCCAAATGGGAGGTCCAGGGTTCAAGCCTCAGTGGAAGCAATGTGTGTGAGTATTGCTTTAACTTTAAAAAAAAAATAAAAAAAATTCAATAATTTGCACGTTGATTATATGAAATTAATTTATATTTTAGACTAATAATTTTTTATTTTATAGTATCCTAGGATAAACAATTTAATAATTTTATTTTATAGTGCCGTAGGCACAGATAATACTCTAGTGTATATATATATATATATATAAAGTCCACACATCCAAAGTCAATGATGAAGTTCGTGTCATGGCACTTTTTAGTGTCTAACACGTGCCTTTCAGCTTGTATTGAAGTTATAAGCATATGGTATCCTTTGTGATCCTACAACTGACCCATTCTGAGGTCATAAATACTAGTTGCAATAATTAAACTACCAAGAAATGCATGTATTAAATATACTCACAGGTTTGGCGATCAGTTACTAGCAAACAATGACAAATTCTTGTTTCTGAATCTGTAAAAGCTGTGGTGTATGTATAAGAAGTCTTCTTGTTTCTGAATTTCACATTTATGGGCAGGTCGCTTTGATTGTGAACCCGAAAGTGCCAATAGCAGGAATATAAGATGGTTTTGTTTTTATTTCATTCTCTTCTTCATTTTCATCACAAGAAACCATTTGAGTTTTTGTTATCTTAATTAAAATGCCTTTTCTGCTTTATCTAATGTAGAATGAGGTGACTATTTTGTGTAAAGAGAATATTGTAGAGTATTTAGCCAGGATAAACATGGTGATTTCTCTCGGTTTTTTAGAACTTCTTGAGCAGAGGAATGCAGTTCAGAGAAGTTGATCATGCAAATGATATGGCGTTGTTAGGAAGATTATGTAGCACTTTTTATAATAATTAATAAGGTTTATTCAAATTTACGAAAAAATAAAGAGTAATACTATCAAGAGAGTTCTCTCGTCACAAAAGTCACGAGCTTTTAATATTTAACCACCGATAATAGCAAAGTCCTCTCATTACAAGAGTCATGAGCTTTTAATATTTAGTAACCAGATTGAGACAATTTTTTAAGGTGTATGAAAAGTCAAATGAGTCTATGTTTTCAAAAATAACACTGACCTCTCCTGTTAGAGTTGCCGGTTGACGAAATTGGTGAAAAAACAATTATACCCATGTACTTTTTATTATTTTTTAATTAAAAAAATCTGATTATGTAGAATGACAATATTACCCTTTCCTAATATCCCACGCGCTAACATATACACGTATTACATAAAGAGTTCTTTGAACATAGCTATCTTGTGTCTAATGGCACTTATATATATACACACACATATTATATACATACACAAACACATGAAAAAAATCAGTATAAATTATTGAGTGTATGCTTGTATAGGTTCAGAGTCTCAATTTCTCTAATCCATCACTAGTTCCCAAACTGCTAGAGTTAAGATCCATCACTAGTTCTCTAATTAAACCAACTTTGATCAAACTGCAAGGGTGATCAATGGCCCATCTCTCTTATTGGTGATCTGCCTCCTCCAATCCGTCATCGCCCTCATGAGTGGAGCTCTGATGATATCTATATGAAGGAGATATACACCTTCACATACGGAAACGAAACCGACATAAAGCTCTTGGTCTCTGCATTGCATGATCAATTCTTGATCCAGACCTTATTTCCTTCTGCATCACCGATCGCCTCAACTCATGGTAAGGTTTCTCACTCCTCAAATTCTACTAATTCACCATTCTTTTTTTTTTTATTGGTTTTCGATTGCGAGTTCAATTAGAAAGATGGTGAGAACCGCTAGGAAAATTTCTTGAAATACATAAAAGTTTTTGGCTACATTCAACTAAAAGTAAAGACTAGTAGTAAGAAATTTGGTGAAGAGAGCGTGGACAATTTTGGGCATTCTGGATTTGGCAATTCGCGAACTGGGAATGATGTTTTAGGATTCGGGTTTGAATTTGATAGCGACGATTTGAAGGATATTATCTTTGATAGCAAAACGTGGAATTAATATTTATACCATGCCTATTATTAATCTAATTTGCTTCTGCTATTGGGATTCTTGAATCTGGACATTTACTTTTGCCTTACTAATTACTTTGTTTCATAACTAATAACCATATCATTGATGTAAATCCATCTCATTAGATAAACTTAGTTGGTCTCGTTGATTTTTACTTTTTTTCCTAAATTGTTCTCACTGATTTTTTCATTGTAATAGTTCTTATTTTCATTAATGTCGTGTAATTTGTTTTGATGATTAATTTATTTTTTTTGGGATTGATTTTCGGTTTTATCAGTGGAGGGTCACAAAGACAATCAAGAAGTTAATTACATGGTAGTGGAGAGAGGGAGAGGGTGTTGTCCATGGAGGAAAGGGCAAAATTGTTCATAAATATTATCTCAAATGAGGGTATTTTAGTCATTTCAAACTATATAAGGGCATTTTAGAATTTTTAGTGTTAAATACCATGACATCAGTCATTTTCGTACCTAAAAAGCTGACAGGGGAGGTCAGTATTACGAAAAGTACGCTGACAGGAGAGGACAGTGTTATTTTTAAAAATACAGGAGAGGTTTCTGTTATTACGCTTATTTACAGAGAATGTCAATGTAATTTTTCCTATTCAAAATTTTATTTAAAAAAATTGAATATTTCTTAACCGTATCGAACACATATTTTGACCGTATTCGTATCAAATATGTTTACAATACGATCACATAGCCTTTTTTAAAGTATCAATGCTTACTAGGATATCAAACAAAAATTAAAATCAATTTTATCTACTATTCAAACATTCCCACAATGGTAGTTAATTTCACAACCTATTCTATGTTTATTTTCAATTTTAAAACCTTTCAAACGGCCTATTAGCTCAGTTGGTTAGAGCGTCGTGCTAATAACGCGAAGGTCGCAGGTTCGAAACCTGCATGGGCCAAGAATCTTCAATTTCATTTTCTTCCTGCTTCAAGTACCAAACCAGTAGAAGCTATTTGATTCCACATCCAACGTTTTCAACTATAAAGTTCCTCCACCTCTCCAAAAGGAGGTTTCCCCAGGGGGCACACGGGCTGGATCTTTGGTAAAAGTACAGTCCACTTGAAAATTAATCATCATGAATCTTTCAAAGAATATTCATTCTTGGCTTGTTTTTGAATTTGGATTCAAAACTGAAACTCAAAACCCATTAAAAATTGTCTTTAGATCGGGTTAGATATTGCATCAATCCCGTTCCATTTCAAGCCTTACCATCAACCTACATTGACACAACAAAATGCAAAATTTGGATGGTATAAAACATGCTTCAACATGTGTAATGTAACCTGAAAACAAGTTGTATTTTGAGGGCTTGCCTTCTCACCCGTTTGGTGGAGTGTTGTGAGATTGCGCAAAAAATCTAAACCAAGTACATGGTTAGAAGGATTGCCTCATGATGAACTCGTTTTAATAAATACATACACACACACACATATATATATATATATATATATGAAAAAAAAAAGCAAATTTATTATGAGAAAGCATATTGAAACCCTTCTATGCTTAGCTTTTATTCTGTTCTCACCTAATAGTCTAAAATCGAATTAAGAAATTGAGAAATTTGGTCTTTTATATTACACTTTAATTCCTAGTACACAATTAATGAGCCTATATTCTATAAGATTTTTTTTTTTTGAGTCCAAAAGAGAGATTAAAACATGGCAATCCTTGTTGGAGGCATGCTTTTTGAAAAGCTGAAATAAGTCGTTCAATGGCATAGCTAAATTAATAGAGCCCACATGTGCTTAGCTAAGTGGATTGGAGAATTTGGAGAAGCTTCTGGAGAAGCAAAAACTGCACATTGTAGCCCACGTGTCACAAGTTTAAATGTTAAATAGTTATGTGACCGTTACAACAACTATTGATATTTAAAAAAAAAAAAATCATGTGTTGTTAGAGCTGTTTGGCACTGTTCCAAACGGCTCTATTAATTTTTTTTTCTTCTTTTTTCACCTCTATAAATACAACAACTCCTACATTCATTTATTTCACAACCATCATACAAAAAATAATTTCATAATCAAGATTTTATTGCATAATATTTCGTAGCATCTTAAAAGCAAAATTTTTTAACATAACTTAAATACTCTAGTACATAAAAAAAACACAAATTAAAGATTCTAGTACATAAAAAATAACACAAATTAAAAATTCTAGTACATAAAAAAGCAACATAAACTTAATCGTCTTCGTCTTCATCACTAATTCGATTCCACAAATGTTTTATCAAATATTTCCTTAATTATGTATTTGTCTCTCTGCTACAGTATTGGAGTTGGCGAGCATAGATGTGTGCCGAAAAAACATTGGGGTCTAATCTTTCAATGGGATTCGGGATCCTCTCTTCCAATGACTGCCAAATTTCAGTATTTGTGTGACGCTCATCTTCAATGATCATGTTGTGAAGAATGATACATGTTCTCATTATGAGAGACAAGTCCATCTTATCCCAATAACGCACTGGTCATTACGTTATTGCCCATTTGATTTGCAAGACTCCAAATGCTCGCTCCATATCTTTCTTGCATGTCTATTGTCTTTCAGCAAACTTTTATGTTTTGCGGTTCTTGGATTTGTGATAGTTTGCATCAAAGTTGTCCATTTAAGATATATCTCATCATACAGGTAATACCCCATGCTATAGTGATGCTAATTCACCACATAATTAACTGGAGCCTGTCGGCCATTAACAATACATTTAAATACTGAAGAATGATCCAACACATTTAGATCATTGTATGAACCCGGCATTCCAAAAAATGCATGCCAAATCTACAAATCTTGTGAGACTACCGCCTCCAATATGAGAATAGCCTTATGGGAGAGTCCTTTGTGCGTGTCACGCCACGCCACGCCATTGGGCAATTCTTCCACTCCCAGTGCATATAGTAAATGGAACCAAGCATACCTGGGAATCCTCTAGCATCCTCTTCTTAAAGCAGTCGTGCTATGTCAGCTTCGTTTGGTTTGCCCATGTACTCCGCCTTATACAGAACAACTACAACATTACAAAATGCCATCAAACATCGTATGATAGTACTTTCATTGATTTTAATATACTTGTCAGTTGAATCAGCTGAACAATCATATGCGATTATACGTACTGAACTTATCATCTTCTATATAGAAGACAACCCCAAATGTCTGGCCGCATCCCTTTTTTGGACAAAGAAGTCATCATAAACTTTAACATCATTTAGAATACGAAGAAATAGTTTTCGTCGCATCCTGAATAGTCTGTGAAATTGCTCGGGTGTATATGTGCAATTCTCGTCAAAGTAGTCTTTCATTAGTCGACAGTGGCTTCCTTCTCAGTCATGATGAACCAGCCACCTCTAAAGTGATTGAAAGACTATAATCTCCGGTCTCGCACTATTCAGAATTGATCTGTAGGCAGCTAGATGCTCTTTAAGTAATGTGTCAAGATCTATTGATGAGGAGGATGACGAAGAACGTAGAGAATTAGAATTTGGCAAAGGTTGTAATGACGAAGTTATTGAAAATTCGAAAGTGAATGAGATGCAGAATGAACTTTTACAAGAATGAAAGAAATGAATCTAATGATGATTTTATAAATGAATAAATGAGTATTTATATAACATGAAAAATATAGCCGTTGGAAATATAGCAGTTTGAAATAAAGCCGTTAGAAATATAACCGTTAGTAAATAGATAAAAAATAATAATTAAAAAAATTAAATTTTAATTAAAAAAAATTAAAAATTTATTAAAACATTATTCTTATTAGCTAGTAAAATCTGGAGAAGCGGTTGTAGAGTTAAAATTTAGAGATCTAACATGCTGATATGACTGACATAAATGTTGACGTGGCTGTATAAATATGTATCAAATTTTGCAGACTGGTCAGTTTCAAGGTTATTAGTAACCCATCCGCTGTAACACCATTGATTTATTGGAACTGGTGTGAGACTCTTTGATTTTGTGATCGAACAAACGCTCCTTGGTGTACAGAGGAATGAATGAAGAGGTTTTATTATCACACGTTGGAGCACTTAAAACAGTTTTATTTTATTTTAGGTCCCCTCTTCTTTGTTTTGCCTTCCCGAGTATTCGCGGGTCCAAAAGGAGAAACGGTTTCCTCTCTCTCTCTCTCTAAACTCTCCTTCCCCCGTCTGTCGTACGAGCTTTCTCTCTCTAAACAAGCACACATTGGTCTATACATTCCACATTCGGAGGGTACCTGAGGAAAGCCAAACCATTGAGATATGATAAGCTCTTAATTCTCATCATGAGTTCAGAAGGTTCTTTTCTTTCACTTCTCTCTCTGGACATCAATTTCCTTCATGGGTTTTGATTTTTCACTCGTGGGACAATATATTCTCTCCACCCTCTGTTGGGTTACCGAGAGAAAACAAAGGAGCAAAGAGGAAAATTGAGTTTTGAATCTGAGATTTATTTATTTATTTTTAATTTGAAGTAATGAAAAATATAATATTTTGTTTTATTTCTTTACATTTTCTCAGCAACCAAACTTTATGTGAGTCTAATGTTGAGCAGTCATATGAGGCGAGATTGAACATGAATGCACGTAAACCACCTAAACAGCTATAATCTCAATTGGGTCTTGATATGTTTACATTAATATGTATCTCAGTTCATTCTTGGATCGTTTGTGTATTGATTTCAATTTTTTCATGCTTGGATTGTATTATTTAGTTTTTCTTGACCTGTTGTTTATTTTTGTAGGCTATTAGTTTTCTTCTTCTCATTGAGGACTCTTACAAACAGAAGCAAATATGTCTGGTTTTGTGGGTGTTCTCGTCTCTGATTCATGGCTTCAGAGCCAATTCACTCAAGTCGAGCTTCGTGGCCTCAAATCCCAAGTATGTTATTCAATAATTTTTTATGCTTTCTATTCATAATCAAAATTATCTGTAAACATTTCTGACCAAGTGGCAATTTTTGGGTGACATATGAAAATTATAGTTTCTTTCAGCAAGGAATCCATCCGGTCATGTCACAGTGGGAGAATTGCCACCGGTGCTAAAGAAACTAAAGGCTTTCAGTGAAATGTTTACTGAGGAGGAGATCAAGGATATCTTGGGGGAGTCAGCTTCGGACATGAGTGAAGAAATTGATTTTGAATCCTTCCTTCGGGTTAGTTTCCATGGATGTTGATTGCATAACTTCTTTTTCATTTTTCATTCATATATTCTTAATGTTCTTCATGCTTATGTGGGATAAAGTAATTAAAAACGATTTTAAAAACTTAAATTTAAAAGAATACATGGTGTATAATAGGAAATAATGGAAAAAGAGAATTCACGTGCCCATCCCATCCATAAGGGATAAACGCAAGGATGATGATGAAGAGGAGGAACTGGCAATAAGATGAATATATTAAGGTTGTACACTTCTACTATTTAGCTAGTGGCCGCTTTGCTAAAATTTGATGGTTCTGCTTTATTTATTTATTTTATCTATACCATTATTTAAGCTGGAAAATATTTTGATCTCCAACTTGGCTCTTACATTAAGATATCAAAATATCCTTTACTTTGTATAACAGATTATCCGATAAAAGAAATAAAATAGTCTTCAAACTTATGTCGCATCATACATGAATTTAACGGTTATTCTCCATTCTCTCTCACACACTTTCCAACTTCCTCTCTCTTTGTTGCGTGAACAAAGCTAGTGAGTGCCACTCCCTCTTGTATTCATTATTCTTGATAGTTTTGGTGGATGAAATATTATCATGAAGAATTGGAAATTAAAAAAAAATGAAATTAATGGGATTTCGTCAATGGGCAAGCCTCTATCAATTTGCATCGCATATTTATCATTTTCTTGTATATAGTATTGATGTTCTTCATGTTTGGTAGATGAATTATACTTGAGTAGTGGAAAGAAAGCAAAACCTTAGTGAGGTTTTGTGATTGGCAGGCATTTCTAAATTTACAAGCATGGGCGACAGCAAAATTAGGTGAATCAAAAAATTCTTCTTCATTTCTCAAGGCCTCCACAACCAATCTCCGCCACACCATTAGCGTATCCGAGAAGGCCTCTTATGTTGCCCACATTAACAGCTTTCTTGGAGACGATCCATTTTTGAAAAAAGATCTTCCTATAGATCCATCTACCAATGCTTTATTCGATCTTGCCAAGGATGGAGTTCTTCTCTGGTATATTTAAAGCACCCACTTTACACTTTTATACTTCCCAATGAAATGTTTGTGCTTTTTGATCCATTTAAGGCTTCATGCAGTAAGCTCATTAATGTGGCTGTGCCTGGTACAATAGACGAGCGAGCTATTAACACCAAACGGTTTCTAAATCCTTGGGAAAGGAATGAGAACCACACCCTCTGCCTCAATTCTGCAAAGGCTATTGGCTGCACAGTGGTTAACATTGGCACACAGGATCTAGTTGAAGCAAGAGTAGGTTATGCTAATGCTATCTATTGGAATCTTGTTCTATGTTATTCATCAGTGATGTGAAGTTGCTGAGTGTCTTCATTTTGTTCATTCTGTAGCCCCATCTGCTACTTGGGTTGATTTCACAAATAATTAAGGTATATTCACTAATTCCCTGCTAGATATGTAGCATATACAGTTCATGTGGATTTGTTTTGCTGAAGTTCTTAATCTCGTTGTTTTTCCATATGGTTGCGACATCAGATTCAACTCTTGGCTGATCTTAATCTGAAAAAAACTCCTCAGCTTGTGGAATTGGTAGATGACAGCAAGGTCACAGTATGTTGATTGGTTTTTCTTCTTTTATAACCCAAAAAAAAAGTTTTTTATCTACACTTTATTATATATGACTCAAGATCGAATTTGCAGGATGTGGAAGAGCTTATGAGTTTACCCCCAGAAAAGCTTTTACTGAAATGGATGAATTTTCATCTGAAGAAAGCAGGCTACAAGAAACAGGTTACAAATTTTTCGTCTGATCTGAAGGTAAGAGACAGTTCATTACTTTTTTTATTAAAAAACTGTGTGTTAAATGTGGCAATGGCAATTTAAGTTGGCATGGCTTAGTGATGAGAATACATATTTATTTGTTCAGTAGATTTGCGCATATGTCTTGATGAAATTGTTTTTCTTGTAACGTTGTAGTCAAACTGTAGTCTGAGCAAAGCCAGGGAGGTGGCCCCTCTACTGCTGTCCATTGAAAAAAGAAAAGAAAAAAAGAGGGTAAACATTGTTAAAATATAATAATGATTCATGCCTCTTAAATTGTTCTTCGGTAAACCTTGCATTATGAAATTTCTATACAATCCAGTTGTTCTCGAGATTTATTTCTTAGACATACTTGAGCTGAAGTTTTATTCTTTAGAGTTGCAACTTGACTGGGTTCAGCCTGATCCAAACTGATCATAACTAGGTCTTTCAGCAAGTTTGTGCAACTCTTTTATTATTTGGGTTAGCCTTTTGAAAAATTTCAACCTGACCTAAACTCTGGTTGGGCTTGGACAAAAGTGTTGGGAAACTCTTTACACTTGAGAGGGGGAAAAGAAAAAAGTTACTTCAGCAATAATATTGACCGACAAATTTGTGTTTCCGGGGTACTATTTCTTATTTCTTTCTCTGGATGATATTATAGGCTTATGCACTTGCAGGATGCGGAAGCCTATGCTCGCTTGCTTAACGCTCTTGCACCGGAACATGGTACCCCCACCACATTGGATACTAAGGATCCTACTCAAAGATCAAATTTGATTCTTGAGCATGCAGAGAAAATGGGTTGCAAAAGATACATCTCTCCTAAGGACATTGTGGAGGGCTCACCTAATCTAAATCTTGCATTTGTTGCACATATATTTCACCACAGGTCAGAATAAATGTGATCCTTTCACTTGGTCTCTTGTAGAACAAAAAATTCTTTATCACATGAATAGTGTGGCACATGCATGATTCAATTGTTAATTTATTCAGACTACTGGCAGTTAGAAGAGAGATGACAGAGTGATGATACCTGTCTTGACAATTGTTTCCAGATTCTGTGATAATTGTGCAACCCGTTGAGACATTTAGAGATGCTGGGTTAACAAGATGAATGTTGAAAGAAAAGCTATGCATGATTGTTAATGTGATATTCTATAAGTCATTTTTAGTTGTAAATTTTTATGTTGCATGGTTAACACAATTACCCATGTTTCCTGTACTTGCATTCTGATTCTAGTATTCTTCATTCTGACAGGACTGATTCTCCTTGCAATACGCAATATATGGCTTGTCAATTAAAATAATTATTGTTTTATTTATTTATTAGTTTTTTATGATTGTGCAAATTGTCTTTTTGTCTTTTTTTATTTTTTGTGATTGTCAGTGGATATCTGTATAATTAGTTTGTGGATTTCTTTTTGCAGGAATGGCCTATCTGTGGACAACAACAAAATATCATTCGCTGAGATGATGACAGATGATGCTCAAACTTCTAGGGAAGAAAGGTGCTTCCGACTGTGGATTAATAGTCTTGGAACTGCTACATATGTCGATAATGTGTTTGAAGATGTCAGAACTGGGTGAGGTTCACATCTCTTGCAATATTATTGACTCCCGATATTATTTTATTTTACTTTTTAATGTTTAACCCTCTTGCAATCAGATGGGTTCTTTTGGAAGTTCTTGATAAAGTTTCTCCAGGATCAGTCAATTGGAAGCAGGCAACAAAACCACCAATTAAGATGCCTTTCAGAAAAGTTGAGAATTGCAACCAAGTTATAAGGATTGGAAAGCAATTAAACTTCTCCCTTGTGAACATAGCTGGAAATGATATTGTACAAGGAAACAAGAAGCTCATACTTTGTTAGTGTGCTTCATCTCTTATTTCTTAGTCCCCCAAACCCCAGAATACACTCTTATAAACATGTCAACTGTGGTTTATCTTTATAAAAGATTTTTAATGTTGAACACATGGCCAAAGAAGTCAAGCATGAAGAGAATATAGTTGTGAGTTATTTTTCATGGACGCGGGTATGTGTATCGAGTATGGGCATGCATCCATGCGTCAAACGTATTAAATCATCAAATAATAGAAGGACATATGGATACTGCTTAATATTTATACTATTTAATAGTTTTATTTTATTTTTAAGTGTAAATAATGTCTTTCTGTAACATATTGTTCAATATAGGCATTTCACTTGTTTTGAAGCAATAATATAATAAAATTGAATTATTGAATATATTTTTTAGGTGCATGGCCAACCAAAAGTATCAGACACATATCCCACACAGATGTCCAATTATTGTGTCTTCGACATAGGTACTTCACGTACTTTTGAAGAGTCCATGGAATTGTGAGAAAGGATGAGAGCTAGTTGTAATTGTATACACTGGTTACTTACAAAACAAAAAGTATATATTGAAAATTTATGTGCATGAAATTTGTTGAGATTCATTGTTTGACTCATGCAATTGTTAAATGCAAAGTATGAAAAAAAAAAAAATGAAAAATTATAGATTTGTTCCATGTAAACTGTAAAGTGTGTAATGCATAAAAAAGGATATATTTATATTGCCTTGACCTCGACGTGCTGATATCCTATAGTTCTAAAAGTTAACATGTCACATATTTTTTTTGTCACATTACCTATCCGTGCTACATAGGATACCATATGGCATGTTGTTTGGACCCTTTTACTTTTACCATCTGAGGTGCTACTTATTTCTAACCAGTACATTACCTTGTTCTTCTCTCTCTGGAAAATGTGGTTTCTACTATATGAGATATTGACGACATGGTTTTATTGGTGTTGTAATCTTGTTCTTTATATGGTAAAACAAAGATAGAGGCTTCATATATAATATTCAATCAATCCCTGATAAATTGAATGGCTGATTTGAGAGAAAAAGTGATAGGTTAGGGGTTTCTTTTTTGTTTCTCTCTTTTCTTTCCTTTTTTTTTTTTTTTTTTTTTTAAGTTTTTCCTCTGATATGATAAGGGGATTATGAATGTGAAAATTCCATTGAAGTGAGTAAAGTAGGACATATATTTTCTTTTCTGTTTCTTTTTCCCTTTTTTTCCCAGTAGGGGATGAGGAATTGGACTGAAGCAACAAATGAGTAATGAAGTGTATGTGAATTTATGGTTGAATACTGGATCCGTACTGAAGCAAAAACGTTCTATTCCAACATTTTTTTAGGATGACATACACTACAACAAGATGATGAATATATACAAGGTTGATAATGTTTGTTTGCTTCATGTATTAGAGCTTCACTATGGTTGTGTCTCCCCTAAAACTGCTTTATATATACTTTGGTACCAGAGATATCCTACTCCAATAGTTTTGATGTAATTGAACTGAAAGAGTACCCATGTTATGTGACTACTTAAGTTTCACTAGTTGATATATGCTGAACTGTGAAGTGTAGTCATTTTGTATGGTTTGAGAACCTAAATTAAACAACTACTGGAATGCCGCACGGTTGATGTGTGAAAAAATTGAGGTGTTCTAGGCGAACCAAAATGGCATAACAAAATTCATGTAGCTGATTCTAAATGGTTGGAACAAAGTTCGATTGAGTTGAATTGTTGTGCTAAATAGTGACTTTTTGTGAAGCACTGAAAAGCCATATGTTGGTGGGGGGAGTTTACTTGGTGCAGCTTTTAACCTTTTTTTTTTCTTTATTTATTACCATTCTATTGATTTTGTAAGTCAAATTAAGAACAGTGGTACTCTCTGAAGTTTAAAGTTTAGGCCGCTGTTGCTTATTGACACTTTTTGAACTGCCTTTTTTTCAAAACAAATTTTGACTTGGAAATTCCTATACCAGTTTCCAGGCTCTTTTTTTTTGTTCCTTCCAAATATTATGTATGCTTTATTCCTGACTGCTGAGAAGTTCCTCTGGTTTATATTTTCTTTCTTTGTTTAGTCATAAAAAATAAAAATAAAAATAATATAAAAAAAAACTAATTGTTCACTTTTCCCTCGTCAGCATTTTTGTGGCAGTTGATGAGGTTTAGTATGCTCCAATTCCTGAAAAACTTGAGGTCACACTCCCGAGGAAAGGAGATAACAGATGCTGACATTCTAAATTGGGCAAACAACAATGTGAAGAGCTGTGGCAGAGCGTCTCAAATGGAGAGCTTCAAGGTAACCAAGAAAACCTTGATTTTGTACAGTGATCAGATTTTCAGGCCATGATGATAGCTTAACATTTCAATGCAACTACTTATTTTTTATTCTCTTAAGGATAAAAACCTTTCAAATGGAATTTTCTTGCTTGAACTTCTTAGTGCCGTGGAGCCAAGGGTTGTCAATTGGAGCCTTGTTACCAAGGGTGAAACTGGTATGTTATTTAGTAGGGGATATTGATTTTCTCAGATTGTGTGTGCTGGATTTTAATTATTTTCTCTTCTTCTCACCCCGTTTCAAATTTGTTGGTAATCAGCTGTGGGTTCTTAAGGCTGAGTTGCACTTGCATAAATTTTGTCTTCTTAGCAGGCATATATTTGGGAAATTACTTACCAAAAAAACATATTTGGGAAATTATGTACGGAATTGAAATATTTCCAGTCTAGGAAAATGCTCGTAATCTTAACTGACGTTGCTGTAATTGCAGATGAGGAAAAGAAATTGAATGCAGCATATATAATCAGTGTTGCTCGAAAGTTAGGGTGCTCCATTTTCTTGTTGCCCGAGGACATAATGGAGGTAAAATAATCATTTCGAACTTGGTGGTTGTTATCTTTAATCACATACAAGTATCCAATATTTATACATCTTCAAAGTCCCTCCATTTGGTTGAGGTTATACTCACAGTTGTCTTGCCAAAAGCACGCGACTAGACAATATCATCCTTACTGGAATTAGTGGTACAAAAATGGTACTTAACCCATCCTCTTTCATTGGTTGCCCCATCATATGGTTGTATTCAATCCATAAACTGTCGACCACTTGATAGGAACTGGTGTTATGGATTGACCCAGTGTTTTTACTCCGCCCTATAATATTTCTGGGAGTTGATAAAGCTGTCAATCTGTCATCCGGATTTCATGGTTGCATGAACAGCACCAGCTAAAAAGGAATTATTTGCATTGCAGTTTCCTGTCTTTGATAATATAGTATAGCTAAATTGGTATATTTTCCACGATAGATTTATTCTTAAATTCAATTTCAAGTTTCATTACCTTCTGGATTGTTATTACAGGTGAACCAGAAGATGATCCTCACGCTAACAGCAAGCATCATGTACTGGAGCCTGCAACAAAAAACTGGGGAATCAACTCCCACACAAGGCAAGAACGCACTGGATGCCTCCCCAGAAGATTCTGTTGATGGTGAGAGTAAAGCTTTTCCGGTAGGCAAGATCTCCAATTTGTCTATCAATGATGCTGCATCCGACCCGTCTCCTAAGGTTGCAAATCAGGAACCCTCGCCACCGGTTGAAAAGGATGACATTACTGACGGAGAATGATGAAGAATTACATATCATTTTTTTTATCACTTCTCTTTCTAGAGGACGGTTTCATTTGGTTGGTGTCATTTGCTAATCTTTTATACTAGAGGCCATAGTCATTTAAACCACAGAAAAAAAGGTTTACTGTAAATTTTTCTTGTGTAGTTAGAGATTGGGGATCTTAGGTATATTCTTTCCAACTCTTATTACATTGTTTTTGATGGATAATGTAATAGGGGAATTTATTTATTTATTTATTTATTTGTTGATAGAAGTATTCATCAAGAGACTTTAATATATTGGGTATGATTATAACTCAGTGATGTTTATAGAATGTATATATATATTTTTTTGACAGGATGTTTATAGAATGTATAAACTGTTTTTTTAATTGTGAAGTCAGTAGCACATTCCTTTGATTATCAATAATTGTGTAGAATGAGTTGTAATAAACAAAAAAGGGATTTAGTCCTTAGCTTTTACCAGATGAACTTGGCTGATAAATGCTCTAATGCATTTGCTCTCTGCAATTCTCAAAACCAAAATGTAAAATCAAAACAAATGAACAAAATATATATATATATGTATATGTATGTGTACATATATGTATATGTATACATACATATACATATATATGTATATATTCACTCATTATAGCTCAAGAATATATATATATATATCACTTGATTTTACTTCTTCCTAACAACTTTAGACTGGGGTATTCATTTGCATTTTGTGATGCAGTGTTCTTGCATCCTGCGATTTGTAACAGTGATCAGATCTCCAGGCCATAAATGAATGTATTTCAATCAATTGGTTGACTTATTCTATAGATTGTCTACCATTCAAAGATTGATCTTGTCATTGTGCTTTGAGAATACGAAAAATGGTAACATAGTAGTGGAAATAAGTTTTAGACCCTTTTAATTTCACTTGTGTAATACTAACATAGACATGGAACATTTAGGTCACTACTCACCCTTCATAACATAAACTTCTTTCCCAAATTACACCAAATGTTCTGAAAATTAGAAGGAACACAAGGGTTCCAAACCAAAGAGGAAGGTTGATGAGTTTTCTCTTTCATTCTCGTCACCTCTAACCATACATTACATGAAATGTTGATTAGGTTGGCTTTTTGATAAAGAAAAATGAAAAACAAACAATTCAAGAGGACTCTATTGTTATTTTAATTTCTTTTACTCTCCTCTTCTTCACTAATATGTGGAGGCCTTGGCTGTGGAATGTGAGGTGTTACTGTTGAATGACAGAGGTTATGTGAAGCACACAAAACTCTGTAAATGAAAATTGAAAATAGGAGATCATGAGAGAAATGACTCTTTTGGAAAACAAAACTGATGATAGAAAATTGCATTTTTACCTGTGGGATAGAAAATTTAGCATCTGAACTATGCCTTAACAGGAAACTATTCCATTCTATACTTAGTAGTGACGACACAATTTCAGATTAAAACAGCTTGGGTTGCTGTTAAACTTGACATACCATGCAATTTATGCCTCTAGCTGAGTAAGAGACATGCATGATGGTATGATACAACATAAAGCAGTTCCAAAGAACATATTCCCATGAACAGCCACAGAAAGGGCTTCAATAACAAAATCAAAAATACAGGGCAGACGCAGCAATGTCCTGAATTGCAGTATGGATAAACTGTATATATTGAAACAAATCAAAATTTACAACAGGTGCTCTCTTCACTCGGATCTTTCCTCTCAGGGATTGAAAGGGCATACTTTCAGGATCTTCTAGAGGGCAGCATACACTGACTAGGATGCCTGATATAGTGTGATATGTTCCAATTCGACTTTTTGCCAAGAGATCACTTATTTGTCATCCCCATTCAAAGAATGAAGCCGTCTCAATCTCTGACCAAGCTCTGCCATGACTGCTGGTTCCTGCTTTTTCCTTTGCTTTGATATAGTGGTGGTTGTCATAGAGCCAACCTTATCAAAAGCAACCTGCAAGGATTGGAAAGGGGATGCTTCAATTTGAAAGCTGCTTGAACCCTTGATCCAGTCAACTTAGAAATTGAGTTACCGTAACAACTAACCATCATAGACGAAGATTACCAATAAGATGCAAAAGTAGGCTTTATTTTATTTTATGTTTTATTTTATTAGGGAAAGGGGGAGAAGGAATGTAATCATTTCTACATATTTTATTTCTCCCTCGCATTTGAAATGAGTCTACTTCAATGCATGTACTCCTAAGATTTCATAATGGGATTCCACTTCAATCTACCATCAACAAAGGAAGAACGAGGCTCTTCTTCCCTTCCTTTTTTTCAGCACCAACTCCAAAATAAAAATGAAACTAAAGAATAGACTTGTGCCTTCCAAAAGCTAAAGAAAAACAGTTCTGAATCCATGTACTATCAACATTAAGAATCTTTTTTATTCACTTAATTACTACAGAGTACTGTTTTTTTTTAAAGTAGGGCTATATGGGAGAGTTGAGTTACCGTCAATAACTCATCAGGATCAAAGAGTTGATGAGTGGTTCTCTGTAATATGTTAATAACATCTCCAACCTGATGTGCCATAAGCAATTCTTCTTCCTTCATCTGCAATCAGTAAATACAACAATTACAATCTTTGGAATATCCTTTCATTTGATAAAAAGTAATATCAGAGAAATGTATGAAACTTGAATAAATATCTCATAGCTCTGTTACCACGAAAATAGCCAAAGCTACATGAAATAGAACCTTTGCCCCCTCATAGAAAAGAACATCCCACACCCGCAAAGTTGTCTGAAAATAAGTTTGCAGGTAAAAGATTATCAGCCACTATAAGAATTACGTCAAATAGTGTGTTCTATCATCTATGTAAGAGCAAATACTATGATACATATGTATACATACATATATATATAGAGAGAGAGAGAGAGAGGGAGGGAGGGAAAGAGAGAAAAAAGCAGTCAAAAATGTTTTAACCTCTGATGGTAAGCTTTTAGAAAAGAGGCATAGGAACCACTCAGTGGCGACAAGGGAGACATCAAACTCCAAAGCTTCCAAATGAGCAGCTATCCTGCATTTTTCTTTTTTCAATTAAGAACAGAAAAAAAAAACAGACAAAAAGGAAAATACACGACAGATCACTATGTTATCAAAAATAAGAAAAGGAGAGTACCTTGGACATTTTTTAACCAGCAGATCTTTAAATACCCTTTGTTCAACGTGGCATCCTGATAAGTTATTCGTGTAACAATCATTAACTAAAACATTTTCCAGAAGGACGGCTAGCATCCAAAATACATCTTCTTCTGTTTTCATCACAAGCAACAACAAAGCTGCAACATAATTTAAACCCTGCACCAAGAGTAATTCAGCTCATCGTACTGAATTTAGAAATCAAGTATTCACATAAAATTTACTTAAAAAAAAACTACAGTGAGTGGCTGGAAAGGAGATGCACCTGAGGTATTATGCAACTAATATATTCTGATTAATCCTACAGCAAAATTTTCAAATATGACAACAAGAATGTTCATGCTTAACAATGGAATCAAAAATTAAATTTTGTGATGGATGATTGAAACTAGAGGATTCAGAGTCTGCTCTGCATAACACAAGGGATGGCTGATGAATATGGTTCAGATATGTATGAAGAAACCAGTAACAATGGTAATCAAGAAAAAGGATAGACGAAACTGAAGTTGAAGCAATACAATGAGAGGACGACCAAAAAGGACAGGACGAAAGCTGTAATGAAAATGTTCGTACACATTGATTTAATTGCAGAGATGTATTCAAATAGACTAAATTCTAGAACAAAGTGCTTGCAGCAAATAGTTGACATGTAGCATATTTAGATTATAATGAAACTTTTGATGATTGTACTAGCAAAACACAGTAGAGAGAGAACTTCATGATAGCCACTTACAAACATATCAATGGAGTAATGAAAAATTTAGTGGTGCACGGATTAAACAAAAAAAATAGTTCTCGATAGAGTGGCCATACAAGATTTTATCTATCTGAGCCTAAAAAGGTTGGGACAAGGCTTTGCCGAGTGCTTAATAAAGTCTTAAGGTTGCAACATAATTTTTTTTAGAAGAAAGTAATGTTATTATAGTTATCATTGTTCGTGTCATTATAGCAAGCACGAAAATGCGGGACTAACAATGGCCTACATTTTGTTATTATAACAAGTGAAATGAACCCTTATTGTTATTACTTATGATAAAAAGAAGTTAACCCACCTGACAGTAACCAACATCAGAATCACGGAAAGAATATCCCACAAGGACACGTCTGAGAGCAGCATGACCCTCTGGGGTGTCTAACCATGGGTGACCAGGAAAGGTTCGCGGTAGATCCTGCACATTTATACATATAGAAGAGTTAAAAGTGGGTGCTAATTTGACATGGCCTTGACATAATATCTCTTACACGTCGGAGAACAGCATGACCCCCACCCTTTACTAGAAATAGATAAACAGAAAAAGTGAAACATAAAAACGTCTCCAATGTTCAAGTCATGTTCATACACACGTCTTTTGGTAGGCTAAGACATATACACATACTTGACAAAACGAGTAACTAGAACATAATGTCATTGGTGACTTCTTCCCCATAATTAAAGAAGAAGAAGAAGAAGGGGATAAATAAGATTAAAATACTAATACATACACCCATGCCAGAGTTCATATTAAAACAATGACGGAACAAATGGAAGGCACTTTCAGATGACAATTTTATCTCATCAATATGGGCTATAATATGAGCTCATAGAGCCAAATGAACAATCAGCACATATACCAAATCAAGGCAATTTCTGGAAATCTATAAAGACAATAAGATTGCTAGAGAACCACATAACTGTCAATCTAATTTATGCTCCAATCCAAGTCCACGTGCTTGAACTGGAGAACATACGTGCACTTTGAACAAAAGTGTCTAAGAGCTATTACCATATGAAAACTTGAAAATATTAAACATACCGAACTTTCATAATCCTCCTTATCTATTACCATGAGGTACTGCCAAACAAGCTGTACAAATATCTTAATAGAATAGTCTCAGATCTATACCCATCTTTATCTTACCAACTGACTTTCATTAACTAAAACTCAAAGGATTTTGGCATTCGTTTCTTTTAAACTGGATCAATAGCCTTTCACAACTAGACCATCATAATACTCCGCAAATAGAGAAGTTCAGCCACTTGATGCAATAAAAATAATGAAGTCAGATCAATGTAATGCAGAAACCCAATAACTCACATGATCAATCTGCCGCGTTGCTGGTGTGACTTTATCCTCAACTGCCTTGGTCAAATCATCATAATAGCTCTCGGGCACAGTTGATTTCTTCTTCGCCGCCCCCGACAATGAAAACCACACCTTAGGCCGTAAAACCGGTGGAATTCCCTTTCTAATTAGCCTCTTCAGCGTGATTGTATTCACTAAAGCTGAAAATTTAAGGGAAGATTTTATGGTGGACGAAATATGAGTCTGCAAATACCAATTTGCGCCTTTGCTAGCTTCCAATGCCCACCAGACCCTACCCTGTTGCCTCACCTTCTCTCTAACCTCATTCAATATATTAACATCATCAACATTGCCTTCTACTGTGAACCCATAAAGATCTTGAAACTTTACAGTGAGGTTTGCCCTCCTAGAATGAATGCTTGGCCTCAAAATGGGTATTTGGGCTTGGAATTCTAAGGCTAAGTCTCTCCTGCTTTGAGTTCCATACATTTTATGAGGTTAAAATGAAGGATCAAGAACTTCAGAGCGAGCGAGCGAGAGCGAGAGCGAGAGAGAGAGAGAGAGAGAAGGTGTCAAATTGGGAATAGAGTTAAAACCATGAAATGGTCAATTTTGAAGGCCAACGGCTTTAACTCGAACGATCAAAAATAGAAAATTGGTTCTTTTAGAAAGAGGTATCTAAGAATTTTATTGGAAAAGAAATTTCAACAAAATATCACAAGATACCCACATTTCTATTCGCCATTGAAGTTCCTTTTTTGTGGCATTAAATTCTTTGAAACCTGATAAATTAAATGAAAATTTTGAATCTTCCCCCAAACGGGTTCTTGAAAAAAGTTGAATTTAGAGACAACACCACCTCAGAAAAGGGAAAGCAGAAACTGAAACACAGAAAACAAAAGCCGCACACAAAAGACAAGAAAAGAAAACGGAAAAAAAAGATCTTCTACTACCACTTCTGTGAATAGAGATAAGGAATAACAGAGACTGGCTATTTTGGGATGGATTTGCTATCAAGAACGAAACATATTTTGGGATTGTTTAGAAAGGATGAAGGAAAACAGGGCTAGAAAGTGGAAAGAAAATCCCCTAATTTTGGGGCTATGAGTGCTTAAATTAGAGCAAGAATAGGTGGTCTCAAGTCTGTGGACGGAAGGGTCGAAAATCAGACAGAGGTTTGTAGAGTCATTTCCTAAAGTCTTTTTTTTCCTTCTAAATATACATATATAATATATATACACAAATAAATATTTGGATGTGACAGAGAAGACCGGATAGTAGTAGAGATTTTAAGAGAAACGTTGATAATTGTGGAAGGCGATGGATGATGTTCCGAGGGCAGAGAGAGAGAGAGAGAGAGGTGGGTAGGTTAGCATTACAAAACAGTGTTTAACGTTGAAAATCTGTAATTTAACCAAATCGAACCTTGTGTGCTTCTAGGTGTTCTTGTTTTCAAATTTCCAAAATTGGCCTTCAATGTTGTTAAACTTTTTTGGGAGGACAAAGGTTTTTGATAATTATCATGGTTCTTATCTGGAACCTTGGTTTTAGTTCCCAAATTACCCTTGTCATTTTCCTTTTTTTACAATTATACCTTTCTTTTTTTTTTCTTGACAGTAGAGAGAAATACCATATTGGTTTTAAATACTTAAATCGGTTATTTTCAATATTTTTCTTAAATCCCTCCATAAAGATTGGAAGGATATAATACCACTCCTTAGTGTGATTTAAGTGTGTTACCTACCAAGAAATACAAAACGAAAGGGATGGTTGGTTAGTTAATATGAGAGAGTATTTCTTCTTCTTCTTCTTCTTTATGATAAGTGGCTAATATGAGTGAATATTAATCATAGAGCAATTTACAAAAATTATACACATCTATCATATAGCATTTGTTGGACATACAATAAAAAAAATTCAATTGGATGGTTGGACCTTGTGTATCGGAGAAAAATCAGTGCACAAGTAAAGAAAAGTGATATGATTCATGTTTAGGATAATGCTATTGTTTTTTAAAAAATAAAAGTTGGATACATGTCAATCACATGTAATTTTATTGGAGTTATAATATAACATTAATGTTCTGTATTGTAAGAATGAATAAAATTAGAGAGAAGGGAAAGAAAAATGGACAGATTAGAGAAAATGGATGGATTAGACATTTCTAAGAAATGAGATAGTGACTTTCTCTCTTTTTGTTTGGTTGTATAAAAGATTGAAAGAAAAGGAAAGAAAGCAATATCTTATTTTGTTTGATAGAATAGAAGAGAAGAGAGATTGTTAACATTAGATTTATTTAATAATTATGAAAGGTAGTATTGTTATTTAAATTTTTTATAACAATCTTTAATTTTCTTCCTTTTTATCTTCCAACCATATTTGGAGGGATAAAAATTTATAAAGCAACAAAAATGATTCATCCATCCTCCTTTCTCTCGTCTCCTTGCTTCCTCCTTTTTTTTTTTTTTTTTTTTTTCCTGAATGGAAATGAATATTATTAAAAAAAGAAATCAACTAGTACAGAAGAGCAGGAGAGGTCATTGCCTCACAAAGCAAAAACCTGATATTTAGGAGAGGGAAAGAATCATCACCAAATAAAAAAATAAAAAGAGGCAAAACACAATCAACATAAGACATGGAGGTCCTCCATGGATAATCCCAGAAGAGTTAGAACTTCGAAGACAGCATCCATGGCAATTTGAGAAGCCGATCTAGCATGATTGCAAATTCGGATGATTTTGGAGCATCATATATATATATATATATATATAGAAAGAGAGAGAGAGAGAGAGAGAGAGATGAATCAAAAAGAGAAGAGGAAAGAGCAAAATTTCACAAGTGGGGCAATTGTATGTCAAATTTAAAAGTCAAAAGTTATGAGTTAATTATTCAAGTAGGAGTTATTTTTAGTGCAATAATTAAAACTGAAGCTGAAAACCATGAGGACTCAAATTCGAATTTAAATGTTATCACCCCATGAAAATTAAAAGATTCCAAAGATTATTAGTTTTGTTTTCAGTTTCTCTCCTAATATTTAAAATCAAGTATTTGTTTTGTCTTTCGTGGTGTGTGCTTTGAAAATAATAAGAAAAAAAAAAAGGAAAAAAAAGAGATATTATTAAAATAATTATTTCAAATATATAAATATCCTTTTTTAAAAAAATAGAAAAGGAAATTAAAATTTGTATTACTTTTGAACTAAAAAGCACGGACACTTTACCGAGGGTGTCGTATCCGTGTCAGACAATTGGACACCGTGTGAGACACTTCTTGATATTTTTCTTTTTAAGACACTTCTCGAAAACTCCTTGAACATGCGTCAGACACTTCGTAACAGTATTGTATATTTAAGTATTTTAAAAAAAAATTATATACGACTAAGTTATGATTAAAAATTTAAGTTAAATATATGTAGATGACTAAATAAGTTCTGTTCTTTAATCTATTTATTTATTTTTATGTGGTTCTTAATTGTTTTATGATAAATTAAAGTATTTGTGTAATATAAATTTTTTTTAATAATTAATATATATTATATTATTATTTTGTTATATTTTTAATATATGTTATATTATTATTTTGTTATATTCGTGCCGTTGCTTCCTAGTTCTTAACGGTGACAAAACCCTTGACTTTGAGTTTAAGGGGTCCGCGTTTATTTCTTTCCGTTAGTATTTAAATGTGATTCTGCTACATCGTTAAAGGACAATTGTGTAATTCAATTAGATATTGACGCGGTTTAGTTGCTCCCACTACTAGTCCTACGAGTGGGATTGATTTAAATATTTAGTATATTGTGATGGTTTTTATGTGGGCCACGAAATGATTATCTGAAACTGTAATAAGCTGGCACCTCTGGGCCCACATATTGGGCTGATCCAATTGAGTGAAAAAAGGGCCGATGGGCATTTGCAAGCCATTCAAATAGCTGACTGTTCGTTCGTGTCGAACAAATTACTACAAGATGATGACACGTGTGACTTCCTAGTTGTTGCATTCCAGACGGAATATAAAAATTAATAATACGTAGTAGTATATCAAGACAAGTTTAGCCGTCTAATTGAAATGTGGAGACCATACAATTTGTAGACATTTGTTGACTTTTGGTGAGTTTGGGCAATGCATCACGGGACTGATAAGAGATATATTATATCATATGATATATGATATGTATGTTAGAAATAGAAACATGAAGAAATATTCAGAATGTAATTAACTGAGGATACATAAAATGACAATGTGGCAATAAAATAAATAGAGACTATAGTATTACTAGAAATTATATATTCCCGATAATTGAGATCAATAATATTAAAGGATGGGGTGAATAAATGATGGGTGTAATAAGTTTGAAACAATTTGATCGGAATGGAGACAAAGTCAACACTATCTTATTTTTTATATGGCAAAATGACTCACTCTTTGAAATTTCATATACATAATTTGCTTACACCTACTTTCACACTTCTTAAAGTTTGAGATGTGAATGCACATAATTCACAACCATCATTTATTCGTTAAAAAATACAGTGACATTGTGCAAAATGTCTTTTTTATCTCTCCACTAATTAAAAAGACCATATTGTTCCCAATTTTACATTTTCACTTTTACAAAACTACCATTGCTTCAATTTTAATCTTCATTCAAATACTGTAATCATTGAAACCTAAAAAGAATCGAAGATAACAATTTAAGGAAAATGATTTCATTAAGATAGATTTTCTTTCTTTAATTTCTAGCATTTTATCTAAAATAAAATCATTCAAATAATAGAGCATTTTAATTTCTAGCATTTTATTTAGAAAGGACTTTTTTTTTTTTAACGAAAAATGCAACTTTAAATAAAATCTAAAAAAATAAATTCATAATATGACATTCACAATAATAAACAATAAAACATAATAAAAAAACCTAGCAAGGAGACATAAACTATTTTAACAGGAACGCACCTAAGAGATTTACAGTAGCACAACCATAGTTGAAGAAAACAAAGAACAAAAATTTAAAAGGATATGCCTCGCTAATATATATATATATATATTTTAAAAAGCAACACTTCAACCAAAATACACAAAATAAATCTATGCACACAGTTGATGGAAGCCAAAGATGGATAAAATTCTTTAGTCTTCATTAAAGGCGAAGCCTAAGTCTTTTTAAAAACTTTACACTATTCCATTTCAAGTAACAAGTATTGAGCGTACTAATTCAATATCTAAAAAATTAAATTTCTAATACGCGTTCGGTCTAATACACAATTCTGACATGGATCCTTCAGTATATTTAAGATAATAAAAATATGTTCTATTTACAATTTCTTAGATTAATGCAATAAATAGTTTAAGAATAGGAGAAATATAAACATGGTGCATTGTCATTATCATTTTTATTTAAAGGTCAATTTGGTCTTTAAATTTATTTGATTTTTTAAATATAATATAGTTATTATATTGATGGGTAGCTTTGTAATTTCACATGCTAGTTGGTGGCACTATACTAAGAAGGGGTGTGAGTGTAGGTTTTAGCAAACTATGCATATGAGTGTTTTTAAGGCAAATCTCAGAGGCTGTGAGTGCATTTTACCCTTTCTTATATGATAAGAGCATATATAAGAGATAGAAGGATTAAGACCCTGTTTGGATTAATTTTTGAAAAGCAATTTTTAACTTTTCAAATTCAAAAGTCGTTTTAAAAAGTATTTAAATTGGTAAAGTTAAGAGGTTTGGAGTTCAAAAACAGCGTTTAAAGAAAGTCGGTAGGTACCAACTTTCTCATTTAGTTTCTGCGTAAAAACTGAAATAAAAAGTTTTGCAAACAGAACTTAAGTGGTATAAATATATATAGTTATGCACCAATAAGAAAATAATAATATATTCAATTATATTTAAAAAAAGAAGGCAAAAACACATAGCAAAATTAATATGGAAAGAAATTAGAGGCAAGAAAAGATATAAAATAAAGAAGATTCATGTACTTATATACCAATGAGTTTTATCATAACTGAATATATATATATATATAGACACACACACGAATACACACGTGTCTAGATAACACCAATATGCGGTTTTTAATTGTTGGATGGAGAGACTGTATGTTATGTCTCAATTTAACTATTGTTGATCCAATGAATTGACAGAGTGACTCGTGAGTGCTTGATGCATGGGTCGCTACTCGCTTGCTACAGAAGAGAAGAGAAGAGAGGACCATATATATATATATATATATATATATATATATATATATGTTCTGTAGTTGATGGAAATCACGTGGTCCACCTACTTGTAAAAATAACGAAAGGTCCAATTCAAGTCATATATGTCCTTACACTACAACTTTAGTGCGTTCGTACCAAGAAAGAAAGGCTTTGCAAAGAACCGTAGATCTAAAGCGATGGGATGGCACCAGCTAGACTTGTTCCATGTTTTTTTCAGTACTCATATATGTGAAGGGGAGCATATATCCAAATGCACGAGAGGGATGCGTTCGAGCCCGGCACGTACGCTGTGTCAGTGTTCGACTAACATTATAAAAAAAACAAAAGAAAAATTACATTTTGACCCTGACCTGATCTTCCACTTTTACAAATTTTTATTTTTACTTCTGTCATTAATTTTTGATTGACTTTGATCAACAAAATACTAATATGACTAAACTAACATACTTATACACTATACTTGTTCAAGTTATATTTACTCCACATTCTAAACACTCATCTATATTTGATTCCCTAAATTAAAAATGTGTACAAAAATAACTTAACACAAAATAATTACAAACACCACCACCACCACAACCTGCGGTGACAGCAACTAGCATTCCCACCATACAACTAGCATTTTTACTCTTTATCTTTTTTTTCACAAAAATCTCAAATCACCAACTTATACCATCCCTAATCATACAAACTATGAATACATATTTCTTTGGAAATTAAAACTAAAAACACAAAAATTACACCACACACACACACACACACACACATATATCATTTATATTGTATATTCTAGAGCAACATGGTGGAGAGGTTAAAATCCATGGTGCAATACATATTAGTGGATTTCTTTTTCTTCAGCACGTTCATCAGCTCCACCTTTCCACTTAATCTTGATTGGCATCTCAGAGGCAAAACCTCATAACTCAAATATTCTCCTAATCTCGAATCGATTGGTGGAATACTGGTTGATGTCAAGTCCAACTCAATCGTTTCACTTCTTCTTCTTTCTCTGGATTTCGGGCTTGCCTCATCGAAGGGTTGTCATCACCAATACCCTATATTCCTGAAGAGTCGCCGATGATGGAGAAGCCACCCATCTCCAAAATCTCTCATTTTGGGTTTGCAATTTCAAAACCCTAATTTAAGTTTGCAATTTCAAAATCAGTCAAAATCTCTCATTTTCATCAGATCTCAAATCATCACCACTACAAAATAAAACAAAAAAAAGCAAATAATCACCTACTATTTTGGAGAATCAAATTAGGGTTTTGAAATTACAAACTCAAATTAGGCCTCCAAAAGGTGACTTTGTCAGTGGTGGCTCTGAGTGGTGGGAATGATGGTGGTAGTAGCGGCGCCACTAGTGGCTGTGGATTGCTTGGTCTCTGTCAGAGTAGTCATCTGAAAAATCCAGCACCATCATCTCCTACAAACAATATATATATATATATATATATATATATATATATATATATATTCAGGGAATAATATTAATTAGACATCTTTGGACTTTAATAAAATGGTAATTAAATATACAAGTGTAATTTGATTCATAATGAAAATTAATGGGCATGAGGGGTCAAATTGATAAACTCTATTGGAGGAAAAATTGGTACAAATAGGCTTAGAAGGGCATTCTAGGTATTTTTTGGCTATTGTTTGCATGATGTAAGCAATCTGATCGTTGACAATGACATGAGAGACTAAAGTGATGTATAATTTCAAACATCAGGATGAAAATGAAGATATACAAACGTGGGGAGAGGGGTTAGGTTGACGTATGGACAAACTTCAGGGGGGTCAAAATGTAATTTGTCCCAAAAAAAAAAAACTACTCACAAATATACAAAGGAAAAAAAAAACACCGTTAGGCTTCATGAAATTAGAATTTGTTAAATTGAAGAAAATTTTGTTCGTTTTTGAATCATCTAGACTTTGTTAAATTGAAGAAAATTTTGTTCGTTTTTTGAATCATCTCCAATCATGAATAATTTTTTTTTTCAATTTCAATGCTGCAATTTTATGCAGCCAAACATAGTTTTAATTTTGGAGTAAGTATTCGATGAGCAAGACATATCACGTTATTGATATGTTTGGCCAATAAAAAATGCACCATTTCAATTTATTAAGAAATTTTTTTATAAATAAGTGAAACTATTTTGTCTTAATGATAGTATTTTTATTAGTCAGACACATGAATGACTGGAGAGGAGTGTTAGCGTTTTGTTCTCTCTCTTGTATAATACTTGATGGTTAGAGGTGATTGTCCATGCGGACTACTGGCATGGTACATGCTGCGAAGCTACCCATTTGCTTTTATTACATGATTGAAGGAGTAGGACAGACTTCACACTTAAGATTATATGATTACTGTTGTATTATTTTTTCAATTTGTTTTATACATATATGTATGGATATGATTATATAGGACAATTAATATACATTTCTTTTGTATAAACGTTACAATCATAACCTGCTTTTTTTTTTTAAATTATTGTTAAGTTTTATTTTTTTTTATTAAAAGACAAATAAGTCCTAAAAAATTTTTTTAGGATCAATAAATTTTACTTTTTCATTGAAAGACAAATAAATCATAAATTTTTTTTCTTTAAGACCAACAAGTCCTATTTTTTTTACTGAAAGACAAATAAGTCTTAAAATATTTCTTTTAGGACCAATAAGTATCATTTTGAATATTTTTTTCCCATTTAAGTCTTAAATCACTAAATCTTCAATTTATATCTTTAATAAATTATATATACTATTTCTTTTAGGATCGAAAAGGATTTTGAGGTCTTATTTGTCTTTCAATGAAAAAAGTAAAATTTATTGGACCTAATTTTTTTTTTTAAGACTTACTTGTCTTTTAATGAAAAAAGTAAGACGTACAGGTAATTTCTTCTTTTTTTTTTTTTTTATCAAGCATGAAAGTGAATAAGTTTGAGTTGGAATTTTTTTTCCCCTTTTCTGTTGGAGTTTGTGGTGGTGAGCTAAATTGCTATTCTAGCTATTACCTTCAAATATCATTATATCAATGACCAAACCACCCCCCCCCCCCCCCCCCCCCCCCCCCCCCCATATCTATTTATTTATATATATATGTTACACAAGTATACGTATATGTACTAAAATGGGTGGACATATAAATATATAATACAGGCACATTGATCTTTTTCCCTGGAATCGTGTATCCACGACCCCACAACATTGTGATTTTGTTTGACTATACAAGAGAGGCACTGCACATGTATTTACATATATAGTACTACAATATTAATACTAGTCATGAATGCCACGTTTGAAAGTTCCTTCACTACACAAATCAAAGTTGTTCAACTACTCACAAACTTATATATATATATATATATATATATATATATATATATATATATATATATAATTTAATTATTTTTGTAGCAAAGAAAACTACAATTAAACTTGTTTTAAAACATGGACAAAATACACTTACACCCTTTAAAATTTGTTCTAATTATACTCATATTTATAATTTGGAAAAACTTACCCTCAGACTTCCTGAGGTTTGATGCATGATTACACTTAAGCCCAACACTATATGTATTGTCTGCTTTACCCCTTTATTGACTACAAATACATTTTTGAAATTATTTTTCACGTTTAAAAATTACATTGCCCCAACTTTCATTTCATTACTTTCCTTTTAACCTTAAACCCCACACACACATATATATTTTTACAGCACTAGAAATATATTGCAAATTTTATTAAATATATTTTTAATATATGTTATATTACGTATTTTACTAAAATAAATAAATTTAAATATAAATTATAAATTATACAAACTACTAATTTTTTCAAGCTTTATGAATCTTAATGTGATGATGATTATGTATATATGTGTATGTGTATGAAACTTTATCATCTTCATATTATGATTCATAAAGCTCAAAAGAATTACAAGTATGTATAATTTGTAATTTTAAATTTAAATTTATTTATACTAAAATATGTAATATAACATATATTAAAATATATTTAATAAAATTTGCAATATATTTCTAGTGCTGCAAAAATATATATGTGTGTGGCATAAAGTTAAAAGGGAAGTAATTAAAGAAAAGTTGGGACAATGTAATATTTTAAACATGAAAAATGAGGCCAAGAATGTCTTTTTAGTTAAGGGAGGGGTAAAACAAATAATATATATAATATTGGAGTTGAGTGTAATCATGCATAAAATTTCAAGGGATTTGAGTGTAAATTTTGTCAAATTATAAATATGAGTATAGTTACGACAAAGCTCGGGAAGTGTGAGGGTACTGGCCCTTAAAACATTCCCTTTTGTAATGCTCTAGCTTCTATTGGTCACTCTCCGACTTTATTAGCAATAACCAGCGGAATTGGGCCCCCAATTCTCTCATTATTGGGCTTTGGTACTAACTCTTTCTTGGGCCATTTCTTAGGCCTAGTTGTTTTCTGTTCTGTGGGCACTATATTTCTCCATATTTGGTCTTGTAGGCCTGTTTTCCTTGGGGTTTGTTCCGCGCGTTTGGTTGTTTGGTCCTTGGGCTCTTTTCCCTGCTCTAAATTTGTATCGAAAAATAAAACTATATAAATAGCTTCTTTCTTTTTTTAATTTTTATCTTTCTGTTATTTTTAAAATGTACCAAATTAACTTTGTACTTCGGATTTAGGAATGTCCAAACCATGACAGCTCAACACAACTTCACATTATTCATTTTTTTCAAAAAAGTGATTGAGTTCAAGAGTATAAGGTTGAGTGCCAATATCATTTCAGAAAATTAAATACCCTCACTTTTGTTCGTTAAATATCGGATCTAAATTATTTGCATATGAGTAACTGGGTATGATAGAATTATTATTATTATTTTCAAGCTTGCTTTATCTTATTTATCCTCAATTATATGGGCCTTCAGTTATATTCAATACTGATTTGAGTCCGTTGGGCCCTAGTTTATTACCCTAATATTAAACTTGTTAACAAAATTGATAAAAACACGAGGTCCTATGTACTCTTGTTAATCAGGTTTTTAATTTTTCATGATTTCTTAATTTAAGACCATACTTTTATTTATTTATTTACTCTTAAAAGCACTCCAAATACAATGTTCGTTTATTATTAGAAAATTAGTTAAGAGTGTCTCCAAAGGAATTTATTCAACTATAAAAGATGTGAGGTGAGAATTTTGGTGTTACACTATTTCCTTGAAATTAAACTCGAGCTTTTAAGAGTTACGTTTAGGTGCCGAATACAGCAACCCACATAAATACATACCCGCATAAATGGATAACCTTTTATTTATTTATTTTTTTTCATTTTTTTTGTTGGTGCTTTTTGCAACATAGAGCCCATGAGAAGTATCATATGTACACACAAATCTTGAGTCTGAGAATAAGATCAAAATACGTGAACAAATATATAAAATATATTAATTTCGAGAAATATGTTGATGATTCTTTAAATTTGTTGAATTGTGAATAAAAAACAACACGACTTTGAATATGCTTGCTATTGTTCTTCTTCAAAGTTTTGAAGGTTGAATGGATGTATGTCTTCAGAATTTTAATTGTTGATTAAAGATAGAGTTTGACAAAATTTCAGTATTTTGTCAGAGTCTTCTCCTCCTCCTTTCTCTCCCTTTTCTCTTCACCCACCACCTTTATTTATAGACTTCTTGGAATGGTAGATTTGTAACTTTCTTTTATTCTGATAATTATCCTTTATGATAATTGTGATAATTATCCAATATATACATAATAATTATTTTTGATAATAATTATATATATATATATATATATATATATATATATATATAATTATCAAGCTGACCTATTTTCAATTGAGCTTGGACATTTTTAAACAATTTGGATCAACTCATGACCCATTTATTTGTGGTGGGTTTGTGTTTCGAATTATCTGACTTATTGAGTCACATTCTAAAGTGGGCTAAACTGTAGATAAGCCCAAATTATATTTTGGGTCCATAATGTAATTTTTTAATGTCTACAAATTGCCCTCACTTCAAGTTTCGCGTTATATCAAGTTTGTCACGTATTTAAAACGGGATTTGAAGTATTTAATTTTTCGCAATTTTTTTTTATAGCAAAAATACAATTGCAAAGAGTCTTCTTTGTTAAGTTGAATTCGTGTCTTGAAAATCTTAAATATAACTTTTTTTTGGGTCCAAGCGGAATTGTAGACTTAAAAATTCAATGGCAAATAGGATTAATCCACCATTATATATATATATATTTATCTTACGCTTCAAACTTTTCATATAAGAGATAACTAAGAGAAATCCCGTGAATTGCTATTGAAAGAATATTAGAATAAACCCACACCTAGTAAATGTAAGTTTTTCTTTCTTTTTTCATAACTGCCGCCTTCTTTCTTCTCCTTTTTTTTTATGACCGCCGTCTTTTTTCTTTTTTTCTGTCTTTTTTTTTCCTCTTTCGTTTTTTCCTTCGCCTACCACAATGCACACGTACTATATTTTTTTTTCTCTTCATACGCATTGACTTCCTATTTTTTTTTTCTCTTCTTTCTCTCTTTATACGCATTGACTTCTTCTTCTTCTTTTTTTCCTTTTTTTTCTTTCTTCTTTATCTCTTTCAAAGCGCTGATTTCTTTTTCCTTTTTTTCCCTTTTTTGACTTTTTTTTAGCATGCTTGCCTCTTCTTTTTGCTTTTTTTTTTTTTTGCTGATGTGGCAGGAAGTGACATGGTGGCTGACTAGGCACTGAATGCTGATTAGACGATGACATGGTAGGCGACTGGATGTAGAAAAATAAAATAAAGATTTTCATACTACTTGCTAGTTTTGAACCTGAGACCTCATAAGAATTTACTACAACACTAAACCATATTTCCTGAACTTCTTAATGTATTGCAAATCCTTACAACCAAGTATACATATGTTTGAACTTTGAAAAAATAATTTCTTTTTTTTTCCAGATCCGCTTCTACTTGTAGGCTATGCTTGAGCTTTGTGTTTACTCTGAAAATATACAGATCCATTGACCTCATCGAGGAAGACAACTTTACGTGAGTCACTCAACTCTTCTCTTGCAAGCTTCAATATATATATTTTTTGTCAATTCTTGCAGGTCAAATCGCTTCTTTCAGAATATGGGATTCCAGATGCCATTAATTAGTCCTTTTGGGTCACTCAATCGTCCATTTGGGGTCCCTCAGTGCCCTTCGGGGTCACTTAGTTCCTTTAGAATATTTTATCGTCCCTTCGAGGTCACTTAATGCCATTTGGAGTCACTTTATTGTCCCTTCGGAGTCACTTAGTTCCTTTGAAAAACTTTATCGTCCCTTCGGAGTCCTTTAATGCCTTTTAGAGTCATTTTATCGTCCATTTAGGGTCACTTTATCATCCCTTTACGGTCCTTAGTGCCATTCAGGGTCACTTTATCGTCCCTTAGGGGTCTCTTAGTACCCTTCGGGGTCACTTAATTCCTTTGAAACACTTTATCGTTCATTCGGGGTCCCTTAGTGTTTTTTGGGGTCACTTTTGTTAGTCCTTTTCGGACATTTTTTTTTGTGTTTAAATTCTTCTCACATTTTTTTTTTCTTGTCAAGTAAACAACATTTGATTTCTGCCAATCATGGTTTTTTTCAAAAGCTTTAAGACAAACACCGTAACTATTTTGGAATAAGAGAATGATGTCGTGGAGAAAGGAACTACACTTGATGCAGGAACCCCACTAGTTAGTCGTTTTGCTCCACGGACAAATTAACATGGCATTACGGGCGCTTTCAACATCTTCGCGGCAAGTCAAGTCACGACAGTGCGACAAATACCTTTTAACATATTTTGGCGATGATCTAGGTCATTACCACGGTGCGACAGACATCGTCAACATCTTAGCGACAGGCCAAGTCACCATGGTACAGCAGACATTAATTGTTAATATCTCGACGACATGTCAAGTTACCATAGTGCGGCAGACATTGTCAATATCTCAGCAGCAAGTCAAGTTACCATGGTGCAACAAACATCGTCAACACTTTGCAAGACTCAGGAGACAGTCCAAGCTTGTGTTGAAAGGTGTGAATCAACTCGGCATCAATTTGGAGGTTTCCTTTTTGCTTTGTTTCTTTATTATAATCTTATTGTACTTGAGAAGAAACATCTTCTTCGAACTCGTCTCTCCACCCATAAGAAAGAGGTATTTCATTCGTCATGGTCTATGTAGGAGGATTGAACTTCACCCAATATGCTTTCATTCTGCTGTGAGATTCAATCTAGACAACATCTTCGGGCTTTGGTCCCCACATTTTTTCTTCCTATCGTCTTTTGATTTTTCGAGCCTCTCGTTCTATCTGGAATTGTAAACAATTTTGTTCTTGTTCCTCATTTTGTAGTTCTAGACTCTTACCTTGGTGCTTGTTGACGACATGTTAAGAAGAAATTACCTGAGATGCCATTTATATATTTCCAGACACTGATTCTTGTGAGATTTTCTTAGATCCATCCCTTCTTGAGCATTGTTCTTTGGCCTTCAAGTAAACATGGTATTCTGAACTCTCCTACTTGAAGTCGTTTGAGAATAATTTGAAGAATTACCTTTATAATGCTTCTTTGATGTAAATCCTTGCGATTTGTCACTTTGGTTAAGCCTTAATTTTTTTTGTTCCTTTCTTAAGACTTCTTTCTTATTTTGTAGTTTGAGAAAATATTTAGGCATTTTTAAAGGATAGGCGTGAATCTTGTCCCCATGCCAAGAATATTTCATATGAGAGAGCTGAAAATGAGCTTTGTATGGAAGGTTTGCCCCTGTCTGTCCAGTCTTCTATCAAGATTTTCTTGACTTAATGCCTTATTTAATTGAGAACCATTAGATGAAGTCACTGAAGGAATACGATGTGTTTCTTGATACAAGTCTCTAAAGACGATGCTTGTAACATAAGATGTATCTATTTTATCGTCCGAGTTAGGAAATATTTCGTCTTCCTCTTCAGACTCAACCCTTTCATCTTTAAGACAGTTGTCAGATATATTGGAAAAAATAAAAGCCTTTGCACCACGACTTATTATACTGAGCTCCATATCATGGGCACGAGTAACCAATTCTTCAAATATACTAAACTTGATTCCTTGAAGAATGTAAAGAAGCTCCCAGTGCATGCCTTGCATATATATTTCGACTACTGAAACTCTAGAAAGACGATCTTTGCAATTAAGACTTAGAGCTCGCTAATGGTTGATATAGTCAACCACAAGCTCGTCCTTCATTTGTTTAGTGTTAGTGAGTTATAACATGCTTACTATTCTGCGAGTTCTGTAGAAGCGGTTGAGAAACTCTCATTTTATTTGCTCTCAACAATTAATACTCCTAGCTTTGAGGTCCATGTACCAATCAAATGCATTCCCTTTGAGGGAACGGACAAATTGCTTGACTAAGAGGTCCCCTTCGGTGCCAGTGTGATTGCAGGTCTCCACAAAGTATGCAACATGCTATTTGAGATTTCCTCTTCTATCAAATTGTTGGAACTTTGACGGTTGATATTCACTGGCATTTTTAAGTTATCAATTCTTTCGGTGTAGGATTTTGAGTACATGAGTGTGCTTTGAGGTGCGTCGTCATACTGTGCTCGGATTGTGTTCGTTATTATATCTTGCAATTGTTGGACAGATAGCAAACCGACTAGCGAAGCAGGGTTAGTTTCGTCAGCCATGTGTCTTGATGCAAATGTGTGACGACGATCTTTTGATTGGACACCTTGAAGAGTAAATTTAAAGTATTTGCAGGCAGATGTGTTGACTTGTCAGGATTTTGGATTTTAAGCTTACTCCTTAGCGCGACGATCTGCAAGTCCTTCTTTTCAACAGTTTTTATGAGGTTTTCAATTGTGCGTGCCATCACTGCCAGTTGGTGTTCCACCGAGGTTGTTCCAGTTATCATAGCAGCGATGTAGTAATCCTTGTAGATAGGTGTAAGTGGGTGGGTGCGAAGACAGACACTGGGCTGAAATTTATGTTTTGGAGCTTTGGATTTTGAGTGAAGACTTCTGCAGAGTTTCAGCTTTTTCTGAGAGTTTTCTGGTCTCCTTTTTTTTTTGAATTCAAGGGCTACTGGAGTTTGATCTTAAATCGGGTTGTTGAGAGTCCTCTTTAAGTATTTGTTGTTGAAGAAAGTCAGTGAGAATTTCTAATTGAGGGCTAAAAAAGCTTTATCTTGAACAGTTTTGTTGATGATTATTTAAATTTGTTAAATCGTGGAGGAATAACGACACGACTTTGAATGTGCTTGTTGTTGTTTTTCTTCAAAACGTTGAAGGTTGGATGAACGTATGTCTTCAAAGCTTCAAGTTTTGATTGAAGGCAGAGTTTGATAGAGTTTCAGTATTCTGTTAAAGTCTTCTCTTCCTTTCTTTCCCTTTTCTTTTCACCCTCCACCTTTATTTATAGGTCTCTTGGAGGGATAGATTTGTAACTTTCTTTTATTCTGATAATTATCCTTTATGATAATTGTGATAGTTATCCAATATATAAATAATAATTATCTTTGATGATAATTATATATATATATATTTATTTAATTATCGAGCTGACCCATTCAAGTGGGATTGAACGTTTTTAGATAATTTGAATCAGCCCATAACTCATTTATTTGTGGTGGGTCTATGCTTGAAATTATCTGACTCATTGAATCACATTCTAAAGTGGGCTAAACTGAAGATAAGCTCAAATTATATTTTGAGTCCATCATGTAATTTTTTTAATGTCCACACCATATTAGGATGACTTGTAGACATGATAATTTTATGGTGAAATAACCATCATTTAATTAGTAGTTCAAATTATTCTTTAATTGGTCAATAATTAAAAGTATAATTTGAATCCATTAGCAATTTGTCTCACCATGAAGTATGGTTTAATGTAAGACCAAATTGTCTCGTAAGCCAAAGTCCAAGCCCATTTGAAAGTGAATCAACTTTATCACTCTTGTATGATAATTGTCATATATATATAATTATTATCAAAGATATATATATATATATATATATATATATATATATATATATATATATAATTATCACCAAAGATAATTATCACATATATTTTTATATTAATGGATAATTATCAGAAGGAAAATAAGTTACAAATCTACCCTCCATTGAGTCTATAAATAGAGGCTAGGGGGTGAGAAAAAAAAGGAGGAGAAAACTTTGACATAATATTGAAGTTGCCTTCAATCAATACTTGAAGCTCTGAAGACATACGTTAATCCAACCCTTAAAGCTTTGAAGAAGAACAACAACAACCACATTCAAAGTCGTGTTGTTCTCCCTTCACGATTAATTAGAAATTTTCACCAGTTTTCTTCAATAACAAACACTTGAAGAGAACTCTCAACAACTCGATTAAGATCAAGTTCCAATAGCCCTTGAATCCGGATCACCAAGAAGATAAAATCAGAGAATGATTTCTTTCTTTTGTAAAGCATTACAGAGGATTGTATCTACTTTTATTGAAATCAATAAAATTTATATTTGTCCACAATTTTCATTCCTTTTGTTTCATATACAAAATTTGTGTGTACAAGAATATTAGTGCATTGGTCAGCAAGTCACTAACTAATGCTTCTTGAGTTGATTTATACATTTTTAAATTGTACAAGCATCTTGCATGTATTATTTTAATTATCTTTGATATGGATTATGGTTCACCTACAGAGTTAATTATGGCCATATGGATACTCAATTGACTAGATATTAGAAAAATATCAACTTGATATAAAAAATTTTGCTAATTTCAAACCCGCCTCAAACATATTATTAATGAATCGATCCATCATTGTCATTTTTAGTTGTAAACTTTGAGATATTTGTGTGTTATACAAGATCTACTCAAATATATAGAAAACTCGCATGAATGGTCTAGTAGATAAAGGGTCTATTGGGACGAGCCATAAACTCAATTCCATTCTTTAAGACGCAAAAACACTCGAATTTAAGTGGAGGTTTACCTTATAGTAATGATCGATGCTACTTTTGACAAAATATGAAGGGAGTGTGAGTGAGGGGAGAAGATTTTAATTTTGCAAATACGTTTTCCTTTTGTTATTTATTAATTGCTTATCGTTTACGAGAAATATATTCTTTTTAATATCAACCCTTTTTATTTTTTGAAGCAAATGAGCCCTTAATGGAATTCAATGGGAATAGGTGGAAAATGCAAGACATAATAATGAACCATATTAATCTAACCAAAGCAGAGAACATTTATTGATTAGTTGCGAGTCTGGCCTTTAATCGCAGCTGCACATGGCCTGGAATTCTATATGTTATCTGTATCAACTGGATCTATATATATAATTAGGGCTTCCCATTTTTTCTTTCACACTCTACTTCATGTGCATTATATATATATGCATGCTGTTTGCGGGTCTACACTTGATCTCCATTATTACATATATGTAAGGTTGCGTGAATTTAAGCCTCTAATGTGCTTTTATGTGTAAATCCCTCCAACAATTTCTGTTCTATTTAATTTTGAGCTCTAATTTTGTACATACTCTTTGAACCACAAACTTAAATTAGAAATTTATAGTGAATGATCAAATTAAATGTTGTTATAGGTTAAAACCTTCATCAACTCCATTTTAGTATTTTCATGTTGTTAAATCAATTTTAGTTATTTGAAGGTTAGAATTCAGAGAGAGAGAGAGAGAGAGAGAGAGAGATCTTGCCCATGATGTAAAATCATTTTTAGATATTTGAAGGTTAAAATTAAAAGCGATTTGGATGCTCCATGCACAAGGAGAATTCAATTACTTTCAAATATCGTTCATACACATGCAACATGTTACATCAAGAAGCAAAATACTGTTACATCAAGACACAAAAATTTTCATAACATCAATATATCAAAATCACACAAAACACGAAACCAAAGTTACAACGAAAATGCACAATATCTTTGATGTTAATGATATTGTATGAGTGGGTGTGTTAAAGTAGTGTTGGATCTCAATGTTGGCCGGGTATGGATCAAAAGTAGTGTGTAATCGGATTCGGATTGGGATCAAACTGTGTGAGACGGTTGTGTGTGTGATGGAACTTGAAAGTCAACAACTCAAAACCTCGGGCGTAATGCAAGGCGTATAATTTTGAATCGTCCCCTTCTCCAACATGGTCTACCAAAGACAACCTGAATAACTGATCCCTCTCTACAAAACCCACCCTCATGTCTCCCCCCAACCCCGGGTCTCTGCAAAAACATTCAAAGTCAAAGCATATATATATATATATTTGATCATACAAAACTATGGTACGTATGACTATTTGGTTTATATTCAAAGTGCATGTCTAATGTCTTTGCCTTCAGCTCATTAACTATTATTTCATTTCTATTATATATATCCATTCATTACACGTGCTTAGTCGCGCGTGATTTGATATAATAGTATTGCCTAAACCTCACTAATTAAGATTATAATGAATCTGATTTCACTTGCCTTGTCCATTGATGATCACGTACAAGTAAAGTACTCCACTGTATATTACCACAACTAAAAGCTAAAAACAATTGGCCAATATATATAACAGATATAAATTAGATATCACGAACTACAAATATTATACGTATAGATATAGATGAAGCCACACTGATGCGTACTACCAGAATTATATAATTGGAGCAAAACTATTCTAGTACTTCTTAGCATAGTGTTTCTACGAATTTTCAGTAGAATATATATATATATATATATATATCCTTGCGCGCATTTAATGATTTTTTTGGTTGATGAGCAACATTTGTATTAGTAATGCTTCTGATTCAACTTTCTTCCGCTCCCTCCTCCTCTCATTTACTGTCTCTTATATCGATCGATCTCTATATGAGTTAGCACGTTAAATCAGTCAAATCTTATATATTCTCCAGATAGCTTATATAATGTAAAGATTGTCTATATATATACAATTATTAATTATATATACAAAGTGCCAAAGAGAGGCTATTGTTGCAGTTAGGGCATCACGATTTAGATGTCAATATCATGGGGGGCACCCTTTACCTTCAACGTTGCTAGGTCCAAATTTGATACAAATTATCATTCATATATATATATATATATATAAGGGGTTGGGAGCGAGATGTTTAATTAATTTGTTAATAATACACAAACAAACTGTTTGATTCCATCACCATTAAAAACCATATAGAAACGTTTAATATATTTATGGTTATAGTGGGTAAGGGTTTTAAACCCATGAAAGTGACTCCGCTTAAGACATGGACCAAATATGTTTAAAATCTTCAGCTGAAAAGCCATTATACCAACCAATTTTTTTGGACAACCATGAAGCAAATAATTTTCTAGCTAGTTCTTAAAAACTCATTTAATTTTTTTTAAAAAAAATTATACATGTTGTTCGAAAAAAGTCCTTTTCTTGTGTTCATTTCTCCTCTAGCTTTTACCTAGCTACTTAATTGCATATTGTTCTTGCCATAGTTTTTGCCTAAATATATAGTGTACAATATTCCTCACAAATCACACTTTCTTTCATGTTTAACATGTACTACAATTTCTTCAGAAATTATAAACTCCATTTGCAGTTTAAGATTGTAATTAAAATATAAAATATGCTTCATATACATGTGCGCACACACACACACAAATTTGTGTATGTACAGATACAAGCACCCAAAAATTCAAGAAGAAACAAGATCCAATTAGAATAAAGCTGGAAAACCAGCCAAATCTTATTTCATTTCAATGAAATCTGCGTCATATAAATATTGCTTATAACTATTTATCACTTTTCCCAACCCCATATACAGAACCAAGTCGATCCAGAGAGAGAGAGAGAGAAAGAGATTACAAGAGTGACATGATAAGTAAATAAAGCAATGAAAAAAAGAAAGAAAGAGATGGAACAATGCCTGGCTTTACCATGTACGCCACTAAAACCTTCTGTCCGATGAATTCTTCACCATGAACAGTTCCCTTTATCCAAATTCCACACCAACACGTGGAGGGAATAATTCCCAGAATGAGTATCTCATTTCAATCAACAAAACTTTGTGAACCAAAAGAGGTTCCAACAACAACTATATATACTATGCAAAGCAAATCACACTTCTTTTTCTTCTTCATTGTTTTCCCTAGTAAAAATGAATGAAGAAGAATGAAGGAGGAGAGGAATCAAAAGAGTAGAATTTGTGATGGTTGTAATTAAGGAGGAGAAATATTAAAAGGGTTCTATAGAGAGAGAGAGAGAGAGAGAGAGAAAGAGAGAGAAGAAGGGTGTTCCCAAGAAGATGATGACGAGCATTTCCCGTTAATGTTGTTTTCAAAGGCTTTAAATTTCCTAAAAGTGGGCCATCAACACACCTTTGTGTTTCACACGTTGGGGGTGTTCTCTTTGTCTTCCCCTGCAACAGTCCATGATTTTAATAAGGGTAATGATACTCAGACAGAATTCGTAGGCAGAATATTTTACATCCATTGGATGCATGTGATGAGTGTATGTGATGGGACCTATCACATGCATCCAATGGATATAAAACATTCTGCCTATGAATTCTTCCTACGAATTCTGCCCCAACTAGCATTACCCTTTTAACAAAGCCATATATATATATATATATATATATATATATGGTGAACCCTAATTATTTATTCAAACTTATAAGCAAATAATTTATTACTCAAAATGACCTTCGGTGATATATATATATATATATATTATAATCTGTAATTAATTTGGACCTTATTAATCGGATGTAGATACATGATACTGTCTATGCCGTAGACTTATGGAAATGTAATTGCGCGTTGACAGATGTCAACCACATCAACGGTCTTGATCCAATCATACCCTCCGACATTGGCAGAAAATATCGGTGATTATCTACTACTAATAGATTGTGAATTGTAGTGCATGTCAATGCTTGTTTGGTGATCAGGTATATGCTTTTTTTGAGGATCTCATGTCTCAATATATATAAGAACGCATTCATATGAATTCATTCATTCATTCATTGGAGTTTGAGTTTCTCTCAAAGGAAGAGCTCAGATTGAGAGCAGTTCCAGAATAATAATATTGCTATTTGATTTCACACATTATGTTTTTTTATTTTATTATTTATTGTAATAGTGATTGAATAGAACATTATCTAATTTAGGTTTAGTACTGTGATCTTCGTTATTCAATTAAAGATATTAGAAGGAATTGTGATTACGGACCCGATAAAAAAAGTACATATATGCTATGCATACATGGTTGCAAAAGACACGCATTACAAATTGTCTTTACTCACTAGTTAAAGGGGTAGCAGTTCGTTTTGATTTCAGTGTTACTGCAAAGACAATCGATCAATAAGTGCTTTAAAACTACAAATTAAGTACAATCAAAGCCATAATTTGTCCACATGGAACGATGGTATAAAACCACAATTGAGAAATAAATGGTTTTAACTTCAATTTCCTCAGGACATGAAATAGAGATATAAGAAATGAAAATAACATTTGACATATAAGCTAAGTTGTGCCATAGACACAATAAGTATTTGATTAATTAAACCGATTCCTCTAGAAACAATTGCATAGTGGAGCCAAACTCACGTTCAAATTGTTGCAAATTGTGGCTCATATTTTTAGATTTTTATATAAAGTTTTTTTTTAATAAGTAATTTTTTAGAAGACAAGTTATTTTGAGCTCTAAGGAATTATAATCATTATCCAACAAAAAATTAAGTTTGAAGACTCTATAAATAGAGGCGATGTTGAGAAAAGAAGGTAGAGAAGAAAAGTGTGAAGAGAGAGAATTGTAAGACAGTTGAGGTGAATTTGTGTGTGTGAGAGAAAGAAAGAGTGTGTAATTTTATATTGAAATAAAGACCGTCATTCTTCGTCCGTGGATTAAATAATTTGTTGAACCACGTAAATCTCGTCTTGTTTGTATATATATGTGCTTTTTATCTATTTTTTTGTCAATTGTTTGTGTGAGATCTTGGGAGCAAGAATTTATATTTCCTAACAACTAGTATCAGAGCCATGTCGATAACTATTACAGATGTAAAGTACTCGATCGAAAGCTTTGATGGAAGAAAGAATTGCAATTTGTGGTAAGTTCGGATGCGAGATATACTAATTTAGCATGTCATAGAAGAGACACTGCATGAAAAACCAAAAGAGATGGATGGTGCAAGGTAGGAGAAGATCAATTCATCAAAGGCGATGAGTGTGATTCGATTGGCGTTGGCAGATGATGTTGTGTATGATGTAATAGAATAAGCTTCAGCAACAAGTATGGAAGAAATTGGAGGATCTTTATATGAAAAAAAAACTCACCAATCGACTAGTTTTGAAACAAGGGTTGTACTCCTTTTGTAGGAAACAATGTGTAAGACTGCAGGAACATCTCGATGAGTTAAAATAAGATTGTTTGTGACTTATCTATTGTTGATGTTAAGTTGAATGATGAGGATAAAACTATTATCTTGTTGACATCGATACGCTTTACTTATAAGCATTTATTCAATACTTTGTGATGATGCACAAACCAACTCACGATTCGAGTCAACATTAACCTGCAAAAAGGCAAACAAAGGGTAATCGAAAAAACATCGGCACAGTGCCGGCCGATTATGATTCGATGCTCAAGTCAGATATCGAAAAAATTTTGGAAGCTGTAAAGGTACTTAGAGGGTACTAATTGTATACTTGGAATACAGATTGCTCATGTATTTATAGCAGTCAGATGATAATGTATCCGAGTAGGAGACTAACTTACCCCTTCAGTTCTCCATTCTTATTCGGAGATAGAAGAGTCGTAGTCAATGTTCACATCTTATTCACGTCATACAAATTACAATCACCCATGTCACCTGACTTACAATTGAAGTCAAATACCTCATCACTTTGTTTTATGAAAGAGATACAATCACGATCAAACAAGCTAAGAGTGTTTTATTCTCCAATGAAAAGTTGAATAATGAGGATCAACATGATCAATCTCAAGCTCTTGTTGTACAAGAGAGGAAGAGGTTTGGCACTCTAGGGAATTTTGTACTGAAGCCATTGTCAGAAAGAACGAGCTACAATTGTGAAAAAAAGGGGCATCTTCAATGGTCGTGTCCAAAAGGAAAGAGGAATCCGCCTGTTGTTATTGTATCTGAGGTTATGAATGAAGAAAACGATGTTGATAAAACATTGTCAATCATTAATAACAAGGGAAAAGCTAAAAAGTGGATACTTGATTCTACTTATTCCTTTCATGTGTGTCTTTATAATATTTCTTGTGATGTTATGGGAACTAGAACAATCAAAATCAAGACAACGAATAGTTTGGTAAAAACCCTAATGAATGTATGTTATATTCCAAGTGTTAGAAAAAATATGATCTCTGTAGGAGCTTTGGATTCAAAAGGTTGTTGGTGTGAAGTGAAGAATTGGTTGATGAATATTAGAAGAGGTCCACGTATCATATTTTTGGGAAGAAAGGTTAATAATCTCTATGTTTTATTGGGGAATACGTACTCTGTTAGGTGGAACAATTGCAAAGATAGAATAGAAGTCTGTTTCTAGATCTACTAAAGTGGTGGATGATCAAGAGTGGCAAGGAAATAAAAAAAGTCTTGGCAATTGCAATAGCACCAACTTTCATGCCAGAAGCAAGGAAAGTTCGATTCGGTGATGTGAGAATAGATTCCAAGTTTGACTATTTGAAGTTGGAGTTTGCTCACAATAGATGAGTATGATGGAACGATGAAGAACGACAAGAAGGAAGAAGATGTTAGGTTCGAGGTGGAGGGATTGTTTTAGTCAATGTGAAGCTATGGAGGAGCACTTGAAGATCGAATTTGAGTCAATGTGGAGATTGTTAGAAATTTTGGCTCATATTCTTGGGTTTCTATATAGAGTTTTTTTTTTAATAGTTAATTTTTTTGAAAGACAGGTTGTCTTGGGTTCTAAGGAATTGTAATCCTTGTCCAACAAGAAATTGAGATAGAGAAGAAAAGTGTGAAAAGAGATAACTGTAAGAGAGTTGAGTTGAATTTGTGTGAGAGAGAATTGTGACTCATACTCATGGATTAAGTGATTTGCTGAACCACGTAAATCTCTTCTTATTTGTGTGTGCATTTTTTATTTGTTTTATTTGCCAATTGTTTATGTGTGTGTTTTTTATGTGTTATTTTTGCTAATTGTTTTTATGAGATCTTGGGGGTAGGACTTTATATTCCTAACACAAATGCATAAGAATATTTTGCTATTTGATCAAACTAAAAATTAAGTACTTAAAATTTTAAATGTTAATTGTAAAATGAGAAAAAAAAATTTTCTTTAAAATTTTAAGTATTCAACATTCAATAATAAGTAAAATTACTGCTACTTAGGTATTTCAAAATCTGTTATCGAACATATTAATTTAATTAGACAAACATTGAATTGTTGAATAACAATTGTTTTAAGTAATGATTTTATAGTATATATAGCTAAAGCTTAAGTGCAAAAAATACCATCGCTATATACAGAATGTACAAAAAACGCCCCTACAGTTTAGTACGCTTATATAAACACCTACTAGTTGTATCCGATGAGGAAATACACCCCCCCAGGGCGAATTTTCGTTCAAAAATAACTGTTGACTGTCATGTTTGACTTAATTTTTTTTAAAATTTTGAAATTACCCTTGTCCACTTTATAGGGTGAAGTGCAAAAAACCCCTTGCTATATAAAAAATATGCAAAAAAAAAATCCCTCGTTATATAAAAAATGTGCAAATAGCCTCCTTGTTATTTGAAAAATTCTTTGTCCATTTTGGACATTTTACTTCTCCTTTTTTTTTTAATTAATACCATAAGGATATTTTTGTCATTTTCTAATTTTGGTACTAGCAAATTGATGATTTATCTTTATTTGCACATTTTGAAAACTGTAGGGAGTTAATTGAACATCAGGGGTGTATTTACACATTCTGTATAAAGCGAGGATTTTTTTGCACTTAACCCTATAGCTAATTTATTAATTGTGAGGTTTTGGAATTGATTCAGAGGTTTCAAGTCCGACTTATAGCCCAAACTGGCACTTGAATACGGAATAAATAAGCAACATTGTGTATATACACGAGAGAGATTAATTTAGGAGGGTGTAGTCAATTAGGATTTTAAAGGATTTTGAAAGACATTTTTTAAGTGACAGATTTATGTGAATTCATGAATTTTTATAAACTTCTATTACAGACTTTCAATGATTTGTATAGACTTTTATTTGAGACTTTGTATGAATTTTTTTATATTTGTATCATTAATTCTATTTTTGCATACAAGTAAACCAAATAGTGTGGATAATAAAGTAACTCACTTGATGAACATAAATTGCATATCAACTCTTTCTCAGATTTCAATCACACATTATGAAAAAAGAGAAAAAAAGTATAGACTTTAGTTATAAGGTCTAGGTTAAATCATTAGATAGATAATTGGAGAACCTTAAATCTATGTTATATTGGATTATTAATTGGACTTCATGATCAATCTCTGTGGCTTGAGGGATTGATCCCTAACAAACAGTGTAGAGGGATTAATCCCTCCCATAGTGCGAGAGATTGATCAACTTGTCTGAAAACTCGAGTTTTACAAGTTTTTTTAATCTAATTAAAAGAGAGAGATGTGAGAGGAGAGAGAGAAAAATCAAGAGAAAAAAAATGAGTGTACTTTGAGATGGAGAAAGATTATTCGTATTTTGCAGAAAACCAAAAAAGAAAAGTCCACCAAAATCTATGAGAAAGGTTGGATTTGTTATAGGTTTCAACATTTATACCTTCCACCTTCAAATCTACCAAAATTCACCTGAAATTTTTCAAAATTTATGACTTTTTGAATATACTTAAATTTTTATAGGCTTTTTAAAAATCCTAATTAAGTACAGCCAAATTTGTATAAATTTTTAAAAGTTTATAAATGTCTAAGTTGATTACACCCAAACTTTTAAACTCTTTAAAAATCTTTTAAAATTCTAATTGGATACATCATCTTTAATCTCACTACTAATTTGGGTAGAACATAACGTCAAAAGAAAAAGAGAATGTACCGCACATGATTAAAGCAAAAGAATGATCTTAGATAGAAAATTAGGTGAAGAAGGATCTGTATTAATCACGTGCTAGTCATCTATATGCAACTTACTCCTTATTTTTGTCTGAAATCTAAATACCGGTTCCTTTCAATCCATAAACATAAATTTCTCTCCACAGATTATTAGAATTTAAAAATAATTAAACTCTATTTTAAATTGATAACTTCCTATTGATGCTCAGTACATCAGCTTAATTTTTTACTTCAAAAAGTATTATAGTTGACTTAACAAAAGAAAGATAATAAATTAATGGGAGATTCAAGTATAACAATACTTTTGCTATTACATCTTCCTATATATCTATACTACTATTAAAAGTATAAAGGAGGTTTTTAGTTCCAAAATTCTTTTTTAGTGTCACTACCTTATTTATTTATTTTTAAATAAAAAATAAAGTTATAATCTAAACAAAACCCCTAAAATCATAAACATAAACAAGACTCTCATCAACAGACAATTCTTCTTCTCGGCTCTCATCAACTCTCATCAACAAACAGTCTAATTCAATGTCCTCTTGACTCACATCAACTCTCACCAACTCTCATATGAATTTCTTTTTATTTATTTTTTTATTATTATTTTTTTTTTTTTTATATTTTTTTCCACAAGTAGGCCTTTTTATTGTATGTTTGTTCATGTGATTAAATGTTCTATGCTATTTATTATCAATCGATTTCTGTCTTTTCTTGCAATTTAATTATTGCAAATCTTTTCGTTTTCTCTTTTTTATTATTATTTATTTTCTTTAATTTTTCTATATTTGTTCATGTAATTAGATGTATAAACAAAGAGAAAAAAATAACTTGAAAGAAGAAAATTTTGAGAGAGATGCAATCCCAATAATTCCTCATACCTAATTGTACTTTGATAGGAGTCCAAGGAAGGGATGCAAGATACTAGATGACCTTGCATAAACCATGTAGGTAAAAAGTAACCAAAATTTAATATTTTAGTATTTTTAGATATTATAAAATTAAATGATCAAAATTTAATATATATTTTTAAAAATTCAAGTTGATTGTATAAATATATAAGTAACTATGTAATCATTTTTTCTCACTCAGTCAATAATTAGGTTAAAGATTTGCTTTCAATTTGAAATTAGGGATTTTTTTTTTTTATAAATTATATATGATCTGAAATTTAAAACATAATTTTCATGCATGAAATTTAGGAGGTTTTAGGGTTTTCAATTTGGAATTAGGGTTTCAAAGCTAGAATTTTTAATTAGGGTTGTTTGGTTATATATATATGATCTTAAATTTTGGTATTGAAATTAATGAATATATATATATATATATATATATATATATATATGTATATATGATCTTTTATAACTAATTTTTCTTTTAGTTGTCAAGAAAAGTGAGGAAAAATAAAAAAAAAAAGTTTTAAATCAAATGTTTATTGGTCTTGGCTTTTAGGATATGAAAATCTAACTCATCTAAGACCTCTAATATCTAAAACTCGGCAACTAAAGATTTTTGTTTATTTGGGTTACAAAATTATGGCCTCATTAATCAAACAAAACATATTATAATTTCACTAAAACTTAAACATAAACCATAAGCAAATTAAACTAATTAAAATATAATTTTCATGTATGTAATTCAGGGGTTTTTAGGCTTTTCAATTTGGAATTAGGGCTGTTTGGTTATATATATATGATTTCAAATTTGGGTATTGAAATTGATATATATATATATATATATGATTTTTTTAGCTAATTTTTCTTTTAGTTGTCAAGAAAAATGGGAAAAAATAAAAGAAAACTAAATAAGTTTTAAATCTTATTTTTTTTGTTGTTGGCTTTTAGTATATGAAAATTTAACCCATCTAAAGCCTCTAATATCTTAAGCTCGATAAATAAAGATTTTTATTTATTTAGGTTGCAAATTATGGTTTCATTAATCAAGCAAAACATACTGCTACTTTCACTAAAACTTAAATAAATAAACTTAATTTTTATTTATTTGTTGTTGCTTGATTAATGAGACCATAATTTGCAACCTAAATAAATAAAAATCTTTACTTATCGAGCTTAAGATATTAGAGGCTTTAGATGGGTTAGATTTTCATATCCTAAAAGCCAAAAAAAAAAAATTTGAGATTTAAAACTTATTTAGTTTTCTTTTATCTTTCCCCACTTTTCTTGACAACTAAAAGAAGAATTAGCTAAAAAAAATCACACACACACACACACATATATATATATATATATATATATATATATATATATATATATTCATCAATTTCAATACCCAAATTTGATTTTTTTTGTTGTTGGCTTTTAGGATATGAAAATCTAACCCATCTAAAGCCTCTAATATCTTAAGCTCGATAAGTAAAGATTTTTATTTATTTAGGTTGCAAATTATGGTCTCATTAATCAAGCAAAACATACTGCTACTTTCACTAAAACTTAAATAAATAAACTTAATCCATAAGCTAATTAAACTAATTAGAACATAATAAGATCAAACACAACTTAAGCTCGACTCTAAGAAAGCCAATTAAGTGGACCTTCCTTCGAAATACAAGCAATTTTTAAAAGTTTTACTGTTTAAATTTTCATAACTGAATCAATTTTCTTTTTAATTCAAACAATTTTTTTTTTTAAAAAAAAATCCTCTTTTCTAATATTTTTTTTTCTTTGATCTTATTAATGCATTAGATTGCAACCATATAAACTTGATGTTGTAGTTATAATTATCTTCAAATTTTTTTGAAAATGCACAAAATTGACCTTAATTAATTTAACCTAAAGCCAAATTAAGTGACTGCCTTAAGCTTTCCACAATCTACTTAATTAATAATTAGCTAGTCAATCATACTGAAATATGTTCTTAAAAATCTATAGCATCCTTAGCCATTGAATAATTATAGATAATAGGAAACTAATGCTTCTCTTGTCTCTCTAGATTAGATAATCTAATAGTAAAAAAAGATTAATGTTATAATAAAGAATTCAAGAAAATTTAATGTAAGATTTGTTTCTATCCTGACAGAGACTAATTATTAGTCAATTTAGAGAAGATGGATGTTAACTTTAACTCTGGGTATAGAAGAATATGTAGAGTTCAAGTCTTCTTGAGATAATATTATCATATTGGGTATGTGTGATTGAATTGAGTTTACAGATTATCTGAATTTCGGGTATTGAAATTGATGAGTAAATATATATGTATATGATTTTTTTTTTTGCTAATTTTTATTTAGTTGTCAAGAAAAGTGGAGAAAATAAAAGAAAACTAAATAAGTTTCAAATCTCACGTTTTATGTTGTTGACTTTTATTATGAAAAGTCGAGAATCTTATGTTTTAAATAAATAGGTTGGTCAAAATTGGATTTGTCGTTACCATTGCTACATTATTGCATATTAATAATGAATTTTCTTTAGATATTTGATCATTTGTTTTTTATATATTTATGTATATTAGGTAGTTGTTGATGCTGGAAATTAATCACCTTTATATGTTTTGACAATTATATTGTTATGTCTTCATGGAAAGATGTCCAGTAGGATACCCTTTGAGTTAAAATGTCTTAGGATTCAATCTTTTAGATTGTAAGTTTTTTATGTTTCTTCAAATAAAGTAACCGTGGGCTCACTTTGTGTATGAAAAATCTAATATGTGTATGTTATGTTAATCATTAAATATATGTCTATAACAAACTAATAAGTTATTAATTAAAGCCAATTAATTATTTATATAAGAAACTTTAATTTGCTTGTTATCCACGTGTATCACACGTGCTTTTTACTACTAATTATTTGGAATATGTTTTCTCGTATTTTTAAACTTGTTTTTGTAAAAAATAAGAATTTTTAACATTTATAAAAACCTCATATGAGTTCTCTCTCTTTAAACTTTCAAGATATATCAAAAAGATTATTTTTTAGAAAGAGAAAGCTAGCATAGAGATATTTTTAGAACAGATAATTTTTCATTAATTCTTTATTAATATTTCTTTGAGAGATCACACACATATATACACTATGAGTGATGTAGGTTATGTCTCTCTATCCGCTTGATAAATTATTCGAAGACTGCTTCAAAGATTTCTTACTAATCAAGCTATTGGATTATTTAGTTTATTCTACAATTGTTTGTTGGTGAGGAATGAGAAGAATATTGCATTACGAATGAAACATAATACTTGTTAAGTGTTCTTGTTTTTTTAGTTACCCTTCTATAAGGATTGTGATGTTAGTCAGAACTCTGCAGCAATTGGACAATGGAGTGTGTGTGAGTTTGGGACAGAGTCTGTTGTATTTTACTTCTATGATAATGAATTTGGTTCTCTGAGACTACAAAGCCTCACCTGTGATTTTTTTTCGATCTGAGTTTTTTACGTATATCTGATGCACTCGTCTACTTTATTGCACTTTATTTTATTTACTTGTTTTGTGAGATTGCATCAATTTTTAATTGGACTTAAAATTGGGATAGTCTAGAGCAAGTAAACCAATTCACCCCCTCTAAGTTTTAAAGAAACTTTCGCAACCGCTTCTACACTGCACAACTCACAAATCTGCCTGTACATGGTCATTTTTACCTTTTATTTATGGTGGTAATTTCACTTGATATTGAGAATTTTTTCAAAGTGTCTATAACAAAAGATCTATATACACCCGGTGTGCACCGAGTGTATCTCAGTTGTGCATGTACAATCCATGTAATGAAAGTCATCGCACGTGTATAACACGCATAATTCAAATTTACCATACATATTTACACCATATGTATCATAAATATTCTCCGGTACACTCAAACGATTGAAGATAATGTATGACTTAGAGATACACCGCATCATTCACTAAAAAGAATTAACCGAAACTACGTCGTGTATATGAAAAGATAGTAAACGTCATTACATAACTGCATTCAGTATCTTCGTCGTCTTCTTTTTTGCAGCCCTTTCCATTCCCCTTCCTTCACTGTTTAAAGCTTCTAATTTCACCACCAGATCCAACAGCCGAACTTGTACATGCCTAATTCAATTGTTATATTTTTCTTTCAGGCTTGTATTTCAGAGGATCAGAACCTTGTTCCTTTTACTGTGAATTTAATTTTAATTGAACATAAATCCAACCATTTAAGGCGGATCTAGGCAGAATTACACATGTTAACAACTTATATTTTCAACTTAGATAACTTCTAAGGATCCTCGTAGATAGTCAAATTGTGAAAACAATGCAAAAAGTGAGGTTTGTATCTAATCCATTTATCCTAATACTATCGACTTTTAAAAATATTTACACAAAATATGATTTTTGTTGATATGTTGGTTTTATTCCTTGTTTAATTACCAGGGTATCTTCATACCCATCACCCCCACTGTTGAATCAATGGTTAGATCAAACTAATGTCCATATATGCAACTGGAAGAATGTAAATGCAACAAAAAGAGATCGTCATAATATATATTTATATATATAATCACACACATTTTTTTTTTTTTAATTTAACAGGAGATAATATTTCACCGATATTGCGTCTGTGTTATCATGTGAGTTTAGTTCTGTGTCTGGCACGTTGATTGCAGTTATTATAATTTCGAAGAAAAAAAAAAGAGAGAGAGAATTAAGATCCTTTGTTAATACTGAAACATATATATATATATAGATATATGTTTCTTCAATCAAATGGAAACCACATATAAGGTTTGTCAATGAGCAGTGGGTCCCACTTCTCCTCCAGAACCGGCTTGACCAACTGCTGGCTGCTTATGGTCTTTGTCTTCCTTGTTTAGGAATCATGTCGGAATTCTAAGCACTTTTCTTATATAATGTTGTCATGTTGATAGAGTCCTACGCTACACTACACTGCACTGCACAACGCGCGTCCTGTACGTTTTCTCATTTACACTACTCCGTACGTATATATATATATATATATATATATATACAGAACATTACAACTCCAAAGGAGGAGAGTTAGAAGGAATCTTCTACGTAGTCATCTATGGCTTCAACCTCGCTAAATCTTTAATTCCTTCATGAACAAATTAAGGGTCAAGCTACGTTTTCTTCAGCCCATTGTGATTTATATTTAAAATCAAAAGAAAGTTTAATTTCACTTAAATAAAAATTATGATATATAATTCTTTAAAAAAATTAAGGAAAGTTTTTTTATTTTAATAGGGAACTTTTGGAAATTAAAATATGAAAATAGAAAAAATGACTTTATGAAATTCTTTTCCAATTATAGTTGTGTTAATTTAGCTAAAGAGCTTTTGCACCAAAATTTCAAAACATAAAAAAAAATTTAATATAATGTTTTTCTTTCTTTGTTTTTTATTTTTCCCCCCTTCCTTCCTGTTTTGTATGTTCACAAATTGATGTTATGTTACTAATTTTTAATTTATGTTATTTTATAAATAAGACACATGGAAAATAAATTATACGTTTGGTGAGTAAAAAGATAATATTTCAAATTTTGGATTCTTTTAGTTATATAGGATGAGGACACGAATAACAAGTTTCAATTGAAAAATGTCTAAACTATAGTATCTGAGTACTAATAAATGGATTGTTATATTGTAAACCAAATGCAAAAACAAAATCAATTACAAATTACTTGGGATAACAAGGATGCAGTTGAAAGATAAAATAAAATTAAAATTGAGTTTTGATTTAGAAGGACAATTAGGGTACTAAAAATATAAAAATTAAAGATGGTATAACATAGAACCACTTTTATAATTTTATTTACAAAAAAATGAAAATAGAGTGTAAGAGAATATTAGTGAGTACCACTTGCAGCTCCCATATTTCTACTTTGATAAAAAATAGATATATATTTATGTTTCTAGTGGGTAGATGTGCAGGTCTTGTTCACTTTAAAAGTTTGCTTATTGTAACATTACTCAAATTCCGAGTGATTTTGATTCATTTATGGGTTGCTCACGCGGTTTGGCAGCTGGATTATTTGGGCTCCTTTCTCTTTTTGTTTTTTCCTGGCAAAGATAAAAGTGATATATTAACATGAAACTAAATTTCAATCACTAAGTCTGAGTTTGGTTAGTCCGAAGCAGCAGAAAAAAGAAAAAAAAAAGGTAAAATTTTTAAACTTTTTAAATGTTTGAATTGTGTGAAACAGAAATTTTTTAAAAAACTAGAATTCTGATAATCATCTATTCTTCAAAACGTTTTCCGTATAAAACACAGAAAAATTATAGTTTTTCGTGAAAGTTATTCTTTTATGTTTTATTTTTCTATTATATCCCTGTTAATTTAATTGTTTCTCTATTTGTTTGTTAACCAGTTTATGTTAAATACAACAATTTTTTTTTAAGCACACAACAAAAATTATATAACTATTGATGTTAGCTTAGAAGGTTTATGAAAAATAGTTTTCCGAAATACAACTTCTTTAATAAAAATTTCATGCTAACCAAATGCATATGAAAAACTAAAATTTTCTTACATTCACTTCACTTTTGAATTCGGTAAAGATAAGTTTTTAGTTGGACGGGTAATATTCCTGAGGGCATAGTACTGTTTTCTACTCTCTCTCTCTCTCTCTCTCTCTCTCTATATATATATATATATATCTCTTGGGCCAGTTGAGCATCTAGGGCTCTGGACTGGATGTTTAGTTGGACTGGTAACAATGGCAGGCATATAGTCAAATCCAATCCAATTTTCATTAACCAACTGATGTGAGGACTCTGCAAAACCCTAGATACAAAATTCAACAGTGTCAGTCATAAGTAAAAGACAAAAAACATGCATGTGAAATCTTCATGGCAGGCAATTGGCTGTGTGTGTGTGTGAATTAATAAGCCTGCAATATTGAGCTATTGTTAGGGTGTTCATGGCAATTTCATTTCCATGTTTGAGCAAATTTAAAGTTGAGTCAGTAGGATGGTTTTCTCTAATACATATATATATATGTATCAAGGAAAATGATACTCATCTCTATGATATATTTATCTTATTTTTTCCCACCATGCATGATATGTGCATAACAAAATGTTTTAACACATATTCACCTAATTATATATTTTATAATCAAATGAACTCTGCATTTATTTTTTCTTCATAGTCAAAGCACAAGTAAAGCTTATAGCTGAAAAATGACATTAAAAAAATAAAAACAGGCAAGGTACTTTATTAATCTTGTATGGTATTAAGCAATGAGATCCTTCACTTAAATATCATCTGTTTCAAGGCACGCGCACCAGTAGTGTATTGATGATATGATATATCAAACCTCATAAACCAAAAAAGTCTGAGCATTTCCTCTCACTTTACATCCAAACTCACTCAGATTAAACTTGTCCAAGTTAGAACCTATTTCACTTCTGCTGATACACCGATTGATGTCGCAAAGGAATCAAATGTAAAGCAATCAAGAACCATCCATGGCAATATCATTACCATTTGGATTTGATGGGTTTCCCCCAAAAGGGCTTCCAGAAGTATTGTTCTGACTCTGCCCAGCTCCAAAAGTAAACTCATGGTCCAAAGTTGGTCGCGCAAATACCGATGTAGCACCAATACTATTAAAAGCAGGGACAGGAATAGGAACAGGATCGTTAGGCTTTGGGAAGCCAAAGCTGAAAGATGCCACACCTGTAGACTGGAGGACTGCCATGGAAGGGCTGCTGATCTCACTTGACCCAAAGATCTTCTGCTCATACTCCTGTAACTGTTGGTAGACAACTACAGTTCATAAACAAAAGCCCGAATGTCAGAGATGGATAATGTCCGCTTGCTCTAAATACAATTGCCAGATTTGAAGTACAAGCACTTTCCATCTTACACACCAAATGCAGAACCAAGACCAAGAACTAATGGGTACATCTAGAGCAATCTCTACAAAATAAAGACACATTGATTGGACTTTTCGATTTCTCCTTGTTTCCCCAACCAAGTTATTATTTTACATTAATAAATATGCCAGAAAAGTAAAAGATATAAGATTGTCCAGGATCATGTATCATTCAGATTCTTGTCAAATATACCCCCTAGCCGAGAGATCGAATGCTTAAATTACTTTCAACTAAAAATTTACTTCAAAAATCAACAAGTCATCAATGGAAAGAACTTTATCAATCTACAAATATTCATAAAGAATCTTAAAGCGCTCCTCCCCTCTAGCACGCGCGCGCGTGCGTGCACAGTAATTTTAATCCTACTAAATATAAAATGATATTCAATAATGGTAATGCCTGTTTCCCTGGAATCCTACACATGCATGTGCACACTATGATCTAATTCTAGGGGAACCTTTCACCAACTCTTCTTGGGTTTGACAACATTTCACTTGATCAAAACTTCTGCTAGGAAGCACGGACACTCCCCGTTGGAGGTGCCATGATAGTGCCAGACACGTGTGGGACATAGACACGCCGGGGACATGGCCAGACACATGTCTAACACGGCTACAAGTGTCCACATTTTTAAATGATTATTTTATTGAGATTGACACAACCCGGTTACGCCAAGGACACCGCTGGATACGCCAATACATGGCTGAGACACGGCGGGGTCAATTTGTGCAATTTGTTTTAAACATGGGGCTCAGCTTAAATTTTAAAATCTAGTAAGGTAATAATGTAAAAATAAAAATTAGGCTTCAAAGCCCAACAACATTACAAGTTTATTCATATCTTATGTTCGTTCTTTTACCTGAAGCTTTTTTCTCACTTATATCAAAATGTAAGCCAAATTAGTGAGAGAGAAAGTGACAAGAAGAAGAAAATGTGGAGACATCCCCTAGAATGTGTATGGTATTATTGAGAAGTTAAAAAATATATACTTTTTTATGTATAATAATTTTTTTTTTTGGACGTATCCTTGTCGTGTCCGTGTACTATTTATTTTATTTTTTTTTAGATTTGCCATATCAACGTTTTCATATAGTGTCATACCCGTGTCTATGTCCGTGCTTCCTAGAACTTCTGTAAGTAGATGAGACCTGCCCTGCTATTAGCCTAACAAAAGAAATCTTCACTCTATCAAGTGTTGACCAGGCTGTGTGAGTAAAGTATCCATAATGTTCTTAATTTTATTTTTTTCAAAAAAAGAAAAGAAAATGCAAGACCACATTCGCTAACCCCATACCAAAAAGCCCATCATCTTCCTCCACCACAACCAGCATCCACTATATTCTAATAACTGCCGTCACCACCTTGCTCACCAAACCACCACAGCCACCTAACTCCATAATCACCAACACAACCAACTTTTGAGAACAATACTGCCTCATCTCCACTATAGTCGCCCCAAAACATAAAGTCCCCTGTGCCTCTTTCTCTATCCAATGAAACCCAAACACTACTGTCAAACCCTTGCCATCTACAGAGTTTGCCCTAAATCACCACTCAAACACCTAAATCATTGAACCCCCAACAAGAATTATTCCTTTAGACAGATTGGGCTTCATTAATTTCTAAATCTCTAATTTTCTGATTCACTCTCTACGTTCTCTATGATCTTTTTCTTCTTTCTGAACTTCACCTCTACTTTCTCTCTCTACCTTCTACACTTTCTCTTCAAATCTCTTTAATTACTCACTCAGTGTACTATTTCTTTTTAAAACTCATTTTTCTCCTATTTACAACCATTACTTTCCATGGAAAATGACCTCTACTACCACCATCATTGTGTCTCGTTAATTAAATTTTTTCCATGAATTTCTTTTCTTTGGATGTATTATTTCTGTGTCAGGAGGGCATTGATAGTGAACTTTGTTGTACATAGAGGGGGATATAATTCTCCATTAAGGAGAATCTGACAGTGGAGGGTGAACTCGTTGATGTTGGGATAATATTTTTGATTTTTATCTTTTTGGTAATTAAATTTTGTGGAGTTGAGTTGCAGCTTGCCTAAAGGTGGAGGTATGGTGTTTGTGATGTGCTTGAACGGAGGTGGTGCTGGGATGATTTATCATTGAGAATTAATTCTCACAAAGATCACTCCCTTTTCCCTTTCTGCCATATGGAGTGGTGGTGGTAATAGATGATAATGATGGTGATTCAGTGTGAGACTCTGGTGCTAGTCAAAGATTTGGTTAGGTTGGAAGGAGAATCATAGAAACTTCTTTTTTTTTTCTTTTTTTATGATTAAAGAGTGGCTGTGGTCGGGAAAGGGGGGCAGTGATGGTGATGGTAGTGGTGTCGATAGTGGATTCCTCAATTTTCTTTTTTGTTTCTTATTCACTGAGTCATGACTATATTAACTTCATGAACCAGTGTCATTTGACATCAATAGTCGACAAGGGAGTTCCTTGTGGTGGCCGAGTGAAATATTACCAACCCTCAAGAGAGGTAAGGGAAAGTTTCTCTTAGTTCTAGAAGTTGCAAGACAATGTACACTGTGGTCTTTACTTCTATTAATCATAAACATAAATTGGACTTAATAGTTGACCAGTTTGATGTTTATATTTTCTGTAATCCCTCAGAGCCTATATAATTGGCTTGATGTGACACGCCTAGCCTATATATCATTAAACAAATGAGCTTTCATCAATCAAAATATCCAAATAATGGATTACACAGCATATATACGGACCTTGTGTTAATTCAACAGATGGTCTTCTCTCTTTTACCCACTGGTAACCCTGTGCAAGTCTCCAACCTTTGCTCTTCATCAGAAAAGCTATCACAACAGCTGGCGATCTGTCAATACAACATAGCTATAATCCCCACAAACAAGACCTCAAGTAATTAAAATGATACTCACAATCAAGGGATTACATAATAATTAGAAATCCTCACAAAAGAATCAAGAAGTTAAATTTATTTCCTATAATAAACTATAACTTTATACCAATGGCTCATGGTCCGTAGTATATTGGTTACCCCCACTAGCAAAGGTGGTGAAATCAAGCTCTTCAAAAATCTTTCACTATTTTAATTAGATAATTTAGTGATCCCATAGTACCATATTTGAGCCTCTGATGATGGCTTGATAGGGGTGTGCGAAAGCATTCATAAGTATTCGTGTACTACATCCCTCTGCTTTCACCCAAGTATAGAAAACAGTAATTTCACTATGTAACAAAACACACCTATTTTTCCCTGACATGCAATGCACCAGAACACGGGCCCTGTCCCTTTCACATTGCTCTGCAAATCAAATATACGTTGCATTAAACTCTGCTCAGTTAGCAAATTGAACTCAAATTACATTAACCTATTTTAAATCGATAAAGCAAACAAGTTGTTGTTTGATGTATGAGATAGACCACTTATAGCTACAAAAATGTGGTGGGATTAACATTATTTAAATAGTTGGTTGTCACTGTATATTTTCAAATTAACAAGAAAATTTGATTTTTGTTGACATTGTTATTTTCCTTCTCTTTTATCTATTTAATTTTTTATTTATTTACTTTCTCTGTAGATGGGAATGACGATGAAAGATGAAGACGGTTTCAAGCTCCTCAGAAGACTAAAACTTAAGCATCTGATTTTACAACTATTTTTTTTATTTATAAATACCAAACATCTGATTATTATACAGAGAAGCATGATTCCTCAGCATATTAGAAACAAGGGGATCATGTTCCCTCAAAAAGAAACCCTTTCAAGATAAACCCAAGTATTATTATTATTATTTTGAAAGTAAAGTAAACCCGCACACACTTACAACATTCCCCTAGCAGGGCTCGAACAGTGAACACACAACCTCCCCTTTGGGGAGGAGAGATCATACAAACCGGGCTAGTGGCCTGGTGGTAAACCCATGTATTATTCTATTAAAGAACAACTGTGCAACAGCCTAATCAAAAGTAGCATTCAATGTACTGATATCTAGATGAGCAGTTGGTTATAAGAATGACATCTATTTGCCAGAAATGCTGAGATGGGTAGGGTCCCTTGGATGGCGACTCTCACCTTTGCAACCTCATTTACAACTAACTGAAGCGACTATAAATTACTTATTTAAAAAGATAGACCTAAGTTGCATCTTAAACAAATTGAAGATGAAGAAGATGTAATAACTGGCAAGAATATATTCCTAAAATGCTATCACTAACACACCCAGCTCATCAATGACAATGATAATTTTAATATGTTATAGCAATCTCACGAGCCAGATGTCGCACTAATTATCCTTTAAAAAAAAAAGAACTCACCTACCATAATCTTATTCTGCAAGTTCCTACGTAACAAACACAAAACAAGACAAAGTAATTCTCCATCTTCAATTACTTGATTAACAGTTTCCTCAAAAATGTCGGTCCTATCATCATCAACCTTCGAGTTAATCTCAACCTTTTTCCCTTTTCAACATATATCTACAGGCACGTCAAAAAATGAACAAACTGTTTGATAGACAAATCAAATGAAAATAAGACCTCCAAGGATTGTAGCATAGTGGTACTTCCTCACCTTCCAAAGCAGAAGGTCGAGGGTTCAAGTCCCCCCATAGGGTCAAAAACAGTTGTGTGAGTTTCTTGCCAAGGTTAAGAAAAACACATAAGAGGCCTCAAAAGCAACCTCTATGAGCATTTTTAAAATCTTCTAATTTACTTCCAGTATTTATTTGAAACAAATTGTCCAAAGGGGCAATGCGATAAAAGTGGACCTTATAATTAGAAGCAGGCAGGGCTTCTAATTTTATAGTAACATACAAGTAAACAGAGCTTTTTACAAAACCACTAGGGTCAGTGCATGAATACTTATTCACCATGTAGCTTTTGCTATGACCATGTCTTCGCTAAAACATAGTTCATCAAGTATTTGCTCACCACCTCAACCCACATTAATTCAAGCCTTGTCATAGTAGCACCATAACTTGAATATGCGTTTCCACTTACCAATGCAATCATCACTCTCGAGTATATATACTCCAATTTCTAAAAGCAATGCCCCATTACAAATAGTTGATCCAAACTTATGAAAACAGCACTTTTGTGTCTTTTTCAGTTATAAGCCAAACTAATGGCCAGTAGTAACCAAGTTAATGGAAAAGTGTGCCTATTTTGTACTTCCCACTATTTTCTCTACTTAAAAAGGTTGGTCATCATCGCACTATGTGGAAACAAGGTGCCACCCATGAAAAATACTCCACCTTGCCTAATTGACTTTTTATAAAACAAACACAAACAAGACAAAGAGAATTTATTCAACACCTGTATCCTAAATAAGTTCTTGTATTCTAGTCCAAGCTCCGATGTCACTTGCTTTGTTCCCCTTTATTATCCACAAGAAGCTCATTGAGTATATCTACTACGAATTCCAAAGGTTCATTTGTCTCCAGGTATATCGAATTTAATTAGATTTCTCTTATGACTTCTTTTGGTCTATTTGAAACATTTAGCCATCTCATTCCACATAACATGTTTTTTCTTCTGATTTCAATGTCCCTTCTTTTGCTTTAACCATTCATGCACAGAATTTTTCAATTCAAGTTCAACAACATCCTTCTTAAATAATCGTTTCTTCTACTCTTATCCCTCTCATTTCTTGACATGTACATATTGTAGCACTTGCCCAAAGTAAACGCCCCTTCTTGAATGCAGGTGCTACTTAACCTTAATCTTTTACATTATTTTCAGTATCAAGCCCACTACCTAATGTTGGTGCTGCCGATGCATGATATATGGAGGGATAAACAAAGAATGGGTATTGCCTTTGACATCATTTACACAAAGTGGATGGCTGGATGCCCTTGCACTCAACCTGCATTTCGCATTTGATAACCAAAGCTTATATTTGCAAAAGTAAATGAAAAGCAAAACAAAGAAGAAGAAGAAGAAAAAATAGCAATGGAAGTTGCGTGTGATCAAGCCTTCTCAAGTCATACTTTTCATTCATAAAATGTTCTTTCCATCCTTTTTGACATCAATGTTTGGTGCAACGATGAAAATTCAGTCTAGCATGAGGATATGGCTTCAAATTTTGTGCAAAATATCCCTAGTTCCACACCCCCTGCCCCTCTTCCTCAAGCATCCCATATAAGCAAGACTGACAAACACTAGTTAACGGCCTTCACCCTCTTATCATGGAAATGAAATCATATCCACTTATAAAACTTCTCAATTTTCACTTCGGCAGAGGCACATATCAAAGTTTGCAGATTCAATTGTCAATGACCCTATAACTGACTCTCACCTACTTGGTTTTTTATAGAAAAGTTGTACTATTTCGTTATATAATATTAACAATTATTTTTAATATCTGTCCTAAGAAATATTATTGCATTTAATTAGTTGGACAATCCAACCCTATGTTTCTACACGTCAATAAGTTTTATATGTCACAGGTTGTTAAATGAAGCCTACTTAATTGGACTACCTTATTTTCTCAAGCAGCAAAATTAGTATCTTACCCATGGTTCTAACTATTAACTTTTTAAGGATGTGTTTAAAAAGGCATATACTCAAACCACCAGATTTTGCATATTTTTTTTCATTCTTATTATAAAAGGCATTCAGAAGTGAATATACGACGAAATGCAAACTTCTCAGCAGAGGAGTTTGACAAACCATTGAGAAGTTTTTTGATTAACAAGTCAGTCTTCAATTTTGTCACTCTTGCTGATGCCACGGTGTCATTTAATCTTTCTTCCAAGAATTACTCTTATAAACTCCTAAACGAAAACTCATATACAATCATATACAAAAAGGTAACACCCTGAAAAAGAATTCATGATGAATTAGCCAAATGGAACCATGACCATTCTCTTGCTCCTTTAACAATTCTAATTACTTGTCATAAGATACAACAATACCAGGATTCAATTCATCTTTCTTCTTGATGCCAAGGTTCACTTGTACAATCTTACTTCCGAACCTAATTACTTTCGGAAAACCCTAATCTAAAACCCATTATGAAAGGATAAAGGGGTAAACCCTGAAAAAGAAATTCATACTGCATTAGCCAGATGAACTACAGCCATTATCTTCTTCCTTTAACAATTCTAATTACTTATTATTATAACTATATATTTGAATGAGAAGGAAAAAGATAAGAATTCTAACACCTCCATATTTCTTTTGAATTTTCAAGCAAGATCTAAACTTAGAGTAATATTTTGAGACTTTCCATGTGATTTGATCACTAATGAGTTGTATCCTTAAGGAAACATGAGCAACAGAATTGCATTTTGATTTTTGCTCCAAAAGTCATCTCAGGGAACATTTTAAAAATAAAAACATATATAAGGAAAAAATCACCATATAGTGATTATAGAATAGCTTTATAAATTATAATAACCGTAAAAGTTATACAAGCATAACCTTGACTAGTATAAATAATATGAATAACCGTAAAAGTATGAATAAGTGTCTAACTCACAAGAAGCACATAAACTAACAAAAGTAACTTCATAACATAGAAAGTAAATAAGCAAACCTATAAAATGGATGGCATCATCAAACGGTAAAGTTTTGTCATCTTGGAGGCAATGGTAAGTGAAAGAGTTCTTGTAGAGATTTTGACAGGAAGGTACTGTCTGCATACATACAAAGTAGGCAAATACAAGAATATGTTAGATTTTCACTAATGTGGAGCAACTAAGGAGAGAGAGAGAGAGAGAGAGCAATGAACGTGATAACAATAATAAGAAGTTAGTGAATCAATTACTAAAGAAATCTAGCAGAACCTAAATAGACACCACTAAACTAACAAGCACTAAAAAATTGATAAAAGAGGTTCATAGAAAATCAATAAGAAAAGATAACATTAGATTTATCTTCCAATTGGCCAAAAAAAATATTGGATTTATTTGCTTGCTTCTATCCAAGCAGACATTCCTAGATAGGGCAATGAAGAAGTAAGCAAAAAGATCTACATATGGTTTTATAGATCAAGAAAAAGCATACGATAGGGTGCTGACAGATATAATTTGGCTTTACAAAGAAAACAAATTCCTCTAGAAGTAATAAAGATTATTCAAGATAAGTACCTAAATATCAAAACTAAAATTTGCACTTCATGTGTGGTGAGACTAGGAATTTTATTACAAATGTGGGATTACACCAATGGTCGGCATTTAGTTCATATTTACTCACTTAGTAAATGTAGGAGGGTTGTGGAGATGGGTTTTATCAGAGAGTTCAGGTGGGCAAGGATCCCTCCAATCGGTTGAAGATATCCCACTTGTTCGCAGATGACACTATAGTATTCTATGATGCAGATGAGTCTTAGTTGAGATATTTGCGGTGTGGCTGATTTTCATTCAGATAGTTTCTGGTTTGAAAGTCAATGTGGGGAAGAGCATGTTGGTTCTGGTGGAGAAGGTTGCGGAGATTTTTGCCCTGACTGACATCCTTGGATGTGGAGTTGGATCTCTCTATTTCATATCTGGGTTTGCCTTTGGGGTCACCCTCCAGAAGAGGAGGAGTTGGGACCCTGTGATCGAGGGTCACCCTGATGAAAAGCACGCTATCGAGCCTTCCCACTTCATATCTCTTTTTCAGATTCCATCTTAGATGGCTAGGAGGATTGAGAGGCTTCAGTGAAACTTTCTATGGGGTGGTATGGGGTAAGAGTTCAAGTGCCATCTTGTTCGTTGGGCGCAGGCTTGTAGACAGACTTAGTCGGGTGGTATGAGGATCAAGAGATCAGAGCCTTTTAATAAGGCAGTTTTGGGAAAGTGGTTGTGGAGAGGCAGAGACTATGGAGGGCTATTTCTTGCAGATTTGGAAAGGAGAGGGGAGGTTGGTGCTATCAGTGAAGATTCCTTTAGGGATAGGTGTTAGGAAATTCATCAAGAAGGGTTGGGATGAATTTTCTAAACACATCAGATTCAATGTTCGAGATGGCTGGTGTTAGGGACTCTATTAGGCCCTTGTGATATTATGCAGGTTGTGGTCCCCATTTGAATGCTTTCTAATACAATCTTACTTAATAAATAAAAAAATTCGAGATGGCAAGGATACTTGCTTTTGGGAGAACATTAGGTGTGGTGACTGATCACTGGTGCACACTTTTCGACTATTATCGGCTTGATAGCAGGAGGACGACCTGGGATGTGCGCTTTGTGAGGCATTTCCAAGATTGGTAGCTAGAGGACGCCATTGGGTTCTTGGAGTTGTTGTATCGCTCGAAGGTGGATGGCGGAGGGCCTGACTCCTGGGTTTGGGTGCCCTCTTCTCAAGGGATTCGATATTCGCTCTTTTTATAGGAGCCTTTCAGGTGTTTCGAGGAATGCTTTCCTATGGAAAGCTGTTTGGTGGACAAAGGCTCCTCTGAAGGTGACCATTTTTGTATAGACGACAATTTTTGAGAGGATTCTAACGCTAGATAATCTAAGGAGGATATAGATTATTGTCAATTGGTATTGCATGTGCAAAAGAGACGAAGAGTCGGTAGATCATCTTCTCTTGTATTGCGCAGTGGCACAGTGGGTTATGCCTCGGTCCTTAAGAGGCATGACAAAGGTTTGGAGAGATTGTACAGTGCCTTCCTAAGCTCGTGACTTTTGGAGGGTGGTGCCCTTGTATGTTTGGTGATGCTTGTGGAGGGAATGAAATAAGAGATCCGTCGATGGCGAGGAGTCGCCTCTTGGGGCGTTCAAATTCTCCATTATTAGTTCTCTTTTTTGTTGGATTCTTAAGAGAAATTGTAAATCTTTGGGGGAGATAGTTGATTTTGTTTTGGACATTTTTAGAGTATAGGGGCCCCGTTTGGTCCCTTTGTAGCTTTTGAGGGATGTGTTCTCTTTTTGAACGCTTTCTAATGACATCTTACTTATAAAAAAATAATAAGTATTATAAATGGTATCACAAAAGACTTGCAAGTGGGCATACCATGGTGCATGTTGTTTGTCGATGACATAGTGCTATTGGACAATTCTAAAGAAAATTTAACAATAAAATTAGAAAGGTGAAGAAATGCATTAGAATCAAAAGGACTAAGAGTTAGTAGGACTAAAACCGAATATATGGAATATAAATTTAGTAAAAAGACAAGTGTTAATAATGTAATGATCACACTTCCAAACCAAAGGATTAACCAAGGTAACCATTTTCGATATTTAGTAGAACTGTTCCACTAGATGGTGACATAATTAGTAAATTTGGTGCCGGTGTAAAAAATGAAAACAGGCTAGAGATGTTTTATGTGATAAATGAATACCAAATAAACTAAATGAAAATTTTTATAAGATAGTTATTAGGTCAACTCTTTTATCTGGTACAGAGTGTAGGGCGCTAAAATAGAAACAAGAACAATGAATTCATGTAGCGAAAATGAGTTTGTTAAGATGGATGATAGGAGCAACTAAAAGAGATAGGGTTACAAACCAAAGTGTGAGAGAGAAATTAGGTGTGACGCCTATTAGTGATAAGATTAGAGAGAGTAAACTTAGGTGGTATGGAGATGTGCTAAGAAAACCTATAGATGAACCGGTGCGAAGAGGAAGTTTAATTTGCATAGAAGGTAGGAGACAAAGAGGGCGACCGATATTAACATGAGATGAAATTATTAGAAACAACTTTAAAAAGTTAAATATAGAGGAGAGTTGGCTTGTAATAGAAAAGAATGGAAAAAGAGAATTCATGTGACCGACCAACTCATATAGTATTGAGGCAAAGATGATGATGATTAGCATATTCCTTCTTTCTTTCTCCAATACAAAAGTTCTTTTCCAAATTTTTTCTTCCATGAAAAAGGTCATTTAAAAATATCACTACTCATGCAAAATAACAATTATAAACCATACCAAATTACACAAATCTTGAATTTGAATAATTATTCAGTATTGTGTGAATTATACTATGAAAGATATGGTAATACATTCATCACAATTCTTTATAATTATAAACAATCACCTGCCTGAGACAAAACCTTTTCGTTATACTATAACATCAAGGCTAAATGAGGTCAGCTTAGAGGGCAATGATAATCCACTGTAATGTGAAAAAATAAAAGCACATATAAATCAAGATAACCTTGAACCATCACCCTTCAAGGCCCAAGGCCTAAAGTAATTAGGCTCCGTTTGGATAGACACAAGAGAAAAGAAAGGAGAGGATAACATTAGTTATGAGAGAAAAGAAAGGAGAGGATAACATTAGTTATGAGAGAAAAGAAATGAGAGGGGATAGCAACAAACTCTATTCATGTTTGGATAAATAGGAGAGAAAAGAAAGGAGATGGTAGCATTCTTGTTTGGATAAGATAGGAGAGAGAAAGGATAACGACTAAATTACTGTCATATCCTTTTATATTTATGGGATATGAGTGGAATAACAATTTTCTCTTTCTAATTGTTGGGGACAGTTTCGGAATTATGAAAGTACTACTTAAACACTATCATTTCCCGCCTAATCTTCTCATTTTTGGAAGGATAGGATAGGAGGGATATGGAGGGATAGCTATCCCTTCTTATCCCTTATCCTTTCTTTTCTTTTAATGAAGTCTATTCAAACACAACATAGCCTATCTCCGTTTGGATTGAGGGATTTGGAAGGATAGGATATGAGGGATATGGAGGGATAGCTATCCCTCCTTATCCTTTCTTTTCTTTTAATGAAGTCTATCCAAACACAACATGGCATATCATCTCCTTTCTTTTCTCTCCTTATCCTTCCAAATCCCTCAATCCAAACGAAGCCTTAGTTCCTAGACTTAGCTTTGAGCCAAGAAGCGAACACCAAAAACACCCATGATTTAGCAAGCAACACCATCCATCATCTTCTCTTGTGAATGTTTTGAGCACAATAACAGTAGTCAATCTTCTTTTTTCTTTTTTTCTGTCTTATGAATAAGAGACATAGCATCGTACATATATTCCATTAAATAATCAAGATCGACATAAAAAGAACATACAAATTGATAAAAAAAACTAAATAACATAAGAATGAATGTGGCCACAAGTCCAAAAGTATTGATTCTCGGAACCTCAAAACTCAGTAATGAATCACAAAATTCCCATAGGATAGCAAGACAAATTAAACCCCATAGTTCAAACCCAACCAAAATTCGGTCATAGAGCAAAAATTAGGCACACCCAAGACCCTAAGAAGAGTAACATAATCAACATCAACTCTATGCAAAAAAAATGAGGCAATATAGTGCCAACAATGGACGGGGATGTATAGCCAACCACAAACCCCAACAAGACTTTGCCAAACGTTCATAGTGAAAATCCGACTTCTAAATCCTAACCTAAAATGATTAAAATCCTGACCTTTTGAAGATATTGATCTTTTTTCCCTCACTGGGTGAGAGTAACTATATAAACACACAAAAACAACACCCAATTTTGCATTTTTCTAAACCTCTTATGTTCTCATACGTCAACAACAAGAGGTTCGCAATCCTAAATTAACAAGTTCTCCTAGAAATAGACACCAAATAACCGCAGCCTCTATCATCCTATTTACACCCAAGTCACCCAATCTCAATCAAACATATAAAAGCGAGAAGGCCCCACACCATCTAATCAAAACCTCACAATTACCCCTTAAGCCTTCATGATATATTGACGTCTTCCAAAACAACACATGAATTAAGTTCACTCATTCACTAGTATTCAGCCTGAACAGAAAGCCCCATACTTCACCACTGTACCTCCATAAGTCATCTAAATCTTCCCAAAATGGCATGACCATTACCAGAAAGGGACCTATTTTTTATAGACAACAAACATATTCTTTGCCATCAAAATCTCTGTCACGCAACCAAATTTAAATACAGGAACATCTAGTCTTATACCTAAATTTAGTGCATGACTAACTTCCCCTCATTTCCTTCAATAGGAAGTCAAATCTATTACTCTCACATATTAAAACTATTGAGACAACAAATAGATAGCTAAGCTAACAAGTCATAGCATATATCAAATCACGGCCCCATATACCTCTAATTATGTCCAGCATGTTGCACTTAAACCTAAACTTTGATATACCAAACTGTTAAGACCCACCCACACTATGTAGATATTGCCCATTTTGCACACTCTTCGTGTTCACAATTTTCAAAACACATCTACACAATTAGGAAACATCCATACATATAAGTGCCAGCAACTTCTCCCACCCAGACGATGTGGGACGCCACAATCACCTCCTTTTGGGACCCAGCGTCCTCACTGGCTTGACCTTGATGGGCCTGTAAGCACTCCCCCCATTTTCGATTGGGAATTGGCTTTGGCCCTCCTGCTGACCAATTGGCTAACGTTTCAAACAAAATCTAGCTATGTGTCCATTTTCTCATCAGTAGTATGACAATTACCCCAAAAAGCGTAAGGCTCTGTTGCTTGTGCCTCTCCCACGGGCACAACAATTATGGACTGGTACCTATTAGTTATTCTTCATTGTTTTGCTTACCATTGCTGACCCTATCTATCCATAGAACTAGGTCGGTCATGTAGAGTCTGCCTAGAAGGACCTTTACCTCTCTGATCCTGTCTTTGTTCCCTTTGTTGTCAGTAAGCCTCATTATCCTTATCTATCACCAAAGCTTACTCCACTACCTGAGCATAAGTGGTGACTTGATGTTCCACTACTGATCTTCAAATGGACGGGTGTAATCCTTGCTCAAACTTCCGTACTCTACCCAACTCATCATGTATCACGTGAGGTGCAAAGAAAGATAGCTCAAAAAATTTAGCCTCATACTGGCTAACAGTCATAGATGTCTGTAATAATGAACGAAACTCCATAGCTTTCTGCTCTCTAACTGTCACAGGGATATATTTCTCATAGAATTTCACCTTAAAAGCCTCTTAAGTCATCTCTTCAACATCCACCCTACGAGTCACTAAGTCCTACAAGTGGTAAGCATCCCCAGTAAAAATGCCACCAATTTCTATCTTTGGACCTCTGTACAGGCCATCAATCTGGTCCTATAGATAAATAAGGTCAACAACGGCAAGAGAAACGACGAAGAGTAACTAATGGGGACCAGTCCATAGTTGCAACCGTGGGAGAGGCACAATAAGCCTTGTGCTTTTTGGGGTAATTGCCATTACTATAGAGAAGAGGGACACGTAGCTAGATTTTGTCTTAAACGCCAGCCAGGTGGTCAGCAGGGAGATTAGAGCCAATCCTCAGTCGAAAAGGGGGGATCGCTCACAAGCCCGTAAGGGTTAGGACAACGAGGACGCTGGATCCCAAGAGGGGGTGATTGTGATGCTCCACATTGCCTTTGGGGGGGGGGGGGGAAGTGAAATTGCTAGCACTTATATGTGTGAACGCCTCCTAATTGTGTAAACGTGTTTTGAAAATTATGAACACAGAGAGTGTGCAAAGCAAACAATATCTACACAGCGTGGACTAGTCCAAACAATCTCTCTCTGAAATCATACCACATTCCTAACAATTGAAATTTGAAGGCTTCTCTCATCCTGACACAAAAATTATTTAAAATTTGCACAGAGAAAAATCGACCAAAATGGTTGGGGTGCTGCCATGTGAGATTGTAAGAGAACGACATGTTGTAAATACCAAGGATCCCATACTTACAAAATTTTTAAAAGGGGTTACAATAGAGGATTGGAATTTCTAATGGACAATACATAAATTCAATCTTATAGGAATCAAATCAAAGATGGTTGTTTGACCAGTTATAAACAGCCTTGAACTCGTGGAAGTGGTACGAAAGAGGAACAAGTGGCTAGCATCATGCCACGTACCCAAAAAATATGATCCAACAGATGGAGATAACTGCTAACCCATTCAATCAGATTTCCAAAGAGGTTATTGAGACCGGACATAAAGGATGCTTCAAAGAAGACATCTACGGAAGAATGAATAAGCACCTGCCATCCAACAACTTTCACAATTACTGCCAAACTCAACCACAAAAGGTGAATGCTTCATAGAGAGAGGAAGTCCAAACATACAACCTTCCTCTTTACCAATGCTTAATTGTTTCTTAGCTTAGGCTAAGCTAGCCTACCATAGTTCCTTAGTTTAGCCAGTAGTACATTCCATATACGCCCTTGTGACATGTACCCAATTCAAGACTCCAATCATGTGCACAATGTATTTTCATCTTAAGTCATAAGTTCAAATTTCTTCACCCATGGAGGTAATCACACACTAAAGTGTTTTGCTCGTACTATGTTCTATGTGTATTCTCCATAGGTACAATACATTAATTGTATAAAGAAGAGCCTGCAGTCCTTTAGTTTGATAAAAAGTCCTTGTCATACAAATGTAACCCATCCAAAGGTATATTACGTTAGTTATCTCCAAAGAAGTTCCCTTAGTCTTAATAAAAAGTTCTCTCATGCAGACTGTGCTACATGGACTCTCCTATTCTGCTCAAAGCACACGTGCCAACGCCATGTGTGTCCAACATACATACTCAAATCGGACACACGAATTCTCTACATATTGGAAGAAGAAGAAGAAGAAAAGTTTCCTACTTCAAAAATATGGAATCCCCATCTTTTAACCTCACTCCTTTTAATTTTAATTTAATTGAGTATAACTTTTAGTATCACATTAAACACTATTACCGAAACATATTAGGAATATAATGTTTAGGACGTATCCATGTACCCTACTCAACTTTTAGACACGTTCCAAACCAAATCTGCTCATCCTAATAGATACTGCAGCTTGACATACCAAATCGAGTGAAAGTGCACTCCTGTATGGCTGCGCAACCTCATACCTGCATCCCAACCAAATAACTTTTGTATGCACTGTGCTTGAAATACCAAATCATGTGAAAGTGCACTCCTCTATGGCTGCACAGCCTCATACCTGCATCACAACCAAAAGAACTTTTGTATGCTCGTTGCAACGCAATGGGACCATTAGAACCTCAACATCTGAGTAAATAGTTAATCGTGGCTGAAACAGGTTGAGAAACTGAGTCTCCCTACCACGAACAGCAAGACCGCAAGAGGGAAGCTTTGGATCAAAAAATTATAATGAACAGCAGGACAACCAAAACATGTTTTTGAAATATGAGAAATTGCTTCGAGATAGGTCAGCAAACTTTGTTTCAAGAAATTTCACAAACCTCAAGGCTCGCATAACCTGATCCAATTCTCAAAACTTTACATCCTAGATACTGGCACAGTCTACAGCTTAGATGTCTATAAAGGTTAAGAAACATTAACATACTCTTGGTTCATTGGCAGGCAAATTTGTACAACAAACATTTTAGTTTCAGTCCCGAACCTCAAATTCAATCAACCAAACCCAACAAAATTCATGAGAAATTCATATAAAATAATACTATTCCACAAAAATCAGAATACCAATCTTCAACCTCAATGTTCAAGGAGGAAGTCCAAAATCTCAAACCAATCAACTAACCCCTATAAATTTCCTAAGATGTTCATGTAAACTAACACTGTCATCAAGATATCATGGGAATTACAGCTATCGTCTATGGAATAAATACTAAAAAGAATAAATAAAATTAATATGCTCTTGATCGATTAATACCACATATACCAAACATATAACAAAAAAAAAACTCACTCACATTGAGAACACGAGAAATGCCCTGGGTCTTGAGAAGTTCCGACCGCGACGCATTGTCATAGCTGCCAAGATACAGGAACTCCGGCAAGATCTCCGATGGGAAAGCGCTAACCTGAATCGAGGATTTCTCCGACACAACGGGCATTCGGTGTCCGCAGATACCACAAACCTCCCCTTCTTCGTACTTGTGGTAGTGCCCACAAATTCCACAAGGGTTCTCTCTCTCTCTCTTCCTCATACCGATTGGCTCAGACCCAGATGACGAAGAAGCTCCAATAAATCAAAACAATGGCAACCCAAATCAAGAATTGGGCTATAGAGCCTAGATGTATAAGGATTTGAACAGAGTGTGAAGATTGGGAACTGGGTGCGAGTATATGGAACTGTTTAGAGGAGAGAGATTTTTGTTCTAGAGGGTTACGGCGAAACTTCGATGAGATTGGGTTTGTATCAATTGCCTAATTGAGATTTTGAGATTGGTTTAGGGTCTCAAAACGGTTTTTTTTTTTAATAATATAGCGAAGCATAGGCCACAAATCGAGTTTTTGTTTGTTTTTGGGCGTATACACACACACGCACATACATATATAGGTGTCGAAAACATGAAACGTTACAAGAGATTCTCTGGATGGGAGATGTTAATGAACACGGCAATGTTTCTTTTTCATGCTCGATGTGAAACTGACAGATTATTTTCCGATTATATCATGGTGCGATAAATACGGGATGCTTTATGGGATTTGTGAAAGGAAATTCCATCTTTATGTATGGAATAAATTAAAATTTAAATAGAAAATATTTTTGGAAGGCTATTTTTATTTTTTTAAAAATGTCACTTCTAACTTTAGAATGATTATTTTTTTTTAAATATTAAACTATCTTTTTAGATATCCTCTCTCATCTTTAATGTTTTCAGATTTTTTTAACAGAATAAACAAAAAATACTAAAAAAAAAATATTGCAAGAATTCTACTATGAAAAAATAGATAAACTCACACCATACTCAAGAAAGAAAAATGATTTTCACAATGAACCCCTGTCCACTTTGTATCTTTTTCATTTCATTTATATTACTTTTGATTACAAACATTCAGCTTAAATTGGTTCCACAATTGATGGAGAGCATAATTCTCTTCTTGTTTAGGGTGATTTTTCAGCGTGAGTTAAGTCATTCCCACAATAAGAATTTAATTGTTGACTTCACATGTTGTCATTCCCACAATAAGAATTTAATTGTTGACTTCACATGTTTCGGGGTCACGTGTAGGGATGGCAACGGGGCGGGGCGGGGCGGGGCCGGTTTTGCCTTCCCCATAACCGAAACCGTTTAACTTTTTTCGCCCCGCAACCGTGTATAATTGGGGCTGGGTGAGATAGATTTTGACTTCCCCATTCCTATAACCGTTTAACTTTCCTCGCTCCGTCTCGTTTATACATTTTTTTTTTAATACAAAATTTTTTATAATAATAAAATTGATATTTTGATACATATACATCAAAAACACACATTTAGGTACTTGCAATACAATAAATAATATTGAATCATCCATTACTGATATAATAAACTTGTTTAGTTGTATGATATATATACTATTAATATTTCTTTTATACATTATTAATATTTTCTCTATATATTATATATAAGTATAAATATATATATACTTAAACGGGGCAGGTACCCGTCGAGGTAGGGTCTTACCTCCGTTCCCGCCCCATTTAAACGCGAGTTATTTTTTCTAACCCCATCTTTACTCCGTTTTCTTAAACGGTTCCATAAACAGGTTTTAAACGGGACGGAGCGGGGCGGGTACCCGACGAAGCGGGACAAATTGTCATCCCTAGTCACGTGAACCCAATTTGATAAAGTATCTTGCCAAATGTCTGCCATGTTAGAATTTTCATGTATCGTTTTTCTGTTAGTGAGGATTTTTCCCTTCACAATGTGTATATATATATATATATATATAAACAAAATTGAATGGGTATGTAGGTGTGTCTTAGTTATTAAAAAATTTTAAAAATGAAAAAGAATGAGAAAGTTGATAGTTTGGTATTTATTTATCTATTTGGATCGAATGTGGATCAGCAAATTATCAAAAGAATTCTCCACAGCCGAAGCCTACCTGGGCCCTTTTTTGACTTATTTTTTGTATTAGTTTCTTTTAGTAAATAGTTTTCTTTTGCTATTAGGTTTCTTGTGATGTTAGCTTTTTTTTGGGTCAAATTTTCTTGGATAAATATCATTTATCTTTCCTAAGATATGTACTAATAGTTTTCTTTTGCTATTAGGTTTTTTTTGTGATGTTAGTATTTTTTTGGGTCAAATTTTTTTGGGTAAATATCATTTCCCTTTTCTGAGATATGTACTAATTCCGCCTACGCATCTCCTATCTACATTTTCATAATCCTACATATTTTTTTGAAGTTGTGATAGCATACCCTCCTGTGATTTGGTAGGCAAACAGAATCTAACCACGTCAACTAACGTAATATTAATTGAGCAATGCTACACGTCATGAAAATATTTCATGAATTTTTATCTCGAATGATGTGGCAATTAAATGGTGAGTTAATATTGGAAGGAATTCCAATGGTATTATCACCTGCCACATCATTCATGATGACAATTCATGATAAAATTTCACGACGTTTAGCATTTCCCATATTAATAATATACCATTGACCTCCTAACTTAAATTTACCTTGAGGCCGCTTTACACTCTCTCTCTCTCGCGCATATGCATATATATATATATATATATATATCAAAACTATCTTCATTTTCTCTCTCTTTGATAGACCCATCTTTAACCTTTGACATTGTCCGTAATTTCCCCCTCTTGGTCGCTAAATCCTCCAGCAATACTTTCGATTGAAGTGTTTTTTTTTTTTTTCTTTACACCACCATGGATGGATTTCTACCATAAACTTCCCCAGAACAAAAAACAGTGAGTACATGCCACCCAACTCGTCCGAGGCACACCCGAGTCTTCATGAGTTAACACGTACACCAAGTACTCACCCACCAAACTCGGCCAACTTCATTGAAATTCTACCGATTCATTGATTGCCCAACAGAGGGACATAAACTCTAACCGAGGCTTGTAGAGCTCATTGTTTTTTGGTGTGGCCGAGACTATCATAATAGATTGAATCAAGGTACATGTTTGATGATTCGTTTCATTTCGTGACGTAGATGAGATTGATGAGGGATTGGATAAGAGAGAGAGAGGATTATGGATGACGTTGGTGAGGAGAACTGGCCGTTGAAGTTGACAGAGTGGTCATCGATCATTCAGAACTCACTGGCATTGGTTGGTGGGTCCACTGTTGGGAGGGTGTAATGTCAAAAATATCTCTTAAAAATAAAGAAAGAGAATTGTATAGATAGAATTGATTGAATTATGAAGAATATATAAAAACTTATTTATAGGCACATAATCTTGAAAGTTAACTAAATTTAGGAAACAAGAAATTATAATGTTAGATGGTTTAAAAAAAGGTGTAAGAAATCTATTAAGAAAAGATATATAATGTATAATAGAAAATATATAATATAACAGTACCTAACGTAGCGAACACTATACTATGCTGGGAATGGAAAGATATAACACCTTGTCGTTGTATTACGTGGAGTCAGATAGCTCATCGAACGAAGAATTTTCTGCGATTGAAACCATTGAAACTTGGGAATTACTAAAGAGTTTGTGTTTTACATCAAATGATCTAAGTATTTGGATTCAGTAAAAGAGAAAGGAACATTTTAGTCTTTTCATTTCAGCTATAGATTTCTATATATATATTAATAAATAATCCATGGGCATATACATACTACCATTACTCATTTGAGCATGTCACAAGTGGAATTATGAAATATAGAGTGGAGGTAACTATAGAGAGGGAGATCACATTCTCTATAACTTTTGTTTGAGTTTTCTCTCAACTTTGTAGATTTAAAGTTGTTTATCGTTGTTTTGAAAACATTCATTGAGAACACGACGGGATCTAAATCACATTTGTTTGACTTTATGATTACATAATTTTACTCCAAGGAATAATCTCTTTGGCATGCCTTTCCAATAATATGCTTGCTAATGTTTTGCATTAATGTTATTCATGATGCTTTCGAGGTCCATAGAGGAGCAACAGTGAAAGAATCAGAAGTTGACAATTAGCTCCCACAATCTTTTAAAAAGCATCACTTTAATACACACACATCGTAGTTGTTTATTTTCTGTCATCATGGTTCAAGTATATCTGTGGAGCAAAACTCTATTTGGCAATATATTTCTTATCAGACAGTTTTTGTGATATTAAATTTTAGTATTTTCAGTAACTTGGCAATTAGGCATATTTGTTTAATGATTCTAATTGATGATCTAGAGGTTTATTAACTGCGATAGCAATTTTGAGTCATATCTCATAACATGTACAAGTAGAATTCAATGACATATTTAGAAGCCACTACACTCTTAGAAAATACAATGCAAGTAAATCAAGAAACTTATGCCTCTATCATGAAAATTTTTAAAACCCCAATTCGGAATTTTTGATCAGAGTGTTAGGAGATGATTTGGGATGTCGCGTCTTTGCACTTGATTTCTTTCTTACCTCCTGGCTGCTTTTGCTTGAGTTTTACATCTTTTTCATCCTCCCGAGGACAATCTTTCTTGCTTGCCTACAGAAAAATTGAAATTGTGGAAATTGAAAGTATAAAAGAGACTGAAATAGATACAAAGAAGTTGCAGTACTGCTTCATTAGGTGACTTGAACCTGTGTCTAGGTGTAGTATTCCAAATTTGGCTGATTCAATTTTCATCCAAGTTCTTAACAGCTCAATTTAAGAAACACTTTTTTTTCTTTAAGTAGATCTCTTGCTTTTACCAAATAATCAGAACAGCATTATGACACATGAAGTTGTCAGATTGGATGAACAAGAACCTGAATCATCAGTTCACTTGGAAAGTGATTGAAGTAATTTAGCAATGGTTGCTAAAGTAGTAAAGAGGTTATTATACCTTGGCATGCTCTTTTGGGTAGTGGTAGCTTGGCGCGGTTTTCCTTCTTGACACACTTCTTGTAGTCTTAAGCCTATTGCTATTCCTAGCAGGCTTAGAGGCATCCTTCTCATTTGGTGCAAATACTGAAATGCTGTCAAATTGGACAGATACCTCATTAGATCCACAACTCTCCTTTTCTTCCCCTGCCACATCAAGAAATCTTGCTCTGACCACTGATCTTTGGTTGCTGAACTTTCCATTGATTGGCTCAAGCATCTTGCCAGTATGGTTTTCAATAGAGGAACTCTCTGGGAAGCGGGTAGCCATCCACCGTTCTAGCCAGCTCCAACCCATGTTAGGTTCTCTGCCACTGGATGTGGTTTGTTTCTTCTTTGAACACACCCGTAGCTATAAAAAAATTGGATGAAGCACAAGAATTTTTAGTATCAATTTCTACTTCCATCGCCTCATTTTAGATGAGAAAATTTATGTTTACTTGTACCTGTTGTGAGAAAGCATAAGCAAGCGCTCTCTCACGCCTGGTTGTTGCTTCCAGTCTGTTCTGAATCCTCATTTTTGAAATATTGCTGCTCACTGTGCTATCATCCCAATCTTCCTGCAATGATCATGTGTTGAAACATATAATATGAGTTGTCTAACAATAGTTCAAAAAATTCCTTTTTCAACCTTTTTTGGTCCAGATTTTTAGGTGCTTCTAACTTATTTTCAATTGTGTCCATTTGGTCTCCAAGTTAAATTGATTAAATTACTAGGCAATGTTTCAGATAACAATCGACTGATGTTATTGAAATTTGAGCAGAATTCTAGCTATTTACCTACCATATGTTATATATTTATTTGCTTACCTGCATCTCCACATGGTACACAAAAAAACACAATTTGTTGGTGTCCAGCAGTACCATAGGTTCAATTTGATTAAGGTAGAGTCCTTGTGCTCCTAGATTTTAGTCTTTAAACTGCATAGTAGTAAAAACCATGGAAGAATATATAGATTCTATATGTCTGGTCTACCCTCATCTTAGATTGGTAAGTTTTCAAGTTATGCTTTGAGTTCTTGAGTTTTGTCAGGGCAAGAGCTTAACTCATCTTCTCTGATTCAGTTTATTAGGCATCATCATGAACATCCAAGAACTAAATCACCAAAAGCTCTCTCTCTCTCTCTTTTACCTTCAGCTTCAGAACTTCAGTTCTAGCTTTCTGTTGCACTCGATGGTGCACAGCCATGCTTTCCTCTGTAATTGAGAAGACTTCCACTGAATTTCCAGTTTGAACTTCAATTGATGTGCCCACAGACTCCCAACTTGGACTTCCTGTTCCCACAACAAGCTCCTGCCTGGCATGCATCAATTTGAGTCCTTCTTTTCGACGCCTAGCCTGAAATTCAAGCACTCAAATGGCTGAAAGGTGTAAATTCTATATGTTAACATACATTGACATTTGTGTTGGATTGATTCCAATATATATAGAAGATATATGTTTATCACCATATGAAATTCTGTGCTTAAACAAACATCTATTTCCCGCAAGTTGTTTATTTATAAAAAAGAAGAAGATGTATTTCTGTCAGATAGAAATTGACCAGAAAGTCTCTAAATGCTGACTGGATGACACTTGCTGCATCTTCTTCGCGAAATAGTTTAGCAGTTGAATTATGTTTTTCGCCTTGCAATTTTCCCTTGGTCTCTTTGCTTTGGATATATCCTTTGTCAGTTGAGTCCTCTAGTACAGGTTGTGTGACAGTGGCTTCAGAGAGAGAGCTCTCCAGTGTAGGTTCTGTAAAATTTGTCATAGGTTGTCTAGTAGTGGTCTCGGAGCTCTCTGGCGTCGGTTGTGTAATGCTTGGCTCTGAGCTCCTAACAGAAGCTGAATCCTCCTCTGCAAGAACTGAATTGAATTCATCCCCACACAGGTACAACCTCACCGAGCTCCATCTTCTTTTCTCCACTGAACTGCTTCTCACCTGAGGAAAACAGGTTACAAAAATGTCATGCCTCTCAAAACTCCCAACTGATCGAAGTAGTTTAAACAAATAGATCGATGAACAAATGTATGGATCAAAATATGGGAAGAATTAAATGAGCATGTGAGGTGAGAACTAGAAACAGAAGCAAACATTAAAAAAAATTGAGTATATAGACTAGGCTATGGGGCTTAAAGAGGAACTATAAGGCACAATTAATAAAACTAACTCACAATGCTGTCATGAGTTCCGATAGACCGGCTTTTGGAGAAGACATTCCTAACCAGCTCACCAGTGATACCCATCTCAACTGAGCAAAACCAAAGCAGAATTTTCAATTGGGTTGGCTCTGATTACATTGAAAACCATTTAGAAGTTACAATGCTTCCCCTATAAACAACAGATTTGCAGAAAAGTGCAGATCGAACTACCAGTGATATACTTCACACTGATCTGGACTAAGTAAAATAAGCTAAACTTGCTTTATACTTTGTAAAGCTAAAAGAGTTGATTAATTTAGTTTTTGATTAGAAGAAGCACATGTTAGATAGAATTTAAGCATAAGATCGATGTGCAGAGCTTTAGAGCTGGACATGGACCCTTTAAATGACAAGGATAAATAAAAACTGTAAAGTGAAGAGTAGAAAGAAAGGATGGATTAGATTTAGAGGTGTGCATAGTTTTATTGCTTTTGCATTACTTTTTGCACATGGTTTGCACCAGATTGTGCTCATAAAGTTTGCTTGCTATTGGGGCTATGTCTATTCCTTTGCAGTTACTGCTTTTGTCCTTCCCCCTAACTGACTCTCCTCTGCTAGACATTGTTCACTTCAATTTTTCATATTACCTTTAAGAGACCATTTGGGGAGCAAAAATAACTTAGTGGTGCCTAATCCAAACCAAGTTGACATAGCCACCAGACCAGACCATTATTGAGGGTATATATACCAATTAATGTGCAAATGAGCAGAAACTTGTCCTTCATCTTAATTTTCTGCTCAACCAATTCTTGAATCCCTAAACATGGTATCCAATTCCAATTCAAAGGCACCAATTCTATGCAACTGAACATAACGACTATGTTTGATTGCATAAATTCGTGTTTGTCACAAATGACAGGACAATGTAAAATAAGTATTTGATGCGTAGAGTGGAGTGGCTTATACGGTTGCTCATGATAACAGAATGGGTGATAATGAAATGCTAGGGTTGCATCTCACAAGTCACAACCATCAAATTTATGCTGTCAAGCAATGGGTGGGTTTGATCAATAAGGTCCTATGGACGATGACTACAAACTAAAGATGAATTTGGCTGATGCCCACATATATAATGATGAATTGGACATATATATATATGAAGTCAACAATCAATCAACTATGTTAAATAGCCAGAAATTATCCAATTTTGTCATTCTTGTGGACACTATTGAAATGAGGGGGCAGTGTAGGAATTTAGCTAGATGGATGGTCGTTATCACCCATATAAATAGAGATTAGCATATACTATATGGGTTGTTGTCTAAGTACGTACAATACATTAAAATTTTGAATAAGATATAGGGTGCAGGCATGTGCTGCACACTAGGTTTCCAATATGCAGGGACCAGTTGGTTAGTATAAAGTTAGTTGCTCTGAATTAAAAGGCTTTTCTTGAAATGTTACATTATTCATCATCCCAGAGGTTGTCCATCAAATGGCCTGCTTGCCTGGCCACCATTTTCACGTGGCCATAAATATAATTGTAGTTGATAGACCAACATTATACTCTATCTACCTATAATTACAAAACAACCACCTCCCTCTCTCTCTCTCTCTCTCTCTCTCTCTCTCTCTCTCTAGGGTGGATCCAGGAAATAAATCTGCCAGCCAATTTGACTAGTGCAAAGGCATCACCTTTAGAAGAATACTCCTTAGTCCGTGGTCCTTCCAGTGGCATCAAACTATATATTAATTGGCAATCTTATATAGTCTCTTGTAGCTTGTGATAACATTGTATTCCTATTGTTTTCCTAAAGACATTATTGCTCTAACTTGGTATATATATATATATATATATATATATTTTGTTTCTTTTTTCAATTTTTGGGTAAGTCAATTACTGTCCTCTAGATATAGATCCACAATTTCTTTGCCTTGTATGTGACGTGGTGCTTGACTGTTGCTCGTGTGTCGTACTTCCTTTCTCATTCTTTAAAATTTAATTTGTACTTGTAATGAGAAACATCCCGATTCACCGTCACCTCAAAAGATTCTATTAGATTGGAGGTATGAAGATTCAGAGATCGAGCTTTGCTTAAGTGCATTTGTCAATCCTCTTGAAGCACATGTGCCATAAGAATTAATCCACAATTAAGGAGATCGAGCCCTTTCTAAACCCTTGCATCGAATGAGTAACTTGTTTTTTGATTTTAGTGGTTGAGCTATTCTAATATCTCCTTTGCTTTCCAAAACAAATTACATTTTCACTTTTCATTATGGTTGATCTCTCATCAATTTAAGATCTAAATCTATCAACTTCCCTTTCCTCTACCTGAATTAAGAGACTTCTTTTAGGAGCTTGTTCTCTTCTAATTATAACTCTTCCGAGGAGATTGATCTATTTAGCTTTAACCATTGTAGACTCAATCCTTTGTTGGTCAACTTTCCTGAGTATAAGAATTTGTTGCTCTTGAAACTGTTGGTTCATAGGATTAGTTGCACTAACTATCTATTCACACATATTCCCAATGGGTTGGCGCTAGTGGTAAAGTTGTGACGTATAAATTTTGTATTTGACAATCTTCGATGTCAAAACTTCACATGATCGAGTTGTAATCTTTCAATTCTATTTTTGTAATTAATCATATAATTGAAGACACGGAGCAAACATGAAATTTTACACCAAACATGCAAATAATCTTCAAAGACATCAAACTTGAAACTTGGAAGAAGTCATCAATGTATTGAGCAAGGATTTAATCGATGGAAGGTTTCGAGATGTTTTAATTGCATGTGGATATCATTGAAATTATGAGAGCCACATAATCCAGGTAAAGTGGTGAGAAGACATATATTTCAAAACGGAAGGTTCCGACCTTAAAAATTAGGATTTTCGGACAAAGTTTCAATAATTTCAAGGTTGGACCAGTCCATGAAGTCTTAGAACTTCAGAACTTGTAAGGTAGAGCCTTGCACCAGTCCAAAAATGGGTTGGATCGGTCCATGCCTCTGATGCGAATTTTGGTTCTGCTAGCTTCCTATTTTGACCAGGTTTTGATTATGAACTTTCCTCAAATGTTAGGACTTGTTTTCTATTGGTTTTTGACATTTTTTGAAGAAAAATTAGGGTTGAAAACATGTATAAAACCCCTATATGATTTATCTCTTAGTAAGCTTTCAAAATATATCAAAAGGATTATTTGCTAGTGAGAGAAAGCATTGAGATATTTTCTACAGAGAACTTTGATTTTCTGTTTATATTTTAGAGAAAACACACACATACACAATGAGTGATTTAGGTTGTCTCTCTCTCCACTTGATCAATCGTTTGAAAATTGCTTCAAATTTCTTATTGATCAAGATACTGGATTGTTGGATTTCTTCTACAACGGATTGTTGACGAGGAAGGAGAAGAATATCGCACTACGAAAAGGACAAAATACTTACGGAATATTCGTGTTCGTTTAGTCTCCTTCTGCAAGGATTGTGACGTTAGTCGGGAGAATGTAACAATTGGATGAGGGAGTCACAAGAATAAACCTGAGGTGTTCAGCATCAAGTTCTTGGCAGAGTGGAGTGGGTGTGAGTTCAAGACAGATTCTGTTTTACTTTGTTTCGAGATAGTAGATTTGGTTCTCCAAGGCTATAAAGCCTCACTTGTTTTTTTTTTCTGTTCTAGGTTTTTCACATATATCTGGTTTATTTTTTACTTTATTGTACTTTACTTTATGTACTTGTTTTGTTGTTGATTGCTTTAATTTTTAATTAAACTTAAAATTGAATTAATTTAAAATATTAAGCAAGTAAACTTAATCAACCCCTCTAGGTTTCATACAAACTTTCGCAGTCACTTCTGCACCGCACTACTCACAAAAGTCACTTGACTCCGGTGCCTCATGAAATATCAGGTCTAAGGTTTAATTTCCTTAGAGTGCAAATAATTCCTTATGAGCCATGCCCGCGGCACAAGTTAAGTCTTACCCGATCCGATCGATAATTTGAGTTTTCATATACCACATTGGTTCTCTATAGACCAAGGCTTAAACTCCTATTAGTGAAATCTAAAAAACCACAATTTAGCATACACACAACATAGTTATATCTCTCATGTTGTGCTAGTACAAGATTAAAATTTTCTTCTCTCATCATTAATACAGTAAATTAATATTTTTTTTGATATTAATAAAATTAAATTTGTTTTAACTTTTAAAAGTTCATGATATCCATATGCATATAGTATCCATTTCAACTCTTCTATCAACAATAATAGACTATTTTCCAACTTACTGATATTTATTTTCAAGTAAACGTATTTAGATTTTTTATATTCCCTCTAAAGGCTATACTCTCTAAGGCCCAGTTTGGTTGGAAATAAATGAAAGGAAAAGAAAGGGAATGAAATGGAGGGATATGTTTTTTTTTTTTTTGTGTTTGGTATGAATTTTTTAATGAAAAGGAAAGGAAATGGAAAATTTTGGAGGGAATAAGTTAAGAAGAATAGTAGTTTTTGTTCTCCTTCCAAAAATGAGAGGAAATAGAAGGAAAGGGAAGGAAATGCTACAATTTTTTAATGAAATTTTGTTAATACCAACTTTGCCCTTATTTTGATAAAAGCTAAAATTTATTCTTTTAAATATGAAAGGGTATAATGGTAATTTTTTTAAATAGTTTCCTTTCCTTTCCTTTTCTTCCCCCAAACATGTTAACTATCATTCCCTTTCTTTTCTTTTACTAATCGACCAAACATGATAAAAATTTGACATTATCATTTCCTTTCATTTTATTTCTTTTCTCTCATTACTAATGTTATCCTTTATTTTCTTTTCCATTGTACCAAACATACCATAAATATGTCAATATATTATTATCATTTTTTTATAAGTAAGTAATTTTTAATTATTACTATAAAAAAGAAGGGATATATAATAAAGTTCAAAATCAACTATGGGCTAAAAATTTCATGCCAAATAGGAAACGTAGGAAAAGAAGCTTTTTCACTTCAAAAATGTTTGGCAAACAAAAGAAACCTCTTATATAGTAGGTGTAAAAAGGTCAGACACTTGTCCTCTAACCTAAAATTTTAAGCTTTTTTTTACCCAAAGTCGTAACACCTTGGTTGCGATCAGACCACATGTTTACCCGGAACAGACCCGAACTCCATCCTTATATGTGCAAGTTTTTTTCCATCTGGATCCGATGTGAGATAAATTAGCCCATTTAACAGTAGGATATCTCATCAATGGGATATAATGTCTTAATATACATAATAGACAAGGCGTTGGAAGAGTTACTTTTTTTTACGAGCATAGGCAACTTAAACTCTTTTCGGAGTTCCTTCTTCTTAACCAGCTTGATTGATATATGTGTGTATATATATATAGTTTGAGCAAGTGGTCCAAACTCCAGATCATTTCAATGAAGGAGTACTAGGAACGTCACTTTAATTAAATGTACCAATTGTAAAACAAAAAATATCTCCTACTCCTAGTTATTTAGGGTGCGTTCACTAAGGAAAATGTTTTTTGTTTTTGTACTCGAAAAAAAATAAAAATATATTCTTATTTTTTTTGAGTGAAAACAAAAAGCAGAAATAACGTTCATTAAACTTGTTGTTTCCATATTCTTTAGAACAAAAAGCAAAAAATAATGTTTAGTAACACATTTGTTATATATATATATATATATATATATATATATATATATATATTTGAAATTGTAACTATTAGACAATACGACAGAACTAGTCTTCCATAAGTATGATATCATATATATGTGAAAATTAAATTAAAATTGATATCATATATATGTGAAAATTAAATTAAAAAAAGTGATAAAAGCTAAAAGATAATAATATACGGCAGGACACATTTGACCCCAATGTTACAGTGGCTCTAGCAAAGGCTTCCAGCGGTCTAACATGTATATCATAAAGAGTTATTATTTATAAGTGAATTTTTTTTTATAAAAAAAGATGAAAGTAAGAGCATTTTCAAAGAGTTTTTTTATTTTAATATAGATAATTTATGCACATTATATATTATCATATTAATTTATTGTATATTATTTAGCTAAGTAAACAAGAAAAATATTACAATATGTAAATAAGAAAACAATTGTGCAAAAAATCATGGATAGTAAAAGTTATGTTTAATATTATATATTATTTAATTAATTTGGTCCCGCTATAGTGGAGAGAATATTTTCCTGCTACAGTGAAGAAACATTTTTTTTTGTTTCCTCATATTTTCACAAAAATAAGAAACATTTTTCATTACAGAGAACAGAAACATTTTACTAAACATATTTTTTATTTTTGTTTTTGCCTTTTTAGGGGATAGAAATAGAAAAAAAAAATATTTTCGTTAGTGAACGAGCCCTTAATTACTCATATTGTGGAATCAGAAAATCAAATTTAGAATTAAAAATTTTCCACATACGTACAAAGTTATACTACAGTAACAAATTTAAAACTCATTTGTTAGACATATAAAAAAAAGAATTGTATTAAATTGAATTGAATTGAATTGAATTGATATATTGTCTATTATGAATCATACATAAATGTCTATTTATAGACACATAATTTTGGAGGCTAAGTAAACTTAGGAAGCACTAATTTTAGATGGTTTAGGAGAAGATGTAAGAAACTTTTATGATTTAGGAAAATATATTTAATACAACAATAGATATAATAGAAAATATATATATATAATCTAATAGTTCCCGCAAACTCAAGGTCAGTTATATGAAGTTAACTTGAGTTTTGAGACAAAATCTTGAATGCAGCTCGCGAACTCAAGGTGATGTTACCAACTATGACTACGAACACATACAAATAAGTTACAAAAGAGCGGCTAAGTAGACAAATGCAACTCATTGGGGCGACGGAAAAACCGAAAGCAACTCGTTGGAGCAAAAACTAATTTGAAAATAAGAAAAAAAGCTCGTTGAAATCAGCGACTCTGACACACAGATGTTATGGCTCATGAAAGCAATATGGTGATGTTACCAATAGTAGCTGCGAACACATACAAAGAAACTGCAAAAGAGCGAACTCGTTGGAGCGAACTCCAAAAAAGCGATCTCGTTGGAGTGACGGTAATACTGAAAACTGCTCGTTGGAGTGAAAATTGATTTGAAAATAAAAAAATGAGTTCGTTGAAATCAGTGATTTTGACACATAGATGCTAGTGGGAGCCGATGGATTAAACTTGAGCTGATCTGTCATATTTTTATTCTTTTGATACTATGTTAGAAATAAAGAAAAAAATTGTATATTATTGAATTGACCTTTAATTGATTTGATATTGTGAAGAATACGTAAATATCTATTTATAAGTACATAATTTTGGAGGTTAAATAAATTTAGAAGACAAAAAAATTATAATGATAGATGATTTAGAGAATTGTGTAAGAAAGATATACCTTTTAAGAAAAATATATATAACATAAGAGTAGATATAATAGGAAGTATATATATAATCTAACATCATTTATTCTGTAATTTATTTTGTTCTTATTTTATTACTAAAAATTTGTAACTTGATTGACAAACATGATTACATACAAGGTTTCTCATGGGAAAAAAAGAAAAAGAAAAAAAAAAGTAAAGATTAAAAAGAAGAAGAAAGAGATCGACTGCTAGGAGGAACATTTGTCTTGGAGCAGCAATATGTCATTGTTGGCCATTGGAAAATAATGACCTGACTGGACACCTGGCGGCAGACAAAGGTCACGTGCCTGCGAGTGCCATGCATGAGTTTTCTCTCGGTTTCTTCCACGTCATTGTACAGTATTCTAGAATAACGAAGTAAAAAATATATATATATGGTCAAACCTAGATTGTTAATGAATTATTAAATTAAATCTTAAGAATTGAATTTAGATGAAAAATCAATATATAGACAAATGTAGCATTATTATCATTGATGAACAAATAACCTTTTAAGTTTATGAAAATACTTTCGAAAGAAACATCAATTAAAAGTTAGAAAGCATAAACAAAATATTCGACATGATACGAATATAGCGATACAGTAAATTTAAAAAAAAAAAAAATAAATACGGTGAAAATACAATTATAAAATAATAATATAATATATATTAATTATTCAATAAAAAATATTACATTAGAGACATACTTGAATTTATCATCAAACCATTAAGAATGAAACAAACTTATAAATAAAAATAGACAAATAGATTAAAATTAATTAAAAAATTAGACTTATTTAGTCTTATATATATATTAATTTATATTTTTAATCATAACTTGTCGCATATAATTTTTTGTCAAAATATTTAAATATATATCACTATTACAAAGTATTTGATATGTATTAAAAAATATTCAAAAAATATCTATAAAAAAATATCAAAATATTTTTACAAAATATTCAACACATATTAGAGTGCCTGCACGAATATAATATCTTTCGCCAACTGTCCACGCTTTCTAGATGCAAGTGAAGAATTATAATTTTAAACCATTCTCACTGTCCTTATCCGTTCTCTGATTATAGACACGACAAATGCATTTTCTACAGTTCTGATGGAATCATAGAGTGGGCCCATTCGGGTCGATCCGAGTAACAGTGAACCTATATCCAAAACCGGCCACATCCATTCATTAACTCACACACACACACTCACACTAACCGACTTAATTAAGTCATGACGGCGTCGTACAGAACCAGCTTGTCGTCTTCTATGTTTAGTCTTTTACATCTAAAACAAAAATATTAAATAAAAAGAAGAAATCACACGTGGCCAATCCATTTCATCCAAAGACTCAACTCTCGTCTCTATATATTTGTTCATGAATGACCCAAAAACCAGAACAGATAAAATTACAGCGATAATTATTTCCATATAAAAACGAGAGGAGAAAGAGAGAGAGAGAGAGAGTGTACATAGAGAGAAACTTTGCGGTTTGAATTTTCCGACCGACGATGGCGAAGATATTTCCGGTGCGATTAAAGGGAATTTGGGGAGTTTTCGATGAAGTGGCTCGCGCTCGGCTGTGCGAGAGCAGTGGAAGCGAACACTCCGCGGTGGAGAACCTGTCGGCGGACCTATCCAAGCTGGTGGACTCGTTCTTGGAGAGAGACGAGAGGGTTGAAGAGGTAGAGAGGATGGAGAAGAAGAGAACAGAGGAAGAGAGAGGTGGTTCCGAGTCGAAGAGCTATTCTGAGACGAAGGAAATGTTGATGGGTTTGATCGGCGGTGGTGGTGCAGGGGATGGAGATGGCGGTGTCAAACAGAGGATTCGGACGGAGACTGAGATTGCCTGGCAGAGCGTGGGGAGTGGTTCGTCGGAGGGATTCAAGCATCTAGTTATGAGTTGGTTGCGCCAAAGAGGTCTGGATGCAGGTAAAACTCTGCATGTACTCCATCGATATAACTTAATTATAGGCATATATATACAGGTCTTATCGTATTATTATTATTTATTTTTTTTTTTCCCAAAAGTTACACTGATTTTAATTATTAACAACGCTGGGCATCATAAACATTATTTCATTTTTGTTGATACCCATTTCAAAATTTTAATGTGGATTTATCTCACCTTTGTTACACTACACCATAAATTTTGTAGATTGGAAATTAATTATGCTTTCACTGAGTTTCTTTTAGTTTCACAATTAGTGGGTCTTTCATTCAGCAGCGAATCCTTCAATGTTGTAATTAATTCAGACAAACACTATAAAATCATCTATGGATATATATATTTTTTGTCAGTGAATATAAAATCATAAAAAAAATTAATTGGTACTTGACTTGCGACTTTAATACGATAAGACGTCTAATTTCCATCCACGTGGTCTTTGTGATAAGATGAGTTTAAATGATATCATTAAATTCTAATGCATTTATATCGTGACTAGGAAATACACACACACACACACATATATATATATATATAATAGTAGTTTTAGATAAGAGATTATTATATATTCATTGATTTTTGGAGAGCAATTTAAAGGAAAAGTCTTTCTTTTCTTTTTTTGAAAAAGAAATTGTTGACCCAAAAGGTGATATTGACATGAAAATTTATCGTGCAATTTAATAAGATGTCCAATGTGCCATTTATAATTTTGAATTGTTATTTTCTAATAATGTAAAAGTTTAATTGCGTTGTGTAAAAGTTTTACATCATGGATATAGAATTTTACTGCATGGTGTTATAATTTAACTGCACAAAACTTTGAGCCTCACTTTATGATTGTTATTTTTTAACAATATAAAATTTTAAGTTAATGTAATAATGGAAAACTTTTACTCCATGGTGTTATAATTTTACTACACAAAATCTAAGACATTGATTTATGATTTATTTCGAATTGTCATTTTTTAACCATATAAAAATTTAATCACATTACGTAATAGTTTTTCTGGATGGATATAAAAAATTTACTGCTTTTATGTTATAGTTGTACTACACAAAACCTTAAGTAGAAGATGATAAAATAGTAAAAAAGGACGCATTCGGTGTCACATTAAATTGTAAATTGCACAGTAAATTTTTGTGTACACCTCAGCTTTAAAACCCCATGTATGTATAATAGTTCCTTTAAAACCCGATGTGTGTGTATATATATATATATATATATATACACACATATAATAATCCCTTTAGATAATGTCATTGAGTCCACTCACTCGTGCATGCATTTAGTGAGATTAATGGAACACACATACGTTAACATATCCCAAAACCCTAAATTCAGGTCTATGCAAGTCTAGGTGGGAGAAAAGCACCCGTTACCCCGCCGGAGAATATGAATACATAGACGTCATCATCAGTAGCACCGGAGCTCGCTACATTGTTGAGTTATCAACCATTTCGGAATTCACAATTGCTCGGCCAACCAATCACTACGCATCGCTACTGGAGACCTTCCCTCGAGTTGTTGTTTGCAAAGAAGGCGAGTTCAAACGTGTGGTGAGGCTGATGTGTGACGCCATGAGAGAGTCCTTGAAGCAGAGAGACATGCCTGTGCCACCCTGGAGGAGAAACGGCTACATGATGGCCAAATGGTTCGGCTCCTACAAGCGGACAACTAATGGCGCCGTGCCAGCCACGACAATAGCTTCGTGTCCCGCCAGAATTTTGGTAAGGTCGGAGACATCTCTGGTGCTCCACTGCCATTGAACAAGCTAGGCTGTTTGGTTTGTGGGGAAGTTGAATGCTCTACTATCAGTGGCATGCATTTGTAATTATGTCGTTTTTTGAGTCTAAATTAATCATTGTAATATATTTGTGAATTAGTTTATAGATACCTAAATTAATTACCAGTATTTTTTTTTTATTTTTAGTTCTTAGAGCACTCCATGCTAAATACTGTCTAATTCACAATGTCCCACAAATATAATTCAAAAATTCGTGCGTGACGTGTCCTTTTCAGTCTTGTGCTTATCTCATTATCTGAGATATCTGCAAATCCTGAGGTGATAAAATAGCGTACACCTGGTGGTTAATGACCTCCCAAATGGGCCCAACCCGAAAACCAGAAAGACCCAGCAGTTTTCTACGGGCCTGCATAGCACTAATATTACATCTCAATTATTTGTATCACTTCCAATCACAGACGACATGAAAGTTTGAAAACCGCTATTTTGATTTCGGGTCCACCTTATCTTTTTCAAGTTTTGAGGCTTACAAATTTTTTTTTATGTATATATTATATTATATTATATACGGAGTACTAAAGAAATCATTATGTAGGAAAATGATATAATGGTAAAATTTCATTAACCCAAACTCAAATCAGATAATAACTGTACTTTATAAAAACTTTAAAGTTATCCCCATTTAACGATTTTAACCACATCTTCAATGCTTAAAGCAAGATGATTTCTGAAAGAAAAAAAAAACAAAAACAACAAATTGCAAATCTTCATCATGCCTAATCAACTTATTAAGAGTGTACAAAAAACTGTTAGAACCGAAACCAAAATTGTAGCTGAACTGAACCATTCACTACAATTCTGATTTCGGTTCTAAATTTTAAAAAACCGTTCACTATGGTTCCGATTTTAATTTCAGTTCCAAGTCAAGGAACCAGAACTGAAACTTTTACAAATATATATATATATATATATATATATATATATATAAATAAATGTCAATACCTTCTAAATTCTAGTGTTTTATTTATATATAAAATATAAAATATATAGATAAATACATTTAGCTTTTAAGTTCAAATTTTCTATGTATTTATATAATATAAGATATATAAATAAAAAAATTCTAGTGTTCCATTTATATATAAAATATATAATATATAGATAAATACATTTAGCTTCTAAGTTTTAATTTTCTATGTATTTATATAATATAAAATATATAAATAAAAAAATACTAATAACTTCTAATTTATTGTTATAAAAGGGATGCATAAGTATGAGTGTTTATTTTGCCAATATTTAAAATAAATAAAAAAATTGACAAAGAACTATTGGAGAACCAGAACCGCAAAAAATTTAACTGAACTCAAAGATTCCGATTCTACCAAGAACGGTAAAAAACCGTGTGCACCCCTGCAACTGATCAGTACCCATTGAAATAGGTTCCACGCTAGAAAAAAACATTTATCATTTGTTGAATATGTTGGTAATCAAAACTCTTTTTCTTTTCTTTTTTTTCTTAATTAGATCTCAGAATCAGAACAATTTATTGAATCTAGTGAAACCATGGTATATTCATAACTGCTTTCTAAAAAGCAAATTGACTTCAATCGTCTACTTGACAATTCCTAAATTCTAGTGTAAAAAAAGTTGACTTGCCATGAACCGACGTCATTGTAATTTATATCATTTGGGTTTCCTAAAAAACAATGAAATAAATATATTAAATAAAACAAGAGAATCAACATAGGAAATTGAATAAAGCATCCAAATCCAAGTTCAATTTGCTTTATTAAAACAACCACGCAACCATTATTCATGCAAGAAGAAGCATCCCAACTTCAAAAACAAGCCTTTAATCTTTATCACCATGTAATATATACCTGATAATTGTCACAACAATAGATGTACAATTCTGTAACTGTAAAATGTATTTATACACAGTACAATACATAATTTATATATACCACAATTTTTATCCACGCTTTCCAGTTACTAATCTTTATTGTACTTCCACTGTTATTCCACATACAATAATAACCCACTAGTAAGCAATGCATGTCTCTAGGGAGGATTTGGCAAGCCACAACAAGCCTGGATCATTCCGCTTCAACACTAAATAAGTCTCCGTCTTCCCAATTTCATCCAACACAACATCTTCATGGAAACCAATCAAGGAAAGAATCTCCATGGCAGCTGTAAATCACAAGAAGCAGAAAACAAACATTCTTCAAATGGCAATTCGTGGACAGAAACACTTTTAATCGACCCATCAGTTTGCATGAGTCAAGGTTTGGATGGACCTTCCAGGGTTCATTGATATTTTCAAGATAAAATTGAAATAAGTGTAATGGAAATAGGATTCCAGTCCTTCAATCTTGAAAGGATACATGTCCCACAATAAACAAACAAAACTAGACAGTTCAATAAAATGAATTCTTGTTTTGACTTGACAATTATGGATGACTTGACAATTCCAATTTGAATAGACTAATTCAACATTGTCAAACTGACCAATAAAATTTCATTAGATTTGGGACATTCATGCATTCAATTAATTCAAAAATTAAAGATTGAGAAGAGAGGCAAACCTTTATAATTTGCAACATGTCTTTGAATTATGGGATTAGCCTGCAGTACATAACCCATTAACATAATCCATAAGAAGATTGATGAGTGATATCTAAAACAAAAAATCAATAGAAAAAAAAAGTAAATATTATTATGGATGACATGGAGATACAGTACCTTGCGAAGTCTTTTGAATTTCGTTTCATCTGGGTTTTCAATGACATTCCTGCATAAATAAAAGGAATTCCAACTTTTGTCAACAATACAATGGATTAACAACTAGGAACAATTTCACAAAGAATATGTAATACAAGTTATATAAGTTTACCTAATTATCTTAAACAAAGTTTGCAAGACTGTGACAGCCTCCAAAGGATTAACTTCAGATCGCAACATCTTAATGGCCTTCTGCAGACGACTACAAAAGATGGTAACAGGGTCTTGAATTCTCTGCAATTCTTCATCATCAGGATCAAGTTCATCAGTCTGTATTCTAGAAATTCCCTGCCCAGGTGCCAAATCATCATCAGGATCAGGCTCAATCCGTGCAACTCCATTTGCTTGAGAATGATCAGGATCAGGTTCTTTATAACTGTTACTTTTATTTTCCGAAATATCATTTAGTAAATACACATCCTGATCAAGTCTAGCTATGTTTTCATGTCCCAATTTGTTCTGCTTCACTTCACAATCATCAGGGTCATACTCAATCGCTCTTGAGCAATTTGGATCAGACTCAACTAGAATCCCATACTTCAAAGGAAATTCTGGGTCATCAGGATCAGATTCTTCACATGACTCGGTTATTGCCAACTTTCTTTCAGTTGTCAAAGGAGGTACAATCTGTGTCATCTCAACATCATCAGGATCTGGTCCTGAGGAGATTCTGTTTTCCATGGATTCTAAATACGGTTCAGTATCCATAGTTTCACCACCCTTGATATCACCACGATAGGGCTCAAACTTTTTCTGACTGTTGTGGCAATCATCAGGATCAGGCTCGTCAATGCGTTTCAACTGAGCACTGTTTTGATTTTTAATATCCATTCTTTCTTTACCCACGGCTTCCGTATGATCAGGTTCTTCATGAGTATCAAACCCAGAATCATCAGGGTCCCTTTCCTCGTGTACTTGAGGTGTTGTCAATATGTTAGTAGATGCATCTGTCAAGCGGCGGTAAGCAGCAGCCACTGAAGATGCACGAGCATTAGCCAGCTGAGCTGATGTCTCCCCACCCAGCTTATGAGATGAATTACTACTGCTATCAACATAAAACTCCTCTTCATAACGTTCTGAGTTCCTGACGCCGCTCAAGGTGTGGCTTCTTGTTCTTGTCCAATCTAAACTAGCAGCTTCTTGGTTAAGCTGCAAGAAACAAGGGAGGGGGATTCAATTAAGAGAAAACCAAGCCCTAGTGATGTAGTTAAACCACATGTAGAGAGAGAGAGAGGCACATCCATATATACCTGTTTATCTAGAGCGTAGAAGTTTGCGTCATGTTCAGAGTGCACCATGTGTGCCTAAAATTAATACAAGAATCAAGTAAGTGCATTTCATAGTCTTTGCTAATTATTCACCATATGGCCATGCATAAAAATGAAGCTACAGAACATGTAGACATGCGCACTAGAAAGAGAATTGACATATTTCATTACAAAGTAAAGCTTACAAGTTCGTGCAGAAGAGTTTTCTTGATGCTCTCATACTTCCTGAAACCCTTGAGGTCATCAGTTCTTAAACGTAGAGATATCTCCTCTCCATGATTCTGGAACACCAATCAAGAGTCAAAACATACAAAAACAAAGAGAAAAGTGTGTATAATACATTCACCCGTTCTCTCATGCTGAGGTTGACCCTTACCTTGTTGAAACCAAGAATGCATTTGGGGCTCACACCAACATAGCCCACTGGGGCCAGCTCAGTCATAATTCCTACCTGCCAACGATGCTTTTAAGATACACAAAAGAACATGCCATATCAGAACTGACAGAATACATTATGTACATTGTACAGTTGCAACTAAGAAATGGCACCTGATACTACCTCATTCATGATAGCAACTATTCCTGGATCTGCAGCAAGCCTATGCATTCGTTTCAGTGCCCCTGAGGCTGGTGGATTCAACTGCAGACAGCAAAAACTAGATCAGAAAGCAGTTCAAGAAACAGACCTGCCGATTCCTATCCAAAAGGAAAGACATAAGAACTCTATTGAACATGGGACACATGCATGACTTGAACAGAGAAAGCATAGGAACAAGCGCACATAATAAATACGCACTTGCCGAACTTAGATAACCCTCAAACTTGAAGAAAGAAACATTCCAAGTTTCCTGAAGGGAAAAAGAATCTATGACCAAGAAATAATGGCTTTAAGAAGGAGATTTTGAGACATTTAACTTCCCAATGGGAAGTTATCTGAATTTTTTATGATCCATTTTGTATTCTAGGGGGATGCTCTTTATAAGAATACTAGTTTGAGTGAGAATGTGAGATACTACAAGTTTCTCGCCTAAAAGATCTACAAAATGGGGTTTCTTAAGGTCCAGGAAAAAAAGAGAGAGAAGGGAAGGGGCGAATGCTAATTGCATTGTCATAAATGTGCCAAAAGAGAGGAAGTGCGGCTTTGTCCTTGCCATTTGGCGATGGAAATCACAAATCAACCCTTCCCAAAGATCTCCAATTGAGCTGGGAGGGGGAGGAACCCAACTCATTTCAAGTATAGAAAACTGAAGGACCAAAAAGAACCGCTAACACCAAAGGGCTTGTAGCCCAATGGTGTATAACCTCCAAGAGGAGGGGAGGGGTTCGAGTCCCCCAACTAGGAAAAAAATACAACAACTAACAATAAATAAGGAAACAATTCACATTCTCTCTCTTCTTTCTACATAATGTGTGCCATTGAAACAAAAATGATGTTGCCTTTTAAGGGGTGCTGTACCCTGAACAAACTTAACAATAAGGAACATTCCTCAACCTCCTCTCCAACTAGGCACTACTCTCCAAAGGGAGTTCTCCAATCTGAAAATCCATCACCTCAGAAAATATGTACATGATCAGAGTGCAGAATCCCAATTCAACATATGATATATTTAGTTCCACTTTATAGCCACTGAATAGGGAAGTATTTCTGAACCTTTTCAAGCCTTTGAACCACTTAGACTAATATAAGGGAAGAGCAAGGAACATTAGATGTGCTGCTCTTGGTAAGAGTCAGTCTTCCTTACCCTACATCACTATTTAACAAAGAAAGCCAGCTATATGACTGCTGACAAGAGAAATGCCAAACCCACAACCTGTTTGTCATGAAAGTGACTCCCAATTCACCAAATGATATATCAATTCCAACCAGTAGCCATGTCACAGGTATTCAACCTAAATCTTCTCAAATCTTACAAAGCACGCACCACAATCACAACTTTTCCTCCCTAAGCAACGTACTTTCAGATGAAAAGTGAATCTTTACCTCGCAAGGGCCTCCCTGCTATGTAAACAAGTTATATAGGAAAATGGTGTGAATTTAACCAGATAAGTGTCTGCACCATGTACGGAATTGAACGGCTAATAATCTTGTTTTTTTTTTCCCCCAAAGAAACCATTATTTTTAGCCACCATGTTTATCCCAAAGAAACCATCCTTTTCTGCCACTATGTTTATTTGTTTATTTCTTTTGTATAGATTCTGTGTACAGTATTCCAGGTTCTCCCACATGGTCATGACTCAATTTAAAGTAAATATGCAAGCAAGCATATCAAGTTTGTAGAGGCTATGATAAGGGGTGGAGCCAGAAATTTTAAGTTGGGGGCCAAATTTGTACTGTGCAACTAAAATTTATAAACCAATTGTAATATAATTTTGTTCATAATACAAGTCATAGTATATATACCTTGAGAAAATCCAAAAAATGAGAAAAATGCAACCTAAATAAATTGATGGAAAACTGATATGAGAAAAAATATATAGAGAGAAGAGGAAACGGTAAGTTACAAGTAAAAAGAGAAAAGTAAAGAAAATAACTTTATTAGAGAATCAATTTTCCTTAAAATTGTTTCAAATTTTCAAAAATCCAATTTTTGGAAAAAAGTTTTGAGTACTTTGATTCCACTTTGAGAAAGATATATCATTAGTACCTTGATGAAAGATTAAGAAAATAATAATAATTTTAACTACACAAAATCTCGCAAGTTTTAGGAAAACAAGACTATTAGTAGTCATTTAGCAAGTGACAATTAAAAGTCCATATATGTATCATTGTTGTTGTTGGCATTCTTGCCATTTTGGTCTCACAACAATTTAGTTTCTCTCTTAGCACAAGAAATCTCCAAGTCTATAATACCAAAGAAACGATGAAGGTAGCCACTAACATCTTCAAAAAAATTCTCAATGAAGGTTGAATTTCAGTTAACAGAGCCCCCCATGAAGTGGTAACCACTAGCCTCTTCAAAAAAAAAAAAAACCGACAAGGCCCCAACAACTACCACCAAAACACCCACCCACAAAAAAAAAAAATCCCCCAGGGACACCAAATGTACCTAAACCCCATAGTTATTGATTCTTCATGTTTCCTTATACAAATTGAATATAAAAAACATAAATTAGAAAAATCATGTATGGAAAAGCCAGAAAAAGAAGTATTTCAGCAAAGCCTGACTATACCTCTACTCCTGGAATATGAAGTGTGCGAAAATCACAAAAGATGTATGGTCCTTGTGGAAGTTTTAGAGAAGTAAATGGCCTATCTAGCATTCTCTGCTTCAGTCTCTTTTCCTCTTCCTCAAATCCTGCTATCCTCTGGTCAGCCTTTGCATTTTGCAGGACTTCATTCACCTCAACTTCAGGCACTCCCATCATCCTAATATATTTCCCCTGAAAATAGAGAATGCAAAAACAATGACCCCACGAGACCGATAAGAAATCTTCAAACATGTTTACAAAGTTACATAATAAGAACGGCAATGTTGCTCTTCTGTGTATGTGTGTGCACACACGCTAGATCTGTCTCAAACCAAAAATGGGTTTAGGACTACTGTTACACCAATGACAACCTCTCACGCCAGGGCTTATGCCATGGCATGCCCATGGATAAGGTCTTGACAGCCTTCTGGTGCACAATGGGTTGTTAGCATGCCACAAGCATGCGGCAGTGGCATTTTGGTAAATATCAAGAAGTCCGGAATTTCCATGGAGTTTTGATTTGGGGATTTTATTAATGTCTCCTAACATCATTTGAAGCTCAGTCCTAAAGTTTGGCAGCATTTGAAATTTTTTATAATTATTTATAGGCATTACGACTCTGCAAACATAAGTGATGTTTGTTACTGTCAGAGTGCTAAATTTCCGTTTTGCATATCTAAGGGGGTTATGGATAATCTCACTTATACCCTCCGGCACCCATGCACACTTGACTAGGCCATGGCAAGCCTAGCACAAGGCAGGCATTGGGAGCACGCCAAACATGCCTTGGCATGGTTGTGCACCACCCCAAAGGTGGTGGCACATGATGGTCGCAGCGGCAACAACCTCATGGGTGGGTGCGCCCCAAGCCATGCACGTGGTAGGCATGCCACGTGCATATGGGCCCATGGGTGTGCAAACTTGCCCTTCGGCAAGGTGATGGCTCAAGACATATGCATTGGGCTTGGTTATGGCTCGCAAGCCCATATATGTTGTAGGCTTGTACATAGAAAATAGTGCTTACCAAAAATTGTCATTTCAACCATTACTAAAGACTTAATTTAACGGACATGATTATTCAGGCTTTCTTACTTGCTATGATTATTATTATAACAAACCAAACGACTCTACAAATGGAAATGGTGATATCCAGGACAAGTGTGCTTGAAAAAACCACACACCAGAAAATAAGCAAAGCAGTTAGTTGTCCCTCACATGCATCGATGTTGTATTCATATGCTGATGTGATTCAAGTCAAGTATGGCCAACAAATATATCTCAAAAGAAATAAAAGATCACAAGAAACTAGTCTTACATTAAGTAGAGATAAAGTAAGTACAACTGTATAAGAAGTCAACAGTGCTTATATGCAGTAATTCCGTAAATGACTTGATACAAGCACAAATTATAAGAATTAGTTCCATGCGTAAAAGCAATATTTATTGACCACAGATTAATAGTAAGGAATGGTACCTCAAGAAAGGATATTTCTCGCAAATTTAGAGTGGAGTACTCCTCTGAGAAAGGCAACAGCAATTTTGGAAATTTATTGGAAGATTGTGGTACAATGAGCCTCATGGTATCTGCTTTGACATCAGTCAGTTTCTGCAGTTCGTTTCCCAACTCTTTGAGAGTAGCACCTGAATTCATCTCCAGAATAAACTTCTTCCCCCTCCATGTAACTGAGATGTTGTGCGTGTCTTTTTGCTCTTCTTCTTGCATTCTGAGCTGCAAGAAATTTGCAAAAGAAAATGCCATGTCATGAATTTAATCAACTTTGGATATGGAGTCCATCAATACAAATTTTAGCCACTTTCATCAATTTCAAAGTATAAAGCTTTATTTGTGCAAACTGAGCTGAATTACAATTTTGAATAGGATATCAAACTGCCCGGATTTTCTAAAATTTATTTGTGCAAACAGCATAAAGCTTCTGCACCTTCCCCTCTCCACAAAATCCATGCATTGAGTTTGTTTTACATAATAGCCGGATTGTGATGCAAGGACAGCATTCTTTTTCATCATTTTAGTGGGCAAGGAGAGTACAAACCCAACAAAGATAAACCAAAGACTAAGAGTAAAACCTCCACCTATGATCTATCCTGATCAAGACAGAAGAGATCTTATGACAATGCTAAGTGCCAGTAATAGAAAGCTTCAACTAAAGAACTACTATGGCAACTTCATGAAGACTATTATAACATTCAATAAAGATAAGAATTTGAATGCGAAGCTTGAATGTGGCGACAAATAAAAAAACTCTTTTCAAAATCAACTTAAAGATATACTGATTCACTTTCTCTAGTTAATGGCTCTTCAAAGAAAAAGAAATTTCTATCTCTATCTCTCTCAAATATATTGTATTCCATAAAAATTAATGAATCAAAAGTCAATTGTAATTGTTAGTGTACGTGAGACAGCTTAAGAAACACCATTCTTGAATGTTATAGAATTATCATCACCGAACTTGAATTAAAGTAACAAATTACGTCAACACGTTTCTTCATTTCCCACCATGTTTAACTCCAAAACAATAATTCCTGTTTCATTGAATCTTAAACTCCACCTTCAATTTAAAGAAACCCAAACGTTCTAATCTTCAATCGGTTCAATGGCAATCAATCAAACCTTTTAAGTTCCCAATTTAAATACAAACTGATTTTCAAATGAAACCCACGTTCAACAAAAGAGATCAGCTAAAAAGCATAAGAAATAAAAAATAAAAATTATAAGACAATAGTCAAGAGGTTGCCAAACCAATACCTATCATTCCTTTGACGCCAAAACAAGATACAGCAATAATATTCAAAACCCAGAAGAGATCAAACAATTAACCCACAAATATTCAAAATTGTAAAGGAAATGGACACAGTTTTATAGACTAATTCCACCTTAAACTTAACTTATGAGACAATTATCGATTGTCCGTATTGAGAACTTTTGGAACATTTACCTCGGTTGTTGACCAGATAGAAGATGATGACTCTCTCTCTAAACGGAGTATCAGAATTTGTTGCGACTTGGGAATCAAACTATGATATCTGTTGTTTATAATTCCAAAATCCGCAATATTTATATATCGATGGGGGATGGGGGCGTAAGAGGGGAGCGGCGTAGTTTAGATTTAGGGCGTGCAATCAAGCTAATGTCAACGGGCGGTGGCTAGTGACGCATGTGCTGGCATATATATATAAGCAACACAAGCGAAAGCTCCAGAAGCAGGAGGTGGAGGGATGTTTGGCAACGACTCTATGGTCATCCTTCGTGAGGCTGCAGTTTTCCTTACGTCGGTCAGGGATTTCCTTGTTCTGTCTTTATGATCCTTTCGTTAAAATTTCATAAATGTTCACAGGCTTAAAATAGCAGTAACGCAAGGAAAAGGCTATATAAAAATGACGCAATCTCACGATCATTGATGAAAGCACCATTATAATAAACTTGAAATCTAATTATTATTGAGGTTCTCTAGTGACAAAATATTAGGTTACTCTAGTGTTAAGTCGTAACTCGTAAACAGGATTTTTGAAGCTCATCTTCATTTGATTAGATTATTTGTTAGACAAATTTAGATATCATTATTGGTGTGCAATAATTATAGTACTATACCAATCAACCATAATTCGGGAATTATTTTTAAGTGAAAATCTAAAACTAAGATTGCACAGACAATCTCAAATCAAATGCAAAATTAAATAATAATCCTTTTTGATGGAGACATGCCAATTTAATATGTTGGCCTTAAAAAAGTGGGTTGTCAACCTACAATATATAACAAGAAGGAAAATGATATATTTTTCGAATTCAGTTGTTTTTAAATGAATTTATGTGAGTGGAGTATGTCATCATCATGATGTTATTATGTTGATGATATCATTTCATACTTACAAAAATTCATTTGAAAACTGTCGAATAGGGCATGCGTATCATTACTCTAACAACAATGCCCGATTGTGTCGAATATTGAACTTATGGAAATGTTACCCTAATAAATTTCTGCCAGAGATAGCTGAAAATGTGTCAAATAATAACTCTGCAATTTTTCCGAAAATTTGTCAAAGACTTTCACCCAGGAAAAAAAGAAGGCCAATAACTAGTTAGGAAATGGCTACACTCTCACCCCCCCAAATGCCATTTTTTCAGTCCAGTTTCTTCAAACTTGGAACTGATTTTGATAGTGTCAACTATCAAGTTGAAATAACTGGGCAAAACCAAGTTTGGTTTTCTGCAATCTGAATTTGGGAAGGTCAAATTAGGTAAAAGCTTGAGCAGAAACTCGTAATATCTTGTGATTTCAAACCCCAGTAACTGCATTGTATATATATCATATTACACCTCTTCTCTGAACAAATGTAACGTGTTATGAGGCTTGTTCTAAAGCTTCTGGTGGATAGCTTTGCTTTGGATATGGAAGAGAGAATTGGAAAGACTAGTCTCAGACTTGGTACCGTCGTTGAGTTTAGACTACTTTGAAACTTCCGAACCCTAGATGATAATGTGCTATGTCTTTTTCCACTAAACACGTTTCTTTAATATATAATCACTAGTTAGCTCGAAACATTGTCATCACTATTTAGCACAACTTATGATCTCTGTTATGGTTCTGGTTTTGGGTTTCTCAAATAGATTTTTGCTTTCTGCAAGAATGTGAAACATACACTTGGGGACATTCATACATAATAACAAAAGAATTTATCTGGTCATTTTCTCTTCATTATTGAATGTCACAACACAGTTTCACCTATAGCGTAAAGAAAGCATCTCCGTCCCATAATTGTTGTCTCTCTTTTCATTTTTAGTTGTCTCAAAATTCTTGTCTCATTTTAATTCCTCTAACCTCACCTGCTTCTGAACTGGATATATTTGAAGTATAAAATTCCCACAATCATCGAGTATCAATCCATAAATGAATCACATACAGTAGTGATACACAAAGTCAGCACCTGGTTGATTGTCATGCAAAAACACTAGTGTATTTCCATAACACACAAAAAAAATGGAACTCATTTATAAACCATCATTGGTTCAATTCTATCATTTCATAATAGTGACCATTGTTCTTAATGTTACTTCAGGGAATACAAAATGAATCTTAAACAGCCAACTGCAAAATTTGGAACAAATATTTTCTTAAAATGAGAAGAAGTAACACAAAAGCTTAGCTGCTGAGTCAAACTATCTCAAACCCTCTTTTTCTTATTTAATGCAGGTCTTTTGCCAATTGTGGATGTCTTGCCAGAGTGAGGTAGCAGCCCGCGCAAAATGGCTAAAACAGCAAAACCCATGAAAGGGGCGTAGATCATCAAGAGCTTATCTGATGCTTTATTGGACCACGTCAGTTCTGCTAATATGGCAGCCTGAAATACATAAAATTAACAAGGAGAAAAGACAGGAAAAATTAAAGGAAAAAAAGAAGAAGAAAAGGTTAAATCGATTACTCAAGTTTTAACTACATCAATCTGCTGTTCATTGAATTATGCAAGTTCTATTATCTCACATTACAAATGAAAAAGAAAAAACTAAAGAAAAGAAGTGTCCTTCTGTTCTAGCATTGATCTCGTTGATGTGCTACCAATGAGATTGTAGGTTCACCATTCAAGTCTCGCATTTTCTAATGAGGGCATGATGTCTGACGATCCAACCATTGTAAATACTAAGAGAAGTCATTTTCTTGCATTCTTAGGTAAACCTGTTGAAGTTCTCCTATGAGCTCACGAATTTATAATCTATCATTGGTTGGGGAAAGCCCCTATAGTCCTCTAACTCCCCATGTATGTATAGATCACTAATTTTTTCCATGTTGGAACTCATAAGGAATCACCTAGTCAACAAACATGGTAGTTATGAGAGCTTTTCTGGTGTTGCAAGCATATAAGCAGTTGTTGTTTATTCGGTTTAGAGCGCTAGGTAGTTGATATGCAATTTCAATAATTGTAAACACACTTGAACCTATTATATTCACATTACATCCTTGACCATCGTTCCTTAGTTTCAAGAAATTTGATAACAAGAGATGGATTTAATATTTCAAGCACTTAACTTCATTTTAGTTGGCATAATTTCTTGGAGGAAGCACCTCAATGATAAGAAATCTCAACAAAGAGAGCAGATCAGATTCTGAAATCACACTTATCTCCCATCATTTCCTGAGACAAATGAGCTATGAAAGAATGAATGGATCAACTTTTATTTACCTAGAGGCGAAAGAGAGAAGAAAAATGTGCATTCCAAAGTTTATGCATTGCAACAACATATATATATATATATATATATATAACCTAAGACGAATAAGCTATGAAAGTATGAATGGATCAACTTCTATTTACCTGGAGACGAAAGAGAGAACTAAAACACGCATTCCAAAGTTTACGCATTTTACCATATACTACTAAAAATTGCAATAACATATAATATATATATATATATATATATATATATATATATATTCACACTAGCGTATTGCCCGTTCCTGCAACACTATAAAAAAATTCTCCTTATCAAAAAAAAAATGTTTTGAAAAAAATCTTATTTATAGGATCAACCAAACAATTGAATAGTCAAATTCAGCAACGGACCCAAAATTTTTTATAAGGGGGGCGACCTTTAATACACAAAAAAAATTTCAAACCATCGTAATAATTTTAATGAGTAAATTTATCATTTACCATCATACTTGTTTAATGATAACATTTACTTTATGTATTAAGAATTTTTAATAATTAAACGTGATTTTTTGACATGCATGTTTTTGATGTCCCGATGGGTTTTGCCAGTCAAAACTTGTCACCTTGATTTTCGCATGTAAAATGAGTATGTAAGGATACATACATATGTATATGTATATTATATAATATATTCCCTTCACTTAGAAAACTTGAAATCGTTACAATCAATTAGTAATTAGTTCATTAACTAACAACAGATATCATCAAGGTTCATTTTAACTTTATGAAAGGAATGAATTGGTGGGTGTGGGTCCTCAATTCTATTTAAGTACGTTATTTCTTGTCATGTTTTTTAAATTTAAAAAATAAAAAATCATGAAAATTTTATGGATGTCCTGATCCTGCTATGTATGGTTATAATTCTAAAAGGCAAAAAGTAGATTAGCTTTTAGACATTCACTTCGTTTTGATCTTTGGTTTGGCAAACATGCCATTAAAAAAATGTTTTGTCCTTTAAAAAAAATAAAACATCCACTTAAATGACAAAAATAAGCTACCTTTTTTATTTCTGACTTATTTCATGCTAGAACCGATGTACTCTTTCTCTCTTACATTCCACTTATTTCTTCTCTACCACCACCGATGCACTCTCTCTCTCTCTCTCTTCCCACTCACCGTCATTCTCTCTTCTTCTTTTTTTCTCCTTTCCCTCTACAATTGATGCACTCTTTCTCTCTCTTTCCACTTAGCATCATTTTGTCACTTCCTTGCTTTTTTTTTTTTTCTCTCTTCTCTCTCTACAATGGTGGACGGGGCGATGGTCTGGCATGGTGGTGAGGAAGGTTGAAGATGGTTGGGGGGTGATTTCGGTTTGGTGGAGGTGGTGGTTGGTCGTGAAGCACTGCCAAACACTAACACGATGCATTGCCAAACACTTACAGCCGAAGGAGACCCACTTCACCATCATTGTCGATCACCGCTAGGTCCGCTACAAAAGACCCATCACGAAAGCCACCACCACCGGAGCACCGACTCTGCCATCATCACCACCACTGGTTGGTCAAAGCCACTGCCACTTTCCGGGTTGACATCTTCCAATAAGTTCCACCGCAAAGCTACATTGTTCACTGTCGAAGACCCATCTTCATCATTTGGGTCTCTTCTGACGAAGCTCAAAGCCACCATAGAAGCTCCAATGTCAAACACCACTCACCGTATAGTCTCCAGCAAACTCCATCGCCAATGACCCAAAGCACCATTGAAACACCAACACCTACTGCCACCCTCGCAAACGTCAATTTCCACCATCTTCAACTGAGACCTCTACGACCACCATGTTGAACGTAGGTCCAACACAAAACTGACAATCGAGCTCCACCTTTGCCACACCACTGTGAGCCTCAACCCACTGCCAAAATAGGTCTGTTTTGGCAATGGCCACCTTCAATGTCAAGACCCCATCCAATCACCTACCGGCTCAATTAGAGAGTGGTGAGAGAGGAAGCTAGTGAGCGACAGAGGGAACCCTTGAGTGAGGTGGAGAGAGAAATTGCCAAGCATCACCGGAGAAGAGCACCTCAAGCACTGGCCCACTTCCACCAACACCACCGAGCACTGTCCCACACCGGCACCATGAGTCACGGTCTACCACCCACCATCAACATGAAATCGAAGCATAGTAGACCCACCACCACAAACCTCTTCATCGGGGAACCACCCAAGCACCATCACCGGAACTGTCGAAGCTCACCGGAGCTACCATAGAAAACCGAAGAGCCACCACTACCACTACCAACTGCCGAACCAAGCATTAGACCCATTCTGATCATCCACTTCACATTCTCCACCATTATCTCCACCAAGACCCATGTTCTTCACCACCGCGAAGAACCACCATGAGAGACCAACTTGCATCACCGCACATGGCAGAGCACTGCCAAAGAGACCCAAAAGCTTCACCCATGCGAACAGACCCAAGCACTATCACTCGAACTGCCGAAGCTCACCGGAGCTACCATAGAAAATCGAAGAGCCACCACTGCCACTACCAACTGCCGAGCCAAGCATCAGACCCATTTCCGATCATCCACTTCACATTCTCCACCATCATCTCCACCAAGACCCATGTTCTTCACCACCGCGAAGAACCACCATGAGAGACCAACCTGCATCACCGCACATGGCAGAGCACCGCCAAAGAGACTCAAAAGTTTCACCCTTGCAAATAGACCCACAGTCGTATCTCCATCATGGACCTCCAAGCTCCGGTCACTGCCAACAACACCGGAGCTGTCAGTGGGGAGAGAGATGAGAGGAGAGAGAAAGGAAATAAAAGAAATGAATGAGTGGGAGAGGTGATATAGAGATTGAGTGATGTAGAGAGAGAGGCCGAAAGTGAGGGAAAAAAGAATAAATAAAGGTTTAAATTTTGAATTTAGGTGGGAGTGAATGTTATTTTAGGTATGCGAGTAGGTAAAGGTGTAAATTTGAATTTAGGTGGGAGTAAATTGTGATGTTAGATCCTAGATAGAGAGTAATTTTAAACCCGTAAGATTGCTTTTTAAAGCATTTTTGACCTGATGAATTTTTTTTGGGGGGGGGGGGGGCAAATTCAAAGGCAAAGCTCAAATGTAATATAGATATATATATAACATACACAAATACACACATTAACAAACAAGGCTGATCCAGATTCTGAGATCACACTGATCTCCCATCATTTCCTCATACAACTAAGTTCTGAATGAATAAATTTATATTTACGCAAAAACCAAACAGAGCACTAAATATGCACATTGCAAAGTATCTACATATTCTCATAAACCACTAAGCATTGCATTAACATAACACGCACATTAACAAAAAGGGCAGATCCAGATTTAGAGATCACACTGATCTCCCATCATTTCCTAATTCAAGGCAGTTATGAATGAATCAGTTTTTACTTACAAAGAAACCAAACAGAGCACTAGAACACACATTGCAAAGTCTCTGCATTTTCCCATATACCACTAAACAAAATACAACCCTAAAGTAGAAACCTAATCAGAACTGGAATCTGAGACATGATTCCCAACAAATTGGCCATATAACTCTAAAGATTGCATGAACACACAAACACATATTACATATCAAAAGGGCAAATAGAAATGGGAAACATACCATGGAAGTGAAAGTAGAGACTCCATAGAGCAAGCAAGTAGTATGGAACCAGGACTTTCGAGCCGCAATGGCGTAGAGATTGATGAGCGAGAGAGGCCACTGGAAGAGAAGCTCTAGCCAAACGATGCCCAGGAAGAAATTGGGCTTCTCGGTGACCAAATAATCGCCGTAGTCAGAGGCGTACGAGTCCTTGAGATGGACGAGGAAAACGGGGAAGTATTCAAGAGGAAGGCAGGTTTGGGCGTCGATGAGCGGAGCTACGACGGCGATGACCATGAAGAAGAGGAAGAGTATGGCGTCTATCAACTTTATCAAAGCCCCCATTTTTGTTGCTTCTTCTCTCTCTCTGGTTTTTGTTTTGGTATAGGTTTTGATGGGTTTGTAGCAAAAAGGGGATCTTGTAACGTTGAAAGTTCAACGGGTTTGCGGAGGAAGCTGAAGAAGACCTCACAAGCATTTTGCTCTCGGTCACGGCACAGGGGACAGTCACATTTTAAATTGTGAAAATAAAGAAAAAATTGTTTGGTTTTGTTTTCTCAAAACAGTTTTTACAAAGTCTACAAAACTATACATAATTTTCAGACAATTTAAAAAAATAATTATTTAAAAACAGATATCCTTCTAAAAACAATTTTTACCCTTAATGTAATACCCCGCTCCAACACATGGTATGATATTGTCCGCTTTGGGCCTGAGCCCGCACGGTTTTGCTCTTGGATTTTACCCCAAAAGGCCTCATACCATTTGAAGAGAACATACTACATCCACACCCAGGCGATGTGGGATTGAGCACCCTGTACCCTGTCAGTGTGGTAGCTCAGCCCAGTGTCTATCTTCGCACCCGCCTACTCACACCCGTCCATAAGGGTTACTACACTTAAATTTATGTTTAATATTAGCTCACCCCATTGACAATTTCTCCCTCGAAAAAAATTGTCCCAAAATTTTTTACTAGCATTAACCATTACATTGCTTCAAGTCACATAATAATTTGGTAGAAAGAAATTACTCCCTCTCATAGAATAACCCTCTTTTATTTCTAAGATGTTTCAAAATAAATGTAGTGTATAAGAATTACTTCCCCTGAAATATTCTTAAATTAACAATATAAAATTTAGAGTTTGAAGTTTTAGTTTTAAATTTTAAAATGAGAGATGAATCAAATTCATGTTGCATGTCTTCTGTGGTAAAAGTTAGAAAGCACGGACACTTCACCGAGGGTGCCGTACCCGTGTCGGACACTCGGACACTCCTCGGACACGTGTCGGACACTTCGTAGAAGTGTCCTGACATTTTTCTTTTTAGAACACTTTTCGGACACTTCTTGGACACTTCTTGAAGACGTATTTGACACTTCATAACAATGATGTATATTCAAATATTTCGAATATATATTGTATGATACTAAGTTATGATTAAAATATAAACTAAATACACGTAGAAGACTAAATAAGTCTAGTTCTTTAATTTATTTTAATCTATTTGTCTATCTTTGTTTATAAGTTTGTTTGGTTCTTAATTGCATGATGATGAATTGAATTATTTCTGTAATGTAGTATTTTTTATTAAATAATTAATATATATTAATATATTATATTATTATTTTATAGCCGTATCCCCGCCGTGTCCGTGTCCTATTTTTTTAAAGTTTCCCGTATCGCCGTGTCCGTATCGTGTCGTACCCGTGTCCTGTGTCAATGTCTGTGCTTCCTAGGGTAAAAGTGTAACTTTTGATTCTGTGTTGATTTTATCACTATGTCTGTGAAGTCCATACATCAGTTTTTATTTCATATTAGTTAACTTACCCCCTCACAACAAGGAAAAAAAAAACTCTCTGTATATGTGCAAAAGTGTACAAACCAGCCCTCTTCTGACCTAAGAGAAATAATTAGATAGTTTGGAATGATGTGATCCAGATAAATCATAATTTTCTAACTAAAAAAACAGTATACCTATAAAAGTTTCAATATGAATTAGACAATATTTTTACAAAATAACAAGAACTTAGTTATTTTCTGTCATTTCTATTTTGATGGGATTTTTATTATTTTACATAAAGATGTCCTAAAAATTTAACTATGACTTTGACTTTAAAAAGATTTGAATTGTTCCCTACATGAAATAGTTAACATTTTATACGAAATAAGGAAAAAACAACTAACAAAATTATTTCATTAGTCGTTGTTATCTTCATTGTTTTACTATTTTGATGACATTCATGTTATTTTTTATAAAAAGATGTCTTGAAAACACTAGTGCCAGCTTTTTGTATGAATTAAAAATAAGATAAAAAATTATATATATATCACGTGTGATTGATTTTTAACCAATCACGTAAGGTGTATATATATATATATATATATATATATATCACGTGTGTAATTGATTTTTAACCAATCTCGTAAGGTGAATGATAAGCAACGGTGCGTTAGTCACTACTGCTTGTTATTATAGAAAATAACAAAATACCATAATCAGGATTACTGTATTAATTATTTATTTAAATACTTAAAAAAATAAGAGTGCTTTTTGACACAAGTGTGAGAGTACTCATTATTATTCGTGGTTGACGAAATTAATTCCTAATGCGAAATTTAGGGTTGAAATTAGAGCTGCTATCATATTTTAGTTAATTCCATGCAATAAATCAGACATGAATGATTGGTTAATGACCCGACCAGATCCATTGAGATGACAATAATGGATCCATCGGATCTATCGATAATGGATCCCACTTACAACCGAGGGATGGACGTAAACCCAGGGCCAGGTTCTCCATTTTCTTGATCCTGTGGAGAGAGAGAAGAAGAGGAAAGTGAAAAAGATGAGTGAGAGAGCAGTACCCAGGAGAGAGAGCCCGTGGGGCATGTCAGAGGGAGACCACCGACAGCCAAAGGCACACAGATGCAACGATCGAGCCGAAGATGTCATCCAAGTATTATTTCACTTTCCTCCTTCCCTTCCTTTTTAAACCCCTCCCTATTCATATATACTTGCATATATGTGTGTTAAATCCTATAATTGTACATATATATATATATACACACACACACATATATACATATAGATATATATATACACATACTTTCTATTGGAGAACAGTCTGTTGTGGCTATATGGGTTGGTGTTAACATTTGGATTCCAAGGAAGTGAAGTAGTAGTTTTGATGCTTAAAAGTGTATCAATGTACACCCACCTCCTGCAACCTTCCGGTTCCAAACTAGGATGAGGCCAAGTCAAATCTGATTGTAATTTCGGCTTATAATATAAGTGTAGACACCAATTAAGTAAATTGATATTGAATATCTAGTCGATTCTTCTAGGGCAGGACTTTTGAATTCTTTTCCAATTTACAGGATTCATCTTTGTTAGTTCGTGGATGAGTTTAATTTCTATAGGATTTGAAGATGGTTGAATCAGTGGATTTTTTATTAATTCACTGTGCGAGTGTGGTGAGACCGTGAATTTTGGCATTTGTGGTTTTAATTCCGAGCTTTCAATAATTAAGTTTGAATGTTTCTCTTTTCTGTTCCAAAGAGGATTCTCTATGGCTTTTGGCTGAATGAGTGGTTCCTGTAATGTACATGTGTAAATATTTTGGGTGAGTTATGCACGAGTAGCTTTTGACATGTTTAATTCAACTTCTTTAGAGACAATTGGCTTGTTCTCAGGGTCATTAGAAACAGAGAACATGGTTGAAAATCCATTTGGTACTATCTTTCTGGAAAATGTTCTCTGAATATTGAGATAAAGGATCATTTAGAAATGTAAAAAAGATGTTTTTTATCTTTTGTTTTTTGCTTTCTTGTCAAAAAGGAAAACTGACATGTTCTTGAAATTCTCCCAATTCAGGAAACGTGTTTCTGGAAAAGAACCAAACACGCATTTGTTTTGTATGTCTTATAGGTTTTGATTGTTTTCACCAAGTGTTATCTTTCAAAGAACATTTTTAAAACAATGAATGAATTAAATTAGCCCCATAAACTCTTAAAAAGAAATTGCAATCTATATAATGAAGGCCCATCATGGACGGACCTTGTTTCATTTCTTCTCCAAGCTTGAAAAACTCCTTTACCTGCTATCCTACAGAAAAAGGGAAATAAAATGAAATAAAGTTTCATAAATAAAAAAATGGTTAAAGTAATCCCTGCTTGTGGTTGTTGTTGTCAAAAAAAATTAATGTGCAGTTCATTAGATTTTTTTGGAAAAGTTCGATAACTTAGATTGCTATGGAGTGGTCAATAGATAGTCCCTGGCATAATTAGCACACTTTACCTTTCTTCCCCTTCTGCCTCACATGCATGTGTCTGTTTGGAGGCCTACACAAGACATGATAATAATGAACCAGGAATGATTTGTGTAAGAACAATATATAACTCCCCTTCTAAAGTAGCAGTATAGATAGACCTGTAAAACAAACATATTCCTCCTTGGGAAATATGTACACTTAAATCTATTAATAACAAAACAGACCTGTCTCAAATGAAATGTTAAAAACCATAGTGAGATTATTGAAGTAACAATTTCCTTCATGATATATGAGTATCATATTCTCTGAGCATATCATCTTAGCGTCATTGCCTGCCTTACAGATTTTTAGTAGCAAACTCCTCATCTGGAATTGGTTTGGCTTGGCTGTGTAGGTTCCACGTTAGTGTCATTGTCTTCCTTGATTTGAGTTTATCTTATTCGTATAATGTGTAGGCATGTTTTGAAGGCAACCCATTTAAGACTGTTCCGGGGCCTTTTAAGCTCTTCTGGCAATGCATGCGCTCAAAACCTGGGTATGTTTGATCTTTCACTCTATTTGAAACTTGGTAACTTTCTCTACTGCAAGTTAAGGCAATTGACTTGTAATCCAGCACATGGAATACCAGAGGCAGCTGACAGAAATATGTTTCACTAAAATTGCTTCTTTGGCCAAGGTTTTCAATTCTAGGGACTTGCATTTGTAATAGTTCAGTGTAAAGTCTGAAAGGATGTGCCGTTTACTTTTGAAGTATTTTTTTATTCTGATAAATGAATCACATGTTTTGTTTGCAGGGAAGAACCAACTGAGCCGTTTTCCTATTTGCAATTGGATCCCCCAAAGAGAGAAGTGAAACTTGAGTGAAGCCTATGCCAGACTGTCCTTAAATACTTTTTAGGTGGATCTTTGCAAACCTAGAATTGCAGTTTTTTGTGTTTGATGAAAAATATATTAACTTGAGGCATCACTGATATTCTGGCTTTTGTCGTTTGAATAATGTATGACAAAAAAATATCAATTTGGAGTCCATCCATATTCTGGCTTTTGACTTGTCAATATTAAAGATAAAGGTGATAGAATTGAGCATGATGACCTATAAAATAATCTTTATGAAACAATCTTATAGTCTTGCACATCTAGTTTTGTTGCATTTTTCTGTCATATGAATGCTTTCTTATTGTAGATCTGATGAATCAAAAAACCCCAATTGTTACTTCTTCATTATCTTTGCCCATCCAACACAGAGCCTCTCATTCCCTTGTTGTTTTGCGTGGCACAGGTACTCTTTCTAAAAGAAGAAATTCATTTTTTTAGCTTGACCAGAATCCTCAGGAACAGTTATAGCGGGGAGATTCTTGCCTTGACTGCAGTTAATAAGTGGCCCTTACTTCAACTAGATGGAAAGAAGGCCTCCAGTATAAAAACTTTCCTGTTTCAGATAAGTGTTGTATTTGTGACCACTTGATGGTAAGTGGTCCAAGAACCTTCCAAACCCTGCAAATAGTTTCTGTAGTTCAAGGTTCTACTCAATGGATCTATCATCTGAGGGCAATCTTCTGTCCACAGAATGGAGGATATATTTCTAATACTTGTATGGTTATTTTTTATAAACTGGCGTGGAACTCTGGATCTTTAAGCAATTTTCTGGTATAAAGTGAAGTCATAGGAGGTAAATTCTGATCAACCGACTGGTACACGGTCTTGTATTTTTATTTTTATAAAACGTACAAATACAGATGAAACTACCACCCATACATTAATAATTAATAATTAATAATTAATGTATATGCTAATAATTATTTTTAATTTGGATAGCACATGAGATAAACTCTGAATACTACACATGATGTGTCTCAAATTAGAAAGGGATCAAGGTCAGCCATTGGGACATAAGCAAAATGACATGGCATCAAAGTGTTTTACCTTTTTCGTAAAAGGGATATCATCCAATTTTGGTCCCGCTAGAACAGGTTCTTGGAATGGAGGATCACACATCATTCTCATGCAAACACACAGATAACAAGTTTGTTAGGCACCTCAAAAAGGCTGAAACATAATGCTCAAAAATCTCCTACTCTAGTAGTAACATTCTTCTCTCACTCACTCAGAATACACTCTAAAAGTTTAACATCTTCAAAGCTCCTCTCTTTTCTGAATAATAAAAAAAAATTAAAAAAAAAAATGCAAACATACAGATCATCCTGAATCACAAACTGTGTAACATGTATGGCCAAGATCCCTCTCTCTTTCTCTTTCTCTTTCTCTGTGTAGATTGTATAGATAACATTGTCATTCTAGTTTGTCTGACTTCTCGTATCGTGGAAATGGAGAGTATGTGTTAGCATCCTAGATAGTGTTACATAAAAGCAACTAAGGTTGGGACATTGAAACAAGACACTAGCTCAGTAACAATTTTTTTCTCAGGGAGATGAACCAGGCTGGTCAGAGCTCCGGCTGGCTTGTCCTTTATTATCACTACTCTTCCGCTTAAGAATTTCTTTAATCTCATTTTCTTTCATATCAACGAAATCAATCAAGTCCCTGAAGCTACCTGTGGGGATTGTACATCTAGGCATTGACGGTTCAGGCTCCTCAAGCTCCTGCTCCTCACCTTCTGGGCTATATCTGCGGTATTGCCAGAACACCCTACAGAAAAACATTGCAAGGGCAAGGAAGCATGCAATGCCACAGATAAGAAATAAGCCCCAAAAGCTCTTGAGAGAAAGACGGGCTGCTTCAGCTTCACTGATTTGTGAAGCACACTTGCTGCGGAACAACCATTTATCATGTATTCTTTGGAGTTCACCGTTCTCTGAGAGTTGAAGAATTGCAGTTGACAAGTCCACTGCAAGAGGAGAGTCCCTCTGAAATGCCTGAGTCAAAGAAATCAAACATGAGAATTAAATTAGGCCTTGTTGCAAATGTATCAATAGTTGCTAAATTTAAAAAGGAAATAGTTTTCAATTCAACAAGGATATAGTGCTATCATATACTGTCAATCTAATCTCTCTCTCTCTCTCTCTCTCTCTCTCTATATATATATATATATATATATATATATATATGCATATTTTTCCCCTCATAGAACCCCACAACACAAGTTACACACCAAATTGAACACCTAGTTATCAAAAGTTTGCCAAGTCATTTCAATTTAGTTGCAGTTATACTTCTCTAGATTTATACTGAGGAGATACTTACAAATCCCCATCCGCTTTTCATAAACTCCTGTCCGACAGTCCCAAATATGCAATCAGTGTTAGACAAGAAGAGCTCAACATAAGAAGGCTCATCGACTATTGCAGCTACACCACCACCTTTTGGACCTAGCTGAAGGGCATGAACATATTCTTCCTGGTTTTTTAATATTCTGAGCCTAGACTCTGCAATCTTGAGCTCTTCAATCAGATAGTTATATGCAAATGATCCATCCTGAACTCCAACTGGATCATTGCCAGAAATCAAACCGTCAATCCCTTCAATCCCTGACGATAACTGCTGCACCGTAAGGATTGATGTCAAACTAGCTGTGTAGCTTGAATTGATAATTAAGACCACAAAGAGCCATAAGATCAGCACGAAACGTCCGAGGGTGCTGACAGTGTTCTCTCCTGTGTTAAGTCCAACAGGGAAGAATTTTATGGGGAAAGCATAAATTTCCAAAAATTGTAGACAACTCCACAGAAATAAAATAAAAGAACACACATAACAGGGAAGAATATTAGGACTAGGCATGGTTTACTTACTGTGTGAAAAAAACATTGTTGAGAAGCTAAACCTGCAAGATTAAAGTCATCTTAGAAAAGATCTTAGTATGAGTATTCTTCAACATTTGTAAAGTGAAGTGAATGTACTTAAAAGCAAGGGATAAGACCAACGCAAACATAACCTCGGATTTCACCTGGGTTTTGAGGCAGTCTTTCAGGTAACATGGATAATTTTAGGCAGTATGATTGGCTAGCACTAGCCAAATTACCTCAGCACATAAATTTATTTTCGAAAAATCTGAAAGTTATAATCTATGTCTCCATCCATTATAGACTTCTTGAGAATGTTCAAGTAGAGAACCTATATTTACACTAATCAGTTCTTCTCCATTGTGCAATATGCATGATATTCCCTACCTATGCAGTGCTATAACGAGTTGGGTTTCATGCTTTGCCAAGGGATGTGAATGCCCTGGCAAAATCCAAGCCCATCACCTAAATGCTCTGACATCATCTTCTAGTGAGACATGCAGTGACTCTATTTAGACAAGAAGACTTTACGAATTAAAAAAATACTAACCAAAAGATTGTTACGAGTTGTTGTCCTGGTGGACCACGGAATTCATGATTCTCCCGATGCTCGAGAATCCAGACAACAGTTCCCACAAAAAGAAAGAAGGCCCCAGTGACACACCACATTTGCACAGTAAATGGTTCTAGGAAAGCCCAAGCACTAGACTTCATCTCTTTGACAGGAGCAACTATGATAAGTCCAGATTCCATGTAAGGCTGTGTAAAGTCCACGATTTTAGTCCTATTCGTAACAATTGTAATGTCCCCAACAGCTGCGTCATACTTCTGAAAAATCAAGAAATTACCATAACAAATGCGTCACAATAACTATTGAAACCTTAAAGCAATCCAAACAAATTATTACAACTACTATCCTAAATAGTTCAACAGAGAATATCAATACCAACACAAAAGCAAGCACGCACAATATTCAATATTACTGCCAAAGCTCCATGCAGTCTTAGTTTTACTTTTCATTTTATGGGAAAAGGGGTCTGATATGCAAACTTAGGAAGACAATGCTAAAGCTATTGGAGGGGCAAGTTGTATCACAACTAAATTTAAAAGCAGATACTCACATTCTGTGCAACATCATTCACAAGATTGTTATAGGAAGGGTTTCTCAGACCATCTCCATATAAAATGTATGTGTGAGGGACAGCGTAAGGCAACAGGCTGAGTGCAGCTTCAAAGACATCAATACAGTATCCTTTCACCCCTGGGGGATCCTTGTCTCTAGCTACAAATTCTGCATAACTTACTCGGCGAGGCACTGCAATTCGCAATGGCCTCCCATTATTAGGGAACACCCATCCCTGTGGCTTTGTCACAGTTTCACCAGGCCAGATTACTGTGTAAAGTTGTTGATTACTGGTTGACATGTTTAGGAGGTTCTTATATAAGATTTCTGGAGCAACAACAGAAAGACCAGAATAATTTGACCAATAACCTATCCTGCGCAGCCCAGTTCCACCAATGTTAAGAACATCAAATGCTGGATGAATTAAGTTCTTCTCTGGATCATATTGAATTTGACCAGTTAAACCTGTGAAGTTCATTGCAGCAAGTATGTGGAGCAATTTCTGGCCTTCATCAAAAGTATGTAGTGCTGTTGACTTTACTGTGCTTCTGTGGATGTTGTGCAACCTGGGGTCATCAGAGAAAGAGATATTTCCACCTTCATTGAAGAAAACATCAAGAGCATGGGCAATTAACCAAACAGAATCGTAAGCATAGAGTGCATGAGAATTGAAGCTCGAGGTTTCCTTATATTTGAAGTTATTCCACCTGGACGTAAAACTTCTTTTGAGATCAGAGTCTGGAGTGTGAAAACGAAGTGCAACAACCCCTTGTAAGAGATTCATTGTATCAGGACCAACTGATTCTGACGAATCTATAACAGAAGGAAGCCAGTCTGTAGCAATCCAAACATAGCCGCTGGTCATCATCCAAAGTTCTTTTGCTACAGAAAATATTGTTAGACCAGAATCAGGATTGACATGTACGACATATACCCGACACTCCATCAGGTTTACTCCAACTAACAAATCATTAATATCACTTCTGGAGGCTCCAGGAGCGAAGGCAGCCTTGTAAGAGATCTTGGCACGCTTCTTTGCGAGGGCATCATCCAATACAGAAATCCCATTTCTACCATAATCATCATCAACAAAGACGGCAATTACCTCCCTCCACCCATAGAATTCGATCAAATCGGCTATTGCATACATCTGGAAATAGTCACTGTGTGTAGTGCGGAGGAAATATGGGTACTCCAATGCAGAAAGCGTGGGATCTGTTGCCCCAAATGACAGGAGTGGTACATGAAGTTCATTTACAATATGGGAGATACCATGTATTATTCCAGAGGACTGGGGGCCAATTATAGCAACCACATTTTTCTCCATCAGCTCAAAAGCTGCATGAGCAAGGATGCTTTGTCAAAATTTCGTCTTACTTGTTTTATTACAATCATTGAGCTTGTGTGTGTGTGTGTGTGTGTGTGTGAGAGAGAGAGAGAGAGAGAGAGCAGTTAGTGAAACATTCATCATCTAACTCCCATTTCTTGTTTATTAAAAGGGTTGTTGTGTATGAAAGGAGGGGACTCAGTTAATCATCTGTTTTTTTATTGTGAATTTGTTCAATCTGTTTGGAAGTGGTTAACAGAATTATTCAAATGGGAATTCGGGTCAGGTTACTTATTTTTCTCAACTGAGGTTATGGTTCCAATCCAAATTCAAAGGAAAACAGTTGAATCACAACTTGGCAGTATGATTTTCACTTTGACAAGTGTGGAATATATGGAGAAATGGAAACCAATTGCTGCACCAAGGGGAAGGAATGGAAGCCAGCCTAGTGATAGGAAGTGTGGAGCCTGATAATACTGTACACTTTAGCCCAACTTCGTGGATCCAACTCTCTGTAATGTAGCCCTAGGAGCTGCATATATATATAGCAAAACTCTCTGTAATTGTATGACGTTTCTCCTATCATAGTGAAAACTCTGCAACCCCAATGATGTAGCCCAGATTTTGGGTGAACTTTGTAAATTTGTGTGTCTTTACTTGTGTGTTTGTTCTTTTTCTCTGTTAATTTTTGCAACACCTAATAGGAAATGTGGAGCCTGATTATACTGTACACCTTGGCCCAACTTTGCACCCCCTTGCCCGAAGGTGGGGGTTTGGGGACTTGCCCCCAACCAGAATTTTTTAGAGGGGTATTTTGGTATTTTCACACTTGTTATGTAACCCTAGGAGGTGTCTATATATACAGTCTAAACTCTCTATAATTGTATTCCATTTTTCTCATTATAGTGAAAACCTGCAACACCAAGAATGTAGCTCTAGATTTTGGGTGAACCTTGTAAATCTGTGTGCCTTTGCTTGCGTGTTTGATCTTCTTTTCTGTTAATTTTCTCAACAACACCTAGTTGCTAGAAGAGTATACTGGGAACTGTTGAATCCAACGATATAAAATTAGCTGATATCCTATATCCTGATGAATAATAACTGGGATTGCAGGTGTGGAAATAGACATAGTAAGTGGAAAATGAATGAGATAATAGATGATGAGAATAGTGTCTTACTGTTTTGTATTTGGGTTTGGACAGCTTTGGGTTGCATCAAACAGGTGATGGGGAAACTTCACATCTGTGATAAGACATAGGCTAAAGGGAGGAACAATGACAAAGCGGAAGCTATGAACGTTTGCGTACGAACAAGATAAACAACTTTGAATCCACAAAGTTAAAGAAAATTGCAAAGCAATTGGTATATTATTGATAAATTGATTGATTCCCTTCTGCCCTATGGCGGTACATATATTTATCCTGATGAATAATAACTGGGATTGCTAGTGTGGAAATAGACATAATAAGTGGAAAATGAATGAGATGATAGATGATGAGAATAGTGTTTTACTGTTTTGTATTTGGGTTTGGACAGTTTTGGGTTGCATCAAACAGGTGACGGGGAAACTTCACATCTGTGATAAGACATGGGCTAAAGGGAGGAACAATGACGAAGCGGAAGCTATGAACGTTCGTGCATGAACAAGATAAACAACTTTGAATCCACAGAGTTAAAGAAAATTACAAAGCAATTGGTATATTATTGATAAATTGATAGATTCCCTTTTACCCTATAGTAGTACATATATTTATAATAGAGAAATCATAATCCTAACATCACTAGGAAACCTAAAAACAAAAGGAAACTTGTAGAAATCCCAATCCTAATAGGAAAAGGAAATCTATTTCCAAAAGAAAACTAAAATAAAAGAAAATTAATACCCAAAATTAAACTTTCTCTAAAAAAAAATTTAAATATATATATAGATATATATAATATGAAACCTACTAAAACTGTCCTACATAAGTCCCCCCCGCTTCAAAAAGACTCGTCCTCAAGTTTAGTTGTGATGAAGAAGGTATGTCATATATGAGAATGAATAGAATTTTATACCACGCAAGACCTGATCTCAAAGCTTCATAAACATCATTATTTCTCTTTATGCGAATTGGCCAAATTTTAGCATCAACAATTGAAAATACTACTATGTCGTGCTTGTTCTTTTGACAAGTAATGAAGTGGACGTTGGCTAGGCAAGCAACTTGGATGAAAGATTGAACTATGGTGGGACCCGCAAGCTTGAAACAACTAATCACCATGTCTTTGCTTTTAAATTTTGATGCAACAAAACTATGTTCCTTAATAGATCTCAAGCACTTGATGAGTTTCACTGGGATAGTTACTATCATTTCAGAAAGAATATTCATGTCATCCTTGGTGGAATTAGGCCACATATCCAGACGAAGTGCTTGATAGTGCTCTTTATCACATGTCGGTAATGGAAGATCGTCCAAATCTATAACTATCGAATAGCGTAATTGGCCCACATTATGTCCTGAAGTGGCCACCACAACGTCCGACATTGTAACTAAAGCTACGGCTTGCATCTTTGTTGAGAGCTCGTCATGTTCCCGCCTATGTTCATCACTCTCTTCTGGCCTATGCTCCTCTTCATCACAATATTCCATGTCAATTTTTCTCACACCATCAACTAAGTCTTCAAAGTAGGTCTTTGAAGATATATTATTAGAAGCCCCATATGCTATGATTAAGGAATTAACATCTTCATCATCTTCAATTGCTAGAGGCGAAGCAACAAAATGTTGCTCACTTGCTCATAATCAATATCTTGACAATCACTAGTTGCTTCTACAAAATTACTATCAAACTCTTTCGTGCACTCATTGACAGACCAACTTTCTTTCTTACAATTCTGATATTTGTTGTACATCATCTGCTCATAATCTGGAGGTAGGAATTTAGCTTTTATCAACCTTTTCATCTTGTACCACGATCGCACATGTTGTTTTCCTTGCCAAATCCGGTTAGTTTGTGTCTGATCCCACCAAACTGAAGCACGTCCTTTAAATTTGAAGGCTACAAGCGGAACTTGCTTGTTTTCAGGTACATCAAAATACTCAAAAAATTCTTCAACTTTTTCAAGCCATTCCAAGACTTCCTCAATAATAAAACTTCCACGAAAAGTGAGTAAATCAAGTTTTCTTTGGAACTCACGATTGTCTGGATATCTATAGCATCTACCTCAATCATGTCGATTCGTTGCAACCCCTTTGAATCCAAACTCCTCATCATCGAAATAATCCTTATAGGATGGAGGCCTACGCGAATATACAGGAACATAACCCATGTTCGGTTGGCTGTGAGGAACATCGTCGGCGCGAAGCCGAATTGGTTCACGAGCCTGGTTGCCACCAATCCCAAGTCCAATGACAGCTTGTTGGAGATCCTGCAACATGTATTCCATCTGTCCAAACTGTTGTTCCCGAGCTTACATGGTAGCCCAAAGGGCCTTCACTCTGCGATCATCGTCAACAAAGTGGGTGCTACCAAAACAACCAATTGTCATTAGACCAGGGTAAATCAAGGCTCTGATACCAACTAACGAAGCGAAAGCTATGAACGTTCGTGCACGAACAAGATAAACAACTTTGAATTCACAAAGTTAAAGAAAATTGCAAAGCAATTGGTATATTATTGATAAATTGATTGATTCCCTTCTGCCCTATGGCAGTATATATATTTATAATAGAGAAATTCTAATCCTAACATCACTAGGAAACCTAAAAACAAAAGGAAACTTGTAGAAATCCTAATCCTAACAGGAAAAGGAAATCTATTTCCAAAAGGAAACTAAAAAAAAAAAAAATTAATACCCAAAATTATACTTTCTCTAAAAAAAAATATTAAATATATATATAGATATATATAATATAAAACCTACTAAAACTGTCCTACATCAAACAATCAACAACTGAGAATGATGATGATAAAAGAAGAGAATGGCAGTGAGATCAGTACTCTGTATCTGATGTACTGGTGTTCTTTCATGTCTAAAATTCTGTTGATTTTGTTGTTTATTGCTGCTAGTTTCTGGAAATGGGCTTTCTTGAACCTTTGGTGTTGTAAGGGTATCCCCCTTTGCTTTGGTGTATAGTTTTGGTTGTTAATAAAATTTCACTTGGAAAAAAAGGCTGTTTGTCACAAATAAGTTGCTATGTTGATAAATAGTCACACAAGTATGTAAGTCTTCTTCTCTATCTTTTGCATTGGTTATTGGCTAGTTGTAAATCTAGCAAAAATCTTTTTGAGCTTTTTATGTCCTGCTAATATTAAAACAAATTTGCTAATTATTATGCTCCAACACCAGGATTTCTAACAAATTCAGGTTTGGTTATGTGCTTGAGTGAGGGTTGTAAACTTGTGCTTAATAGATGGTTCTACAATGGGGGTCATAAACTTCAATTCTAGCATCCAAATTCAATGTTTTTTAGAATCATAACATATCAAAGAAACATAGAAAAATGAAGGACTTAGTCAAGTGTCCCAAACTGACTATCTGAGGGGGTAGTTCCATACCATCAATATATAGCAGGGAAAGTCTAAATTAGGAGCCTCAGAGAAGAAGTTCATCAACACAAGGTTATTCATGAATTACCTTCCACAGTTCCGAGAAATCCACTGCAATTTGTATCTTGCAAAATAAGGTTAAATTTTGTCCCTACAAGAATGCTTGAATCAGAATTGACATCATCAACTGCAGCTGCAATTGCTGGCCTCGCGGACCGTCCAATGACTGAGTTGACAGTAAACAAAGCTCCAACATTCACGACAGGAGGCCTTGAAGAAGAGAAGCTGACATTTCCATTCTTACCCAGGACTTCCTTGGGCTCCCACATACAGAACATCAACAACAGTAAAGCTCTCTTTATGGATTCTTGGACCTCCATTTCAAAGAAAGCCAGCAATTGATTGATATGACTCTTCAGCTCATATTTTCACTGCTAACAGATATAGCATGCAAATGAAGCTTACAACAGAGTTTGAAGATTTCAAAAGAACATAGGTCTTAACACTCTAGGTACCAAACCAAAAACCAAATATCAATCCTAGAGAAAGACAAGTTTACAAAAATACAACAATTTGAAAAACTGAAATCCAAACTAAGCAATTAACTTGGATAGTAGAAATTGGTACCCACATGGTAAAATAGCAGTAAGCATCACAAGAACAGTATCTACAATATTCAGCATGAGAAATTGATCAATCCGCAGCCATTTTGGTTGTAAATTTAGTAAATTTTCACTTAAACATAAAATAAAATAAAAAACAAGTTGGAGAGCCAATTATTCAATTTTATTGAAAAACCCACATGAATGGATTAACAAATGAAGAGAAAGTGATACTAAATATAAATAAGAGATACTCACAAGTAGTTTGGTGGGGATGGGAATTTGAGGTTACTTGATTGAAGGCCACAATACACTTCATGCAGACAGATCTTCGAATAGGTAGAGTGCATTTATATATATACACATACACCTAAGCAAAGCACAAAATATAAGCTCATTCAAACAAAGCCGACATAGAGAGATTCAAAAGTTCAAGACTGTCTTGCTAGCTCAGTAAAGAATAATTCTTGTCTATATTTATTTACTTTATTTATTTATTTATTTGAAATAGAAATTTTTTACAGTCCCGTCTCACATTTCAGATGAATCAGATGACGAACTTTCAAATTTTCAAATTTGTAGAGTGGGGCCCAACTGTTAATATGTATGTGAAAAATGTGGACCAAATAGAAAACGAATGTAATACTTCGGATGTCGTTTTCTTCTGTTCAGCTTTTACGACAAAGACAGGGAAGAGTACATGAGAAGACGACGTTAGAACTAAACGCCAATTTTTTTTTACTTTATCGGGTGAATTGGAAAGTTCCCCTCCATACCTACAATTTTTATTTCAATAAATCTTATCAATTTAGATTAAGATCAATAACTTTTTTTTTCCCCTATTTTAGTTCTATACGTCTGAAAATTTCAATTTTAAACATGTTCAAATATATATATATATATATATATATATATAAAGAATGGAGTAGGTATCAAATTTTGGATAAAAATTACAATTACAAAATTTTATTTGGTTTAGAAGTTAAATGGAAAAGATTGCTCACATTTGATTGCATGGTTTTTAATTGATTAACTTGGTTTTGTTCCATGAACAATTGAACACAGGTCAGCATGGGCTTTCAAACATCCAACTGCCTCTGCCACACAGAAAAGAAAAAGGTTCCTATCACACAAGAATAAAATCTTAGTGCACATGAGACATACAGGAAACAAACAAACAATAAAAGCAAGTTTCAAAAGAATATTATATGTCTTTCTAGACATCTCTCTTTAAAACAAGGAAGAATTGGCTTTTAAAAAAAAAAATTGAACCAAACATGCCCTAGGCTTTTTATGCTAAGAGAATTAGTGTATAAAGGTTGAAGAAGGACCCTTATATATAAATTAGTTTTATAGTTGCCACATAATTTAAAATTGGAAGTGTCACATTAGGCAAGTTGTTTATTGAAAAAACAAATTTTAATAAAAAGGTTTCTATAAAAGTGAGTCATTAATTACAACCATTCTCATTATTCTATTAGAAAAGGTTCTCTTAAACGTGGGGGGCTTGATGTATTTATCTATTTAAAAAAAAAAATGTATTAGAGACCACAGAACATTAATTGAAATGATTATCAGTTCCTTCCTTGTATCTTTTAATAGATCAGGTTTCCAAGCTGTATACTTTAGATGAAGTGAATTAAAAACAAAAAAATTCTGAAAAGACCAAATTTTTTATGTAATGTACACCCAAAGAGTACCAGGGAAGGAAGGAAAGAAAAAGAACAAGTGAAAAATGAATAACTTGGAAGGAAGATCAAGGATGAAAAGTAGACCAATGATTTGGGATTTGATTCCCATCTTACTTTGATTGTGCGCTATATATATATATATATAAAACTATTTAGTTATTTGATTTTGTGATCTACCTTTTGGTTAGACAATATGGGATGTCTAAATATGGGCTTAACGGATTCATTGGCTGAATGGATCTGCGTACCTAATGTCACCAGACATGAAATATTTGTGTATCATTATTATATGTGTTCATAAATTCAATTTGTATGACATGTGCTATATAACAGATTTTTACTATTTGAATGCAAAGTTGTTTAAATCATATCCATCTACTGAGCCATGAGTGGTGTTCTAAAATAGGAACAAGGTGGGTGTGCTGCAAGTCACTTTAGACCATGAAAATTACCAAAGCATTGACTTGAGTGGTACATCCTATACTTCTCTAAAGGGGAGGTTGAGTAAAATAAATATCAATATGAAGAAGAACTATATATGCTGCACTATTTTTTTTTTTCTTTATAAGCTTCATTATGATACTTAAAAATGTAATAACTTGTCATCTACAGGCTAGTACTCATTTTTACACCAAAATATTAAATTGCTCTCACAAAATACCTGTCCCTTCGGACCCTTTTGTGAATGTAAAAACATAATTGATCAGCTAGCTTGAGGTTGAGGATTGCCACTTTGGGTAATTCTTTTTTTGATAGCTTCTTCCTTCTCATCAATGAAGTCAAAAAAGTTATAAATGACTTGTGAACAACGGGTGCTTGATGACACCGAGGATGAAGGAGAAGAATGGTCCTTCTGACTCCATTTGCACCGGATGTATTGGCGAACAGTTCGAAGCAAAAACATGAGTAAGGCAATGAGACTGAAACCACCGCATAAAACAAAGAGACCCCAGAAGCTACTCAAGTGGAGCTGATTAGGCTCTGACTTTCCTCTCCTCCCTGCAGCACAACCCGTCTTACAGAACCACTTCTCATGGATCTCCTGAAGTCTTCCGGTCTCAGCAAGTTTAAGGATTGCCGTGGACATGTCGACAGCAAGCGGAGAGTCTCTTTGAAAAGCCTGATTTCATTATTATATATCGAGATTTAAAGAGAAAAATACTGGTAAAGATTATTTCAATGAGATGCCACATGTGATAATAGTGCTCTTAGGTTCCATTATATTCTGTGAATGATATATGTCTTGAATCAAGCTTAAAATGCAATCATCAATGATGTCAGAATGCATGTATTTACGTATATATGTTAAACATCATTCATCTGCTTGTAGAGAAAGCCACTTACAAAACCCCATCCGCTCTTTCTGAATGATTGCCCAATAATTCCAAAATCAGTCTGCTTCGACAAAAATAACTCCACATACGGAAGCTCGTCTACAATAGCTGCTACCCCTCCATTACTTGGCCCTTGTCGCAATGCTCTGTCATATTCTTCTGGGGAGCCAAGAGAAACAAGTCTTGATCGAGGTATGTAAAGAATGTCTGTCATATAGCTATAAGCAAATGATCCCACTTGATACCCAATAGGCCAATCACTTGCAATCAAGCTATCGATTCCCGTGATGGATGACGGAAGCTGCTGGACTGTAAGAATTGAAGTCAAGCTTGCTGTATAGCTTGATGTGATCACCATCAACAAGAAAAGCCATACCACCATTACCATCCGTCCAAGTGCACTAACTGTATCCTCTTCTATAATACAATGATAATAAGAAAGTTGTCAATTAATTAATTGTCAGTCACAAAGTCTACTAATATAATCAAAGCAGTGACAGAATGAAAGTACTTCACCCCCTTGTAGAAAATTTAATTCAACAGAAAGAGAACTGGTAATGAGTATCACCAATTATTGCAAGAAAATTATGCAATATTGAGAACGAATATAGAAAACCTAATTGAGATTTTCAAAATATAAATTTGTTTTTTTAAGGTTAAATGACAAAATCTTTAGTATTAGATTTGAAGATATCAAATTGTGCATGATACCGCCATGACACACCACATTGTTCAATACTTCAGTGAGATTATTTACTGCATTGAAAACTTCATGAAGTGGGGGGGTGTCTTTACAATATTAACCATTAGCTTTGAATCATTGGGTGCAAAGTTGTTTTCTCCCAATACTTCCATGGCTGACAACAATTGAGATTACAGAAGAATTGTTCTCTCCCAATACTTCCATGTCAAATTGGGGTTCAAAGCTTCACATAAAAATAGCAACTTGATTTCAGTTGGAATTACAAAATTTGATATGAATGCAAATATATATTGTATATTGCTAAATCGGAAAGAGAATCATAATTGTTTCCTGTTATTTTAAGAACTTCGTATAAGAACAAAAACAATGCAAGTTTAAGGTGCCCTTAAGCTTATCTAATTAGCAATCCTCAAAGAAACGTAAATACACTACAGGTAGAAAAAAATTAAACATGTTTTCGAAGCCATAATTGTCCTTACTATTTGTCTTGAACAGAGTTGAGAAGCTGAACCTGCATCATGAAATGATTAGATTTTAATACTCTTATGTAAACATAGGGTTCATAATTGCAACTTTTGAAGCATCAAACCGTTTAGTCAAAATATTTAATGACAATATTGTGTAAAGAAAAATGGAAAGGGCATTAGAACATCAAAGAATCTTACAAGCACATTGTTAAAAGCTGTCTCCTAGGAGGACCACGAAAGTCATCATTGACACGATGTTCAAGAATCCAAATAACCACTGCAATCATCACAAAAGAAGCTGCAGTGACGCACCACATCTGCACTGTAAACGGTTTGAGAAAAACCCAACCACTTGATTTTGAATTCCTGATGGGAGCCACTACAACGAGACCAGTGGCAGCATAAGGCAAAGTAAAATCAACAATCTTTGTCCTGTTCATAGCAATTGTAATGTCCCCAACTGCTGCATCAAAAACCTGACACCACACTCTCAAAGAATGAACAAGCCATGCTCAATGGAATTCAAATTACTAATCAATGTGCCACACAAATATACCAGTTTTTAAAGTTTGGGCACGCTATTCTTCAAGTTCTAGGACACTCAGGCCAAAGCCTACCAGGGAAAAAGGAAAAAAATTATATCAACCAACTCATCATTTCCACTTCCCCCACGTTTTCCTTTTAAAATCAATCATGTATTATATGACAATGCAAACAAATAGCAAACCAGGCCTACAAAAAGAAAAGGAAAAAAGGAAAATGCAACACTGATTTAGATCAGTTGGTTGGTGTCATCCATCTGAAATTTCAGCAAAAAACACCTTCTAGGCAAGACCCGTTTGTGTAACTTCATTCTTTCAGCATGTTTTGTGTTTATTAACAGGATGTCCATGTGCCGGACCTAGAATTCCATCTATATCTGGTACTGAAAGAAAATTAATATGCTTTACTTACATCATCTGCTACCATCTTCACAAGCTCATCATATTTGGGATTAGACCGGCCATCCCCAAAAGGCTCAAATCTGTAAGGAACATCATATGGGACTAAATTTCGTGCTTCATTAAACACGTCAATACAATATCCTTGCATTTTGTGGGTGTTGTTCAATTTTGTCACAAAATCTATAAAACTGGCTCTATTTGGTACTACAATTCTCAATGGGCTTCCAACATCAGCAATCACCCATCCACGTGGCTTTTCCGTCTTTCCACCAGGCCAGGTAATATTACCAAGCTTCTGATCTAGAGGGGAGGAGCTTACTTGTTCCCCTTTTAGAGTTTCTGGGGGTAAAACAGAGAGACCTGAATAATTAGACCAATAACCAACTCTACGAATTGCCATCTGCCCAATATTAATGATATCATACCCACCAATCACAAGGTTCTTATCTGCATTAAATTGAACCTGCCCTGTCAAACCAGTGAAATTTGTCTGCAATAATATCTTGACTAGAAGTTGACCGCCATCAAAAACTTTGATCTTCCCAAGCTGCATTTTACTTGCTTCCATATCTTGTAAATTATCACTGAAAGAAAATGTTATATTCCCATGCTCGTTTAAAAATTTATCAACTGAATGTGCAACTGCCCACACTGTGTCATAAGCATAAAGTCCATATGCATTCAACCCAGAATGTACTAATCCTTTTTGCTGCATTTTTCTCCAACGAGACACAAAGGCTTTTCCCTGGGTGGTCTGTGGAATATGTTGACGAAGCCCAACTACGCCTTTGAGGATTTGCAGAGAAGCTCGATTCTCTGGGGAGAATGAATCTAAAGTGGCACAAAGCCAATCCGTTGCAAGCCACACATAATTGCTGGTAAACATATCAAGCTTTCGAGCTACACTAAAGATTCTCAACTCCGGGTCAGGATTAATATGAACAACATAAACACGAGGTCCAAGCAATTTGGTTTTATTGAGCATGTTAGTTACGTTACCAAGATCAAAATGGGTAGGTAATGACAACTTATAGGAAATCTTTGACATTTTCTTATCAAGCTCATTACCTAAAGCAGATATTCCATTCCTCCCATAGTCATCATCCACAAATATGGCAATAACCTCCTTCCACCCATAAAAGTCAATCAAATCAGCCATGGCAGCCATTTGATAGGAGTCGCTTTGCGTGGTTCGGAAGAAGTAAGGGAACTGGAGGGCGGACAAAGTTGGATCAGTGGCCGCATATGAGATAAGAGGCACTTGGAGACCAACAGCAATATTTGAAATCATATGAGCTATTGCGGAGGACTGTGGGCCAATTATTGCCACTACTTGTCTCTCGATCACCTGAAATGCTGACAACAGAATTGCAATTATATTATGGAGTTTGCAGGCAGAAATGAATGCCCTGCATTCTGACCCCATAATTAATCCATAAAAAGTTGCAGAAAGTTCAACTGCTGTGACTAAAGGAAAAATTACTGCAGATTGAACTCTTTAACAGTGTATTTCACTCATTCCTTGGGGGTGCCTCAATTAACTTGGAAATTGTGGATAACTTTAACAATCTAAATTAGAAGTGTTTAGTTACCTGGATTCAGATTAACATCTAAAAACCACTTGAATTACTTAAAGCTAACAAAATTACAATAGATATAGCACCCAAATAATGCAAATTCAGTAAATAATGATGACGTTATTTTCAAAATTTACTATACTAAAGGTGATAAACTAATGAGCAGCGACACTTTTGAGGAACTGCGTCATATGCCAATGCATATTGGATGTTTCTGTGAGATAATTTGATCATCTGCTGCAGTTAGTTGCGAGATAACCCAATCATCTATAATGAGCCACAATGCATAATATTCTTTCTATTTTCTTTGTTTTGTTTTAATAACCTTCATTCCTTCTTCTATTTTCTTTTACAATTTATGGGGATTTAAACTCTTTTTTTAATTTTGACATCCTAAAACCTAGCACTTCATATTTAGCAAGAATAATTATAATTTTTTAAAATTGAACGTTATGGGGATTTAAACTCTTTTTTTTGTAATTTTGACATCCTAAAACCTAACACTTCATATTTAGAAAGAATAATTATAATTCTTTAAAATTGAAAGTTATGGGGATTTAAACTCTTTTTGCAATTTTGACATCCTAAAACCTAACACTTCAGATTTAGCAAGAATAATTGTAATTTTTTAAAAAAAATTGAAAGTTGTGAGAAATTGGAAATGATACCTCCTTGCAAATTCGTAATGTTGCAACATATATAAAAATGCTTAAAAATGGCTATATTCCCCTTTTAATCATTTTAAATTTCCTTTCTGTCATTCATTGTGAGAACCAAATTAAGAGAACCCAAGGGACCAATGGTGAAAAATAACATCAGTATGAAAAATTTGCTTTACACAATCTATAGCTGAAGCTGGATGTTATCTAGATTAAGATAACCTACAATGTTTTCTATGAATCTGCCTCGCTTGGTAATTTTCAACATCACAGTAAAATAACACTTTTACAATTGCCATGAATTGTAATTGAAGAAAGTATTATCTAGATGAAGATATTCATGATATATGACAAAATTAAATAAAACAAACAAGGGGGAAGCACAATTTCAACGAAACGGAGAGTAAGAGGTACCTCTAATAGAACCCATAAACACACTGCAATTTGAATCCTCCATGATTAAGCTCAATTGAGTGCCATTGAGAACACTCGGGTCCGAATTGATATCGGAGACGGCAGCTTCCATGGCCGCCTTGGCAGCTCTTCCGATCACTGAATTGAATGTGAAAACTGCACCTATATTTAGAACAGCAGGCCTTTGGCAGTACACACAAGTACCACTGAGAAGGATTAATATCAAAAGGGGCAGTATCATTGTGGCAATGAGTTTCATGATTGAAGAAGCTGAAACTTTTTAAACAGGGAAGAAGAACAAAGTTGACTCAAAAGGCCAAAAACCACATGCTTCACAATAGATTTTGGGACTCGTGTAAAAAATAATAATTCAGAGGCTTTACATATTCATGAATACCCTAGAAATTCAAAGGGACTAAGGGCACTTCTGCTTCATGATCAGAAAACTACTCGTTCTGGATGGTTCTTGGTTTTTTAGGGACTCGTGGAGAGACCCAATAAGAGTGGCAAGTTTCATTAAAAGTGTGAGACAATGAAATTGAAGTTCAGGCAGCCTCTGAAAATGACTGGTACAACGTATTTGGCAAGGAAATTAGTGTATTGTTCGAAGGAGAAATTCAAAGAAGCAATTAAAACATGCGGACTGTGATGTTTATTTTGGCCTTGGTGGAAATCATGTCCAACAACACCATGGGAAATATAAATCTCATTTTTGGAGAGAGAGAAAGAGAAAGGGATTCAAGAAGATTTGCAATAGTAGTACTGTGTATGAAGAAAGACACTTCCAAGAAATTAAGAGCTTGAATGGAGACTTTTACACCATAGCCATTCTACCACATGCATGTCAGGCTATTCAATTTCGTGCTCATCCTCTCGGAGGAGCAGGTATACGATGCACCCGCGAACCGTGCGCCGAATGCATCCAGTCCTCACCTGACAAGGAATGTTATGCATAGGATCGGATGCACTTTATATCCAAACCCAATACAACCCCCCAAATCAGTATCTCACTTGATAGAAAGTTTTACACTCGTCAAATGCATGCGACGAGTGTATTTCGTGGAACCTATTACATGCATCCAATGAATATAAAATATTCTGTCTGAGTAACATTATCCCAAATAAAATCAGATTATTCTACCTCTTTCAAATTATTATTTATAGAGCTCAACATTTTTTTATCGTATAAAACTATTTTCGTATTAATGGGATTAGAACTTTCTGTCATCATTACTTGTAATAGCAAAAAATATAAAGAGCCATCGTATTTGAGAAAGAAAAAAAAAGATTTTATTAATGGTGTCAAAAATTTATATGAAAATTTATCTATACCAAAAAAACAGATTCATACGGAAATTTATCTATCAACAGGAATTGAAATCTTGTGCTCCTCAATGGCACAAACAGGGTCATATCTATCTAGTTGTCAAATTCTACAATTTGCACAAGAGTCATTCTAGAAACCTAATCTTTCAAAGAGAAGATGGATACAAAAAGTTATATACGGCGAAGGAGGAAAATAAGGTCTACAAAAGATCAAGTCTTATTTAACATCCAACAATATATGCTGAGAGCCTGAGAAGTAATCTTTCAAGATGTCAGGCCTACCCGTCCCTTAGGACTTAGGAGTGTTTCACGAGTCCAAATTCAGAAGGCTTAACCACTCCACTATTTAACATAAAAAAGAAATGTTTTTACATGAAAAAATATATATTTTGAACAACTAAATACAGTAGTAAATAGGATAGGATGAAGACCAACTTACATTCACTTGCTTTTTTAGTACTTAAAAAAAAAAAAAAATGCATACATGAGTGGCGTTCCGCGTTCGCACGTGCATGTGAGTCCCACACATGTGGACGTGAAACCAAGATAATGGCATCGTTTCAGCAAATGACATTGTATGTGTTGATATTAGTAGATAGCATTAAGTCCTCTCATTAGGTCTTGTTGTTTGTCAAGAGGACCATATTATCATTAATGCTAACACGTCACGTCAAGGGTATGTATGTTGATCCAAATCCTTTAATTCTTTTTTTTCTTTTCGAAAAATAAAGCAAATGATCCAAATACTTTTGGCTTTGCCTTTGCCATAAAGGAAGCAAGCTTTAAAGTGTTTTTTTGCAGCTATTGGTGGGAAGTTTTCACAATTGACCAACAAATAAGAATGTAATCATAATTATGGAAAGGAAAAGCATGTGAGTGAACCAATCAAAACAAAAACATACCCACCCACTGACCATTTATTCTAAGGAATGCTCATTTTCCATCTAAAAGAATCTGCCTTTTTTACTACTCATTTCTATATTTAGTGTCTTCAATAATGTGCATGAACCCAACTTTTGAAACATGATTTAAACATGTTCTCTGTTTAACTTTTCAATCATGATTATTTAAACATCTTCTCTATTTATTTTTATTCTAAATTGGAAAAATATCAATAGGATCCAATGAAATGCACTTTTTTGCTTTCATTTTGATGTACGATTCTTACGAGCAGTGAGCGTATAGGAATAATTTATTTCGATAAACCAATCAGATAGTTATTCTCATGAGTGAACTTATAGAGATGATTTATTTCGATGAACCAATCAGACATTTACAAACAACAAACAATTCTTATGAGTGAGCTTTTAGGAATGATTTATTTGGATGAACCAATTCGACAGTTACAAACAACAAAACAATTCTCATGAGTGAATTTATAGGAATAACTTATTTCGATAAACCAATCGGACAATTACAAACAAGAATAAAGAAATAAAAATTTTACATTTTTTAATTTTCATTTTATAGAGCTATACGGACTTAAACCGTAGACCTTCTCGATAAAATAGATCTAACTGATCATTATCAATATGATACGAATTGTTTCAAAGACCCTAAAAGATGTTTAAATCATGCTTCAAAAGGGGGTTGGTCTGGCCACGAGCTTTTTCTTTCGGTTGTTGAATTAATACAACTTAATAGTTACTTAGGTTCTGTTTGACAACTTAATTCATCGCTTAATTATTAACAGATTAACTGCTTATCCAATTAAATAAATCTGATAACGTAATTTGAATATAGCTAAAAATAGTAAGCATCACTTAAAATGAGAGAAAATTTTAAGTGAAAGGAATATCACTTATTACTGAACGCTGAAGGCTAAAAATTCAAAAAAGTATCAAATAAAATATTTATTTTTTAATTAGCTTTTCAGATTTATCAATCAGCATGTTAGAGTCCAGCAATATCATAACATTCAATAACCAATTACTAAATTGATGAGTTTAGTCAGCAAGCAACAGTGTTTGGACAAGGCGTGTCTGTGCTTATTTTGGTCTTGTCTTGATTGTTTGGGCCTTGGGCCTGTTTGTACACATCCTTGCACCATTTATGTGCAACTTTAACTTATCAAAAAAAGTAATAATAAAAAAGTTCATTTAGAACCGTATGAACATACATGCTTGGATTTTTTTTGTTTTTTTTTAAAAAAAAACTCCATTTTTGTTATATATGTTTTAGAATTTAAAACTTTGCTGTTGTTAGCATATATCCTTTAAATAATAATAGTAATAAGAAAAAAGATCAAACTAATTTGAACTAACATGCTGTTGTTAAGAAGATCTATTAGATGACTCTAGTATTGGTATCTCCTTAATATTAAATAATTTTTCCTATTGAAGATCGAACTAATTTGAACATGAAGTAGTTACTGGTTTTAGAATTTGATTTCCAATTGTCAGATCATGCACTAGTCTAAGTCCAGTTGGCATGGAAGGCAGAATATGCATGGAAGCAAAAAAACTAGGGGTGCACAAAAATTCGTCCAAATCGAAAAACTAAATTGGACTAGATCGAACAGTTCGATAAGATTTTTCTAGTGTTCGATTCGGTCACATTTTCAAAATATTGGAACAGTGAATTAACGGATTGGTTCCGGTTTCATGTCCCTCAAGACCGGACCGAACCGGACAGGACTGTTTATATATATATATATATATATATATATATATATATATATATAAATTAACACTACAAGAAAGCACATATATAGAGGCAAAATTTTAGTGGCGGGTCAAAAAGGCCTGCCACTTAAAACTTTCACATATCTTCAAATTTCTAATATCTTCTTACAACCCTCTCTAAGCAGAGACCTCACTTTCTCTCTCATCCACAGTGTCTCCTCTGCTCACACCAACATGATTTAATTTCTAATCTCTCTCTCTTGGTTCATAATCCATCAGAAATTCATAATTTCATCTTTCTCAAATCCATCCAATATTCTCTATTGCTTTAATCTCTGCGCCGATCGGAGATCAAATTCATCCTCTCCTATTCCAATGGCATCGATCATGGAAGGTTTGGGGCTTTTGTTCTTTGTTGCTTGATTTATTTGATGCTCTCTCTCTCTCCATCACTTTTCTTTGTATTTGTCGAAGTTGTTCTTCAATTGTTCGATTATGACTTCAGGAGATGATGAGAAAAAGGAGGTGTTCGATGCCAAAGCTTCGAGTACAATGGTGAAGGAGCTGAAAGGCACGTTCGCGACACATAAGATCAAGAGTTACGAATGGTGAGGTTTGCAGTTGAAGAGTCTGTTGAAAATGACTGAAGATCGCGAGAAAGAAATTGTCGATGCTCTTCGTTCTGACGTCTCAAAACCTGAACACGAATCTTTCATCTACCAAGTTTGATTCACAACATTTGTCCATTTTCAATCATTTCAATGCACTGGCTTCTCAAAGTCATGATTAAGTTTTACGCCTTGTTTTGATGTCCTTAGGACCTTTCATCTTGTAGTTCAAGTATTTGATACTATGTCTCATTGTAATTTTTAGTTCCCTGATGAAAAAATATTATGTTTAGCATGTGTTTATGTGGTTTGCCTCTGTACTCTTAACGTAATATCAAGCTCTTTGTCTAGAATTTTTTATTTTTCTAGTTCTTTCTTACCTTTTTGTCTAAAATTTGTTATTATAGTTGTGTTGATTCAGTTTTTTCCTTGAAATCTTCTTCTACTCTCTTATTCAATTTTTAATTTTTTCAATTCTCTTTCTGCTTTTGAGTCTTGAAATTTGTGTCTTGAAATTTGTTACTATAGTTGTGTTTGAAATTTTTTACTATAGCCACTCTGTCATTCCGCTAATAATTCAAGTTCTGTTCTATTTTATGTCTTGTGTCTTTACATGATTCTTAGAGGAATCATTTTCTGTCATACATATATTGATTGCTTATATATAATTGATTGGTATTTGACTTTTCAGGCCAGAATTGAAGAATTTGGATCCTTTTCTCATGTTGGATTAGTTTGCACGTACATTATGATGATCATCTATCTAATCATGGCACTCCTGATATTCATTTTTATTTAATATGACCTTACTGTCTTTGTTCATGCAGTATCACCTCTTGATAGATTTCCTGATCACCCACACAAGTTTAATTAACATCCTCATTTGTTTCTGTATATCCTATTTCTACTAATTTTATTGGATCCTGAATTGCATGCTGATTTTACAGGTTTTGAGACTGTAACATATGTATTTGAGGTACACTTTGTTTAGTTAAAATATGTTTGCAAATTTGATTGCGAAATGGTTGGAGTAGTCTTAGATACTAAACATGGGTTTTGTGTATTTTAGAGATCTTTTACTCATCAAGACTTTGCAGGGCACAAGGGTACAATCGGAACCAGTGTTGTGCAGGTAAGGGGTATTGATTAAGGTCCATGTTATTTTGAATGATTGTAAAATTTAGGAAGCTTTTATGCATAAATTGACTATATATCTTGATTTGTCACTTTCTATATGAGTTTGTGTAGTGGATGACAGCAGGAAGAGGGATAATTCATTCAGAAATGCCTACAGGACAAGGAACCCAAAGAGATTTGCAACTATGGATCAATCTTTCCTCCAAAGACAAATTGTAAGAAATTGTTTTTTAGCTCATGCATTGTATTTTCAAGTTTTCAACTCATGTTTTGTTTTAGTTGTTAGCAAAACTCAGGGATCCAAAATGAAAAATATTCACCAAATTTGCAACTGATGGATAAAAAGTTGACACATTATTATTTACTAATTTTGCAAATAATAATAGGCTAATTATTGATTATGACCTTGTTGCAAAGAGTATTCAATAATTTTAATCGCAAAAAAGATTTTTTACAAATTATATAATAGGCTATATATTGATGTTATTGTAGGTTGCATAACATATGTAAAGGGATTTGACCACCATCGCCCTGCTTTTAGAAACTGTATAAGTAGTGACGACTTATTTGTGTAATATAGTATTTCCCTTTTTAAGCTACCTTTGGATATATTAGAACTTAAACATTTTTTATCTGATGAATTCTTACCTCTGTACTGCTATTAGATTTGGTAGTACTTTTAATTTTGTATGCATCTCTATACTTTGTTGGTACTAAGCTGATATGGCTGAAGGTAAAAGGCACATGGATTAAAATTGTGATAAAGACACCACAAACTATGATATTGTAGAATGCAAAGTGGCGGAAAGAGAATGTCTTGATGGCTACAAGTATTAGTACAAGTCATTGCTAAAGTTATAGGTATTAGTATGATAAAACAGCCAAATGTTTTGAAATTAAAAAACTTGGGCAAGATCTGAATCTTGATTTGCTTAAGTTTTCATTTTATGTTTTTCAAGTTTCTAGTCTTTAATTATTTTTTCTTGTTGAAGTTATAATTTCACTTTTGCATTCTTATTCTCAATTTCAGTTGTCACAAAATCTCAGATCCTTTGATATAAGTGGGTGGAAGTTATAATTTCACTTTTGCATTCTCATAATCCAGCAGTCTTAGATCGCTGGTAAAGCGCTGGTAATTCTTTTACTAGCATTTTTTATAACTTTCACCAGCGTTTTTGCACGCTAGTGCACAACCCCATCGATTGTTTCCATAAACCAAGCACAATCGTACAACCAAGAAGCAACAAATAAATCCCCCACCATCTACAACAAAACGAAAACTTATATCAAGCCCAAACCCGAACACCATCATAACCCCAAGTGAGAACCCCATCTCTGTCGAACTCCATTAGCGACGCACCGACAATCCCTAAGGCAAAAACCATCAGCTGAAACTCAATGAATACTATCTTGTCACTCTTTGTCGTTAGCCAACTTTACCACCGCCGTTTGTCACTACCAATATCACTTATTAGATCAAGCATCTAAGATAATCATCTTCTTTATATTCTCGCTGTCATCCCATCATAATCGCCAAAATCAAACACCAATCGCAACCCAACCCAGACCTTAGTTACCTAATCAGCCACTGAAACAAAACCTAATCGCAAAAACCACAACACATAATCCAAACCCTAGTAGAAAGAAATCCTTGTCGAAATCCTCATCGTCGAAATCGTTACTAAAATCACTACCGTAGGCGTCATCGTCGATTTCTCATCACCACATCTATTCTGTTGCCTTTGAAATCTTCTCTAACCATTGCCTTTGTCGGAGTTTCTCTTCGTCATTGTTGTCGTCAGAACACTGCTGGCCGATTTGCTGCTCATCATCCCTGTTCTCCATCATTGCATACAGCTTGAGGTCCTCTCTCTGCAACGATCAATTTTAGGAAAGGGAAACTTTGATTTTGTCTTTTAACCCAATCTAACCCGACTCGCAATTTTGTCATAAATTTTAGGTATTTTCATAAATAATTCATTGTACATTGATAACGGGCATTTTGGTCATAATTAATATGCATTTTTTTGCGGGAGGAAAGTATCAGTAAAACATGTGTAAACTTTGAAAGAAGATAAGTTTCATCTTAGTATAATTAGACCAAATTTTGAGGGAGGTCATTGTATTTAACTCTAAAATTTAATTAATACTTAAATTCAATCGAACCATAATAGAAAGCGGAATTCCAAGAGGTGGAGAGAGAGAGAGAGAGATAGGGGGGGAGGGAGAGAGAGGTATGGGCTCACATCAGTCGTGTGGATTGGGTTTGCAAATAATTATCGAAAAAGTATACAAAGCACCAGCTGATCAACATAACATAACAGACAATTAATTACATGTAGGCGTATCACATAGTAACAAATGAAGTCTCCAACATCAAGAAAATGAAGAACGTACCAACCTACATTCTCAACAGCACATCCATTTGATATGCCATTAGACCATTTTTGTTCATTCTCATCTTATATACTATGATCGATACTAATTAAAACAGCTACTACATACGCATACACTTTCTGAAATGGTCTCGGCCACTTGAGCGAGCTCAAAGCGATTTTATTGTCGATCTGTAGAAGTAGAAGTAGATGGAGTATATAATTAGGCAGGACACTTGAAACCTGGTGGTGGAGTCTTACCACAGTCAACTAGAACCTCAAGAGCAATGGGTATAAGGATGTTAATATTCAGAAGCTTGGCCTTGATGGTGGTGCACAGACACACAGCTGCGTCTAAGTCCACCAGCCCTTGTAGCACTGGACAGCATGTGTCCTTAGCACTGCTGCCAATGCCAATGTGTATTAACCCACCCAACAAATCCACACATGCGCCCAGTTTCAGGGTGTCGATCGGGCACGTTTCTTGTGCTGGCGGCGCTGATGGTGTTGGTGGCGGTGGAGGACAAGGCTCTTCAGTTGGGGGCTTCACAGGTGGTGTTGGTGGTGGTGGAGGACAAGGCTCTTCAGTTGGGGGCTTCACAGGTGGTGTTGGCACAACTGGGGGTTTAACCACCGGCGGGTTTGGCACGTAGGGCGGTGTTACTACCGGAGGTTTTGGCGGCAGTACAACAGGAGGTTTTACGTAGGGCGGTGTTACGACTGGAGGTTTTGGCGGCAGTACAACCGGAGGTTTTGGTACGTAGGGCGGTGTTACGACCGGAGGTTTTGGCGGCAGTACAACCGGAGGTTTTGGTACGTAAGGTGGCGTTACAACAGGTGGTTTAGGTATATATGGTGGGTTTATGACTGGTGGTTTGGGGACATAGGGTGGCTTCACCACGGGTGGTTTTGGGACATAGGGTGGCTTCACTACGGGTGGTTTTGGAAAAAACGGTGGCTTTACGATGGGCGGTTTGGGGTGATAGGGTGGCTTTACGATGGGCGGTTTGGGGTGATAGGGTGGCTTCACAATGGGCGGTTTGGGGATATGGGGTGGCTTTACGATGGGCGGTTTGGGGATATGGGGTGGTTTAACGATGGGCGGTTTGGGGATATGGGGTGGTTTTACGATGGGGTTGTTTGGTGGATGGGGTGGTTTGACATATGGTGGTTTAGGATGAAAGGGTGGTTTTACTATAGGAGGGTGTTTTGGTGGGAATTTGGGAGGAAGTTTTGGTGGCTTAGCAGGAGGAGTTGGGTACGGGCAATATGGACAAGCAATAGAACTTAGCAAGGTGCCCAAGTTCAGGAGGAGGATTAAGAGTGTAGCAAGATTGCACTTGCCCATTATACTTGCTATATTAGTATTACCCTACTAGCACTACCACTCGCCACTCGCACTCTCACTCTCAAGCTACGTACAGTGAGAAGAGAGTTTCTCACATTCGGTACCCAATGAATGAAGTATTAGCCTTCTTTATAGAGAGAGAGAGAGAGAGTGAGAGAGAGAGCGCAACCACTAGTAGTAGTGTACTGTTTTTCCTTGCAATTGATTGGACCGTTTTGTCATGATTCATTGACTTTAGACACACCACAAATCATTCTGGACATGGCTCTATCACTGGTACACAAATTTGAGTGTAGGAGGGATGGCTTTTCTTCGGCTCATTTTTCAACTTTTAGAGGACAAGGGAATCCAAAGGACGCGGTTTTTTTTGCCATGTAGTGCCTATTCAGTCCGTGATTGAGCTAACTATGCCTCTCAAATTGCATGTGACTCTCACACTAACCCATTAATTTATACTATATATATATATCTTTCTCCATATATATATATATATATATATATAATCTTTATCCATACACACACAATATGTAACATGCATGCAACATGTATATATGAAGACAGATTTTTTCAGTCATGCAAGTAGCCAGCTAGCTATCCCTCGATGGACCACAAAATCTTATTTTTTTCTTAAGTTAATTCAATCATGTATCCAGGCTGTCGGCCACGTACGTGGAGACTTTCAGTATATATAAAATGACAAAAAATTCGGATTTTTACTTGAAACGTGTTACCCCTTCATACATTGTTTTTCATTTCTATTAAAAATTGTACAACTTTTTATTACCAAGATAATGAATAGAAATATATGAAAAGAGTACATGTTTGTAGTTGCTAATTTACTTTACTCTTCATTTTGTATAGGATTTAAGAGCTCTTAACAATTTGGCATTGGTTTTATATATATATTTCTTTAGTAGGAAGATTTTTTATATATTTTTTTCTGAGCATATACTATTTCCTTGTTTCAAATCAGTGACATACAGATGACAGTGGAGCAACAACCTTAGCTTTATGTTCTAAAAATAAAAAAATTCTAAACAAATCAATGGGTTTGTTTGTTTTTGTTTTAGCAACTCTTTTATTAATTTTTTTTTCCCCCAAAAATTCAAGCAAGTATATAGATAAATTATAAGGTAGTTACATCGACCATGTAAAAGCTATGGAGTGAGGGGACAGGCCCAAACCATCAAAACAACACTTAAGCCCCAAACAAGTACTTTAGTCTTAGTATCTATGTGGGTTGAGGCTAGCTGAAGCTGGCCCAATCCATACAAACAAGGGCAAAGCCCAAAGTTTCGTTTTTAAAAATTCAAGGAGACCGTTGAAGCAACAGATCTCTCAGACTACTTTATATTGTAGTAGAAAGGAAGGTGGTATACTGGTATATGTTGAGATCAAATTAAAAAAGCTTTTGAGAGAATGAGTTCAACTTAATTTAATAAATTCAAACAGGTGAAGAAAATACCTGTCTGTCTCAGATCATCCACTTGATCGCTTCCTCCGATACAAACAGGTTCTAATTAAGTACTCCTCCATTGAGGTAAAACTTATCTGTAGTACATTTATTTTGTTTTAATCCATGACAGTATATAAGAAGAGCAATTCTTCGCCCCGAACTCAACTTTTCGCCATGGTTTACAAATGCCCACCTACAACTACATACCACATATATATACACTGCATGCATATATATTCTACAAGTGTTCAAGTCGGGATTTCAAATAATTTTATTTTTCTTTTTTTTGAAGATGGTGTTGTCAGATGAGTCTGTACAGTCCGTTAAAAATTGCCTATACAAACTGTTTGAAAAATATGGGCTGAATATGCTAAAGAGGATCATGATATCATCTATTATATATTAATATCACTATATCAATATAAGTTATACAAACTTCACTATATACATATAATTAACATAGTATATTTTAAAACAAGTAAATATACTAACTGGTTCGTAGAAGTTCAGTTGGTTTAAAGTGTTGCTGCCGATTGAAAGGAAGATCGTTATATTCTGGGAGACAGTAACTAAGGCTATGTTCAACAACAAGTGTCCGTTCAACAACATTGCGGGACTATAATTTTCTTAAGAAAATTGAATCGAATTCAAGCCTTAATTATTAAATTTCAAGTTCTTTATATGTGGTTTTATATGATAGTTGATATAGTGTCAAAATATCATCTGTCTTGAGTTTATATATAACATATAATTTCAGTATTGAATATGTTAGATAATTTTTGAGTGATACATATCTTCTATTTACATAATCTCATAGGAGTTTATTAAAAATTATAAGAAGTACTCGACTAGTCATGTGACATGTAATAACAAAATTTTCGCAGCATTCTATATATATATATATATATATATTATTTGTGCTAAACTAGATGCACTTTTCTCTAGACATTTGAACTGAGCGACGCATCTGCATATAGGAACCCTTGGAAGTTTTTAGCTGGATTCTCAATGTTGTCACTGGCATTCGGACGGTCAACGTAGTTGTCCAGCGTCACAGGAACACCTTCATCACAAATTTTATGGAATTAGTTTGCTCATCATCATCCGTACTAGTGTACAATTATATATCATAGTAAATTTAGTCTCCTAATGTTTGTGGCAATGTTATTTGATCAAGGTGGTATGAGTTTCTCTTCCAAAGAGGAAAACACACTCAAGTGTTAAAATACAATTTCTCTCGTGTAGAGCACAATATTATCCAGTCAATGTTGGAATTTAATTCGTACTCAACTTGTAGAAATCAAAAAAATACTGTAATAATTATAGAAGAGATTTAATTGACATACTTGATTCAAGATTAAACTATAGAATACCTTTGAGTTTTTTTGCAAGAGTTCCTTAAAGTGCATTACCCCCGTATGAGAGTTGTGGTATGATGGGATTGAATAAGGGTTATAAAACCCTTATATATGATAACAACAGAGGAACGACTTCTTTACAAACAACCATACTTAAGTCTCTTTTCCCATCATGGAAATTTAGATACTGATGACTCATTGAAAAATCACAATTCAATGGTATAAATATTATACTATCAATTAGACCACCAATTAATAAGTATAACTCGAACTCATCAATTAACGATAATTACATTGCAATTTAATTTTAAAAATTAGTGCATAGAACAACAAAAAAATATTTTATTTATTTAAAATATTCTAACAGTCAAGACTCAAAAATCACAACATGGTGACATATCAACAATAATAGTCACAGGCACAAGGTGGGCTATCAACAATTGATAATTTGGATATAAAAGTGATAGATATGAATCCAGCAAGAGAGTATATATCACACACTCATACACACACAGATATATGGCAATCTGAACATGATTTTATCCGAGCACAACTTGTCTCTCTTTTTTACCAAGTTAATTGTGAACTGAACTCTGTAGTACCTAAATTTGTTTTCATGATCCATAAAAAATAAAAATTAATGATCCTTGCTGCATTATTCAAAATTAGTACAAGAGTATGCATACATACCTAGTAGCAGCAAAGCTAAAGAATCCAAGTGACATCAACCCAAAGAACAGGCCTAATCCGAAAACACACTCGCTTATTGGTGAAACTTTTTCCACCAACTCATCCTTAATCCTGCAATTAGTCTCAAGGAATACCACCATATATATATATATATATATATATTCAGTCAAAATTAAGAGATTACTCTAAGTTGGCCTAATTGAATGTAGAGACTCGGGTTCTCTTTCCGGGTCGGGTTTTTATATATACTTTTTTTCTTTAAACTTTAAAAATTCGTAATTTACTCATTTTAAATTCGATTTGGGCGATTCTTTTTTTGAAATTGGGTATCTCAAAATTATCTTTCCATTGGAGTCAGTGTCATTTAGAGATTTCAATGGAACTTGGATCAATTATTTTAAAGTTGAGAAACACGAATTTTCTTCCTTTATTAGAAAGAAAGAAATATTCAAAAGCTTTCGGGTTTTTTTTTTTTAATTTTCCTTGTTATGTGTTTAATTAGCATGATTTCTTAATGTGGACTTGTTATATATATATGTGTGTGTGTGTGTGTGTGTGAGGACATGTGTTAGGTAGTCTGGGGATTTTTTGGGTCATTTTAGAAAGATTTGAGCTTATTCGACCATTTTAAGGCGTGTGGGCCTGGAATGAAATTTTGTGGTAGGGAGTGTATGAACGTGGGCTGCCATAGTGTTTATATTGTATTCTTAAATGTAATTCGGTGTTACTTTAACAATGAACATGATTATGTGCAAATATAAATTCTATGATGCTATGTATTTGTCAAAGTTTTAATGAGAAATATTTGAAAAATTATGCTTTCATGATATATATATATATATATATATATATATATATATATTGGGATGAGATGACTTAAATTAGTATGACATGCTTGGGATGAATCTAGAGTATGTGGTGGGTGCTTGTGCATCGATAAAGCGCGTGTTTGAACGCTAAAGATTGTGACTTGGGCAAAATGCTATATGCTAAGGAACTCATGTTGGAAAGGAATGGAGAAAGGACTTCTTTGGGGTTGAAAATTCTCAAACTTGAGTAAGAGGGATTGTGACATGTGAGTTAGTAGCCCAAAACAACTATCGTTGTGGTAGGGGCTTCGGCACGTGTTGGTGTTATGTGTGTGTGAGTTGTGAGTGATTTTCGAGTTTGATGTGATTTTGATACAAATTCTTGATTCAAGTTGTTAACTTCTTTTAATTAATGTATATGATCCATTGTACGACTTTGTATGTGATGACTTGAAATTTTAAGTATTGTCATATATATTATGAGGTTTAAGCCATGTACTATGCATATCTACGTTATTAATTAGAATGCTAAGTGGCATGACACGTAGTTGCATCATACATATTTCATGTTATGTATGAACATGAATTGTGAGATGTGGGTAGATTGCACAATATATTATTTTAAGCACGTGGACTTTTGCTCACCCCCCTACAATAACATTTTCAGAAAATGAGACGATGACGGGTGACTTTTGAGCTTTTGGAGTAGAAGCTTATTTTGAAGACTAGTCTTTTTGTCCACTTGACATTGTATATGTCTATGTGTAAATGTGTGTAACATTTGGAGGTACTTGGTGTGTTTGACTTCACCTAGAGACCATTGTAAGGATATGAAGCATAGAGTGTCTTGGCTTGTGTTTTGAATCTTGCCCATTTCTATTTCCATATCCTCGCAATAGTTTGTAATGAAATCCTTTTTGAATTAAGGTTGTGTGTATTTTAAAGTAGTCATTCTCTTTTTCGTTTTCATATATTTTTATGATTCCTTTTCTGGAGGGATTCACATATAAACAGGTATGAATCTTGTTTGGCACTCTAAATAAGAGTCATTTAAGTTAGGGAATGAGGGTATATGAGTTGGATTTTAAAGAAATGTATTGGGGCAGGTTGTGCTAATTTGATCTCATTATGTCAGATCTTGCCTATTTGTTATAGGGGTCTACACTTCTCTGAATGATCTGAAATTTTTATCATGAATTCTTCTAGATATCTAGTGTTTTCATATTTAATTTGGGCTACCAAATATTTTTATAAAAAATCGACAAAGTCCTGCTGTCAGATTTTACTACCACTGTTATGCGCTAACTTTGAAAAATTCTTTTGACCTACTTTCCAAACTAAATAGAATTTGAAAATTTCCAAAATTGTGGCACTTTTATATCAAGTTTCTAAACATCTAAGCCCCAATTCAAATACCTCTCTAAACTATCCACAATGGCAAATGTCTGTCGCATTGTCAATTTTCTGTATAACAAAAGTGACCAATATTTGTTTAAAAAACTGATTTCATTGGCATATTTTCAGCTATTGTAATTTGTTTAACCATGTTGTACATTTAGTCTAATCTCTATAGAATTTTAGTTTTCTCCGTTTCGAGTTAAAATGAATTTTGAATGAATTTTTGAGTATCAACTGCAGCTTTATTTTTAAGAGGGACTGTTGACCAAATTGTTGTGTGTGAGCGTGTTGATTTCTAGTAGTGATTTCGGGTCATCACATTAAATCTGCAGTAGACTTGGCCTTAGTATGGTATTGTCCCCACCTGCAAACTAAAATAAGCCAGAAAAGTTTTGCAGAGGCAGGGGAAGGTGGGGTTCAAAGCCTTTCATTTTAAATTTCACATCAGGGCAAATAGCATGTAAGAAAATAAGATTCATGTTTCATCAATGGAACATTTGAGAAATTGGCATATTGGCATTCATTCTAAAATAAATCCTAAACAGAAGAAGAAGAAGAACAGAGCAAAACAAATACCTTGGTTTATTAATGCAAAATAGAATACAATGCTTTATGAAATTATGATGCATATTTTCTTACTAATCACAAATTCTAAGCAATTTAAACCAATGCAAATTTTCTGAATATTAAAAATTTCTGAGCAATTTAAAAATTTTCAAGCAAGAATAAATTCAAATATGCCATATGTATAGTATTTATTGGACATGTTGAATCAGATTGAGTACTGAAAGAGATTGCAGACATAATAAATTCTTCCAGAAAGCTGGACATGTTGGAGGCCTAAACTGTCCAACAGGTCATAGCAAACAGTAAGCAAGAAATGACTATTCCATTGATCAATTATGGGTTGTAATGCAGAGTGCCTTAATTTGTAACCCAAACCCTTCCTTCGATACTCCTGATTTGCTGAGCTCAGTAGAAGGGACGGTGACTTTGCTTACCAAAAATGCCAGGGCCATATGTGGAAGATATCATATCTACAAGCAGTGGGAATTGTAAGGAGACGAACAAGGTGATTGGTAGAGAAGCTAACGCAGCCACTGGAATAAGGAACCAAGTCTTTTTATGGGCAAACACAAGATAGAGTGTGGCACTGAAAGTTACCATCATAGATGTTATAGAGAGAAACAGAGTAACAAGACCAATAATTAACCTTTTGGGGAGAACATAGAGGAAGTCCTCTTCTGCATAGCGTGAAGTAAGGATGGACAAGAACATTAACAAGGAAGCTGTTGATGTGAAGAGAGAAATAGCATCTGAAACCGCAAAGACTATGAAGGCAATTTCTTTGTTAAAAATTGGGAGGCCACTGTCCTGATTGTTGCCACCTGGAACAGTAATGGCTGCTGCAAATACTACAGTGGCAATCAGTGCTGCTGCAATTGTGCATGAATTTGCTGTGTCTTTCATCCATTTTTCTCCTTCTATTACCAAATCCTTGTGTTCCTCACTGAATAACATTGCTGCAGTTTTTTTATCTTTGTTTTCCGATTCCTTTTGCCAAGGGATTACAAACTTTTCCACTTCCTACATATATAGTAAGTGTACTTCAAATTAGTGGAACCAAACCAACATACATTAATTTATGAGATATTTAGGATAGAAAGAAGCTAAACTTACTACCTTAAACCATTGTAACTCACGTTGCATCTGCAAAACTGCACCAGAAACACGATTAAGTTTATTTGGAGGTGCAATTTTTCCAGCCAAATGCAAGATGGAGTTGCCAGATGAGTCTACCAAATCAATTAAATACTGCTTATATGCACTCAAACGATATAAGAGGTTGAAAACATTTTCGCAGCGCTCTATAACTGCCAATTGAAATATGGAACGGCCTTTTTCATCAGAGAACCATATTGCATCTGGAACTGCATCCACAATCTCTTCTACAACCTCATGAATACCTAGTCTTGCAGCATCTAACAGAGCTCCATGGAAATGAGGTGGGTAAGCACTTGAATCATTTAAGGATAATATTTCCTTGCACAAGCATTTGACAAGTTGAAGAGCTTGATGATGGATCATTTTTTTCTCTCGGATGCGCTTCATACAAGGCACTACTGCAGCAGTAACTCAAGAATGTGATCTCTTAAAATATACATTATACTAATATATTTTAACATGAACAATAACTTTCAATTGAAACTGTGTGCGCAATTAACCGAAACTTTTTTATTAATTATCCCTTACCTAATTCAGCAACTTGCCAAAATACAAAATGCAATTTCTTCCTCGCTGTAAAAGATTTTTATTTTTTTTAATCCAGTTGAAATTTGAAAGGAAAACACCAGACAACATATATATGGATTATGAACTGCTTGTTGCTAATTATCTATATTTAATTTTTAATTGAATTGCTTATATATATATATCTATATAGGAAGGCCATATTCACACTTCCCTTTTCTACTATTGTACTCTACTTATATTTTTCTTTCCTTCTCTCTTTCATCCCTTCCCACATTCACGCCCTCCCTCACCAATCCACTGTGTTCTTCTTCCACCTCTCACCCTCCATGTGCAAGCCTAATCACTCAAAAGGCAGACTTGTACAAAGATTAATAGAAACTGAACAACTCTCACATACTCCTTGAGCGAATACTCGTTGATTGAGCACTCTTGTATAGGCTAGACATGCTGTTTGGTTAGACAGAGAAAGATACGTAGAATATCTTTTTTTTCCCTCCGCACTTTGGTTCATTGAAAAAAAAAAGAAAAGCAAAGAAATGAAATGATTAGGAATTTACGAGGAATGTGAGTCGTGAAAGATTTGTCACATTGAAAATTTAACACAAGATATACCTAAATAAAAGAAAATGTCGGTGAGTTCTATCTTTACTATGTATTTCCCTTCTTTTTATCCCTCACCTAATATTGTATGACTAAATTGATCAAAATTTTCAAACTTCACTTTTTTCAATCTCTTTTCCATTCGCTCTTTATGTTCACCTCTTCTACATTTTGTTATTAAAGAAATCATGCATCATGAAATAAACAAAAAAAAAGTGACATTTCTATTCCTATTCGCTATGGATTTAAAATCTCAACGTTGTTCAGTTTCTATTAATCTTTGTACATCTCTGCCTATTGAATGATTAAGTTTGCCATAGAGTGTGAGAGGAGGAAGAACAATGGATTGGGGATAGACGACATGAATGTGGGAAAGGGTGGAAGAGAGAAGGAAAGCATAACGTCAATTACAAAGGAAACTAGGTCGATCCTAAAGAATTTATTACTTTTTTGGTTGTATAATTAGAGCTGATGTGTTTTTTTATTGGACCACAACAGTGGTCAGTAGAGCTTACCTAATCACTCGTAAGTAGGTAAGTGTTGTCATTTTATAATACCATAACTATCCTTTACACTATAAAATTTAATTTTTTTATACCTTATTTGCTACCTTTAGTACTTTTTTTCTTGGGTCTATTTTTTTTTGTGGGTAAAAGAGATATATAATTTTTTTTTTTGGGTCTTGTCAAAGAGAACTTTTTTTGGGTACTTTTTTTTTTTCGTTGATCCTGTCAAAATGATAATTTATTCAACATTTTTTTTGAGTTTTTTTTTTTTGGGTTGTCAAAGAGATAATTTATTCAATAAAGATACCTTTTCTTTTTTGGTTTCTTTTGGATCCTATCAAAAAAGATAAAAAAAATTTGGATCTTTTTTTAGGTATTTTTTTTGGATCATGTCAAAAGATATAAAAATAAATTAAAGAATTCAATTGTCTAATTTTAAAAAAATCTAAGAAGCACGGAAACGGACATGGGACACGGATACGACACAACACGGACACGGCAAATCCTAAATAATTAGGACACGGGCACGGCAGGGACACGACAAATAATAAATATTTATTTTTATATAATATTTGATGTCGTACTTTAAATAATTAAGAGTAATATTATTTTTCATCAACCTAAAAAAGAAAAAATTCACAAATTATAAATCACAAGTACACAATTGAATCTACTTCACAACAACAATAATTATAAGAGAACGATGTCACAAAGTCATAAAACCAAATCAAAACGAGACATTAAAATAAAAACTAGTCTTATCATTTAAACATCATCATTCTAGCTTACTCCAAATACAAATGTATCATCAAAAAATCACATGTAAAAGATAGCAGTTGTACAGTAAGATAAAGAAGAGTAAAAGTGTCATTTCTTTTAAGAAAGGAGTGCAAACGTAGAAAAGATGAATGCAAATATCGCGTCCCTATATATATAGGGAAGCGATATTCGCACTCCCATTTTTTATGTTTACACTCTCATCTTAGGAGAAATGTCACTTCTAACCTTTACTTCACATGTGAATGATTAACTTTTTTCAAAATACTAAACTACCCTTTCAAACATCCTCTTTGTCTCTTATCTTTAATGTTTTTGGTCTCTTTTGATCGGATCCAAAAAAAATACTCAGAAAAAAATAATCCAAAAAAAAATCTCTTTTTATGAGACCCAAAAAAAGTTATATATGTTAATAAATTTTTTTTTTTTTACAAGACCAAAATATATATAGATATATATCTGTTGAAGAAATTATATCTTTTGTCGTGAGATAAAAAAAGTATATCTGTTAAATAAATTTTTTCTTTTGGTAGGAATTAAAAAGTATCCAAAAAATAGTTATCCATGTTAAATAAATTCTCTCTTGACACGACCCAAAAAAAAGTATATAAAAATTTTTATTCTTGTTGAATAAACAATCTACATTGAGAGTACCCAAAAAAAAAAAATTATCGTTATTGAATAAATTATCCATTTTGAGAAGACAAAAAAAAAACTATGAACAAGTTATCTCTTTTGACAAGATTAAAAAAAAAAAGTGGTAAAGAAAGTAAAAAAGGTAAAAAAAATTATCCCTTTTGATAAGACCCAAAAAAAAAAAAACATAATAAAGAAACTAAAGAAGGTAAAAAAGAGTTTAACTTTATAGTATAAAGAGTAGTTGTGATATTATAAAATAAGGGATGATGTATTAATTAGTTTAGGGACCTTCTTGTCATTTTCTTTAAAAGAAAAGGATAAGTGGAGTGTAATTGTAGAAAATGGGAGTGCAAATATCGCCTCCCATATATATATATAAAATCTCATGTCAAATATATAAATATATATTTAATTTTAGTGTTAGGTATTAAAATTTATGTTAAATCTTCTTGATAAATTTTTAGGTGATGAACTAGCTATCTACTTCTAGCAGGAAAAAGGAACAACTTTTTTGGACGTGTTATCCAAAAGTAATTGATTTATACGGAAATTTACTACCTCTGGACATGTAGATTTGAAGCGAGCGACGTATCTGCAGGAAGCCTTGAGAGTTATTAGCTGGATTCTCAATGTCACTGGCATTTGGATGGTCATCAGCATAGTTGTCCAGCGTCACAGGAACACCTTCATGACGTACAAAATTGTGTGGAAATTAGTTTGCTATTAATAATTCGCACAATATGATACATTTGTTTGGAATCATGGGTTGTGTGCGCGTGTGTGTATATATAGATATAGATATAGATATAAACCCTTAATTATTAAGCTCTCGTAAATCGTATCCCTTTTGATGAGAAAGCATCTAACTCTTGTATTTACTTGAGTTAGAAAAGGTGACAATACCATGGCGCAAATTGAAGGAGTTTAGTGCAGTTTTTTTGTTAGAATAATGTTCTGGTCTAGAGGGAAAGTCCTAGTCTTTAGGGACATCTACTTGTATTTGAATTGTTCTAAGTTTCTGTTATCACTTGGCTTTATTTCCGCTAAGTGGGCTGCTTTCTCGTTTCTGTTAAGATCGTGTATTGAATGGCTATTTAAGCCAAAGTTATTGTTAATAAAACTATGTCATTCAATCCAGCTTTTTGTGTTCTTGTTCTTAGTTTCATTTTAGATCAAAGTTCCCAACAATCTGGTATTAGAACCCCCACTGGGCCTGACAAATCAAAGCAGCAGTCTTTGAAGTTCTTGCAGTAGCACAGAAGATGACTACAGAAGGAAGTTTTATACAGCCAGCCATTCCTCACTTTGATGGTCACTATGACCATTGGAGCATGCTAATGGAAAATTTTCTACGATCTAAGGAATTTTGGGGGCTGGTGGAGCCAGGCTATATTGAGCCAGCAAGTGAATCGGTGCAGACAGATGCACAGTGAAAGAAGAGATGAAGTTGAAGGACCTGAAAGTGAAGAACTATCTCTTCCAGGCGACTGACCGGACCGTTCTTGACACCATTCTCAAGAAGGATACTGCCAAAGATATATGGGACGCCATGAAGAAAAAATTCGAAGGAAATGAAAGGGTCAAGAGGTCTTATCTTCAAGCTCTTCGCAGAGAATTTAAAACTCTTGAGATGAGGTCCGGCGAAGGAGTGACAGAGTACTTCTCTAGGGTCATGACAGTGGCCAACA